>PISX010001321.1:0-201793 GCA_004024625.1 Mellivora capensis | reverse complement strand
GGGTGGCTCAGTCTTTAAGTGTCTGCCTTCAGCTCAGGTCATGATCTCAGGGTCCTGGGATCCAACCCCACATCGGGCTTCCTGCTCAGTGGGAAGCCTGCTTCCTCCTCTCCCACTCCCCCTGCTTATGTTCCCTCTCTCGCTGTGTCTCTCTCTGTAAAATATATAAATAAATAGAAGAAGAAGAAGAAGTCTAGAGAGAAAGACTTACAGCAAAGGGCAGAGGGTCCAGCCCTCCTTAGGGCTCTGGGCTGATGGACGCTCACTTTCCCCGGGGCCAATACTCTCTGCTCTCAGAGTTGTGAAACGTACATCTGTGGGACATATGTATAAATTAGGCACCTTAAGTAAGGACTTCAGTGAGGCCTAGGATGAACAACAATAATCATAATTTGCAGTTTACTGCCTGCCTACTGTATCATGTAATGTTCTCCCCATTTCCATATGGTAGGCAGGGTCATCGCCCTCGTGGGTTCCGTCTCTCTGCTGCTGTTTAGCAAACCACCCCCAAACTCAGGGGCTTAAAATAATTTCTTATTATCCCTCATTGTTCTGTGGGCTCAGCAGAGCAGTTCTCTCTCAGAATTGCATGCGGTTGTGCTGGATATCCACAGTGGCATCTTCTTTCCTGTCTGTCCCCCCTCACTGGGGAAGCTGGGACATCTAGGGGCTGGCTGGGTACTCATCTCTCTCCATCCGCCAGCTTGTGCTTCCTTAAAGTATCACAATCGCAGAGGATTCAGATTTTTTTTTTTTTTAATATTGTAGCTTTCTTTCCCTAGACTGAGGATCCCAAGGTGGAAGCTGCAGGATTTCTCAAGACTTAGCTCCAGTCATACCAAGCTGCTGTCACCAATTCTACCAGTCAGAAATGAGTCACGGGACCAATCCAGATTCACAGGTATAGATACTAAGTTGTATGACTCACTGAGAGATAATCCTGGGAGTCTAGCAGATGTACACATTTATAACAGAATATAAATATTTATAACAAGTCATACTATAAATGAGAGAATTAAGGTCTGCAAGGTTAAGTTACTTGTCCAAGGTCAAAAAGCTTGTAGGCAGCCAAGGTGGAGCTCAGATCTAACACTTTATGATTCTTCTATGATGCATTCCATCTACTAAGTAAAATTATATCTGGAAAGGGAATTAATTTACTAAAACTCTTTATTAAAGCACTGCACAAAAAGGCATAAAAATGTGGTCTCCATTTTCTGAAAGCTCTAGAAGGCTGCAGGTTAGTACAAAAACAATATTAGGTTTGAAATTAGAAGCTCAGGGGGGCTTGACTGGCTCAGTTGGAAGAGCATACAACTCTTGATCTTGGGGTCATGGGTTCGAGTCCCATGTTGGGTGTAGAGATTACTTAAATAAATAAACAAACTTAAAAAAAAAAAGAAATTAGAAGCTCAGACTTTGAATCCTGATTCTGCAACCCTGGGAGATTCCTTGAATGCCTTTGAAACTCAGTTTCCTCAAAGGTAACATAGCGATAGCTGTGCCTTTCCTACAGTTGGTGTAAAAATAAAATAAAACAAGATACGTGAGCATGATTTTGGTAGTGATAGAGTATATAAACAGTGGGCTTTAATGAAAAGGAGAAGCAGGGGTCCACAAAAGGTTATACCACAGCTTCCTGAGATGTATGAAGGTCAGAGCTTGATGGACCTCAGCCAGGAATATACTAGAACTGATCCCTGTGGTGGCTGAAGTGTTGTACCAAAGGCACTGTGAAGCCCCTTCCAGCCCTATACTCTCTGACACCAACCGTTTCCCCGGAAAAATTTGAACAATCCTTCACTGGCACTCCTTTCCTTCATGTGATGGCATAACACTATTTTGTCAGGGGATAGATAGGACACTAGAATCCCAGAAAGCTAAAACTTCAAGAAAATCCACTCCTTAATTTCATTTCATCTTTACTTCCATCTCTTTTTCTTTTTAATCTTTGCCTCAAAATGCTTGATGTAGGGAAGATTGTTTGGGAATGTAATACTGTAGAAGTTCAAGGGCAGCCTTAGCTGAACTGGAGTTCGAAGCGGAGTGTGACTGTCTGATGAACTGGGATTAGGAGGCCAGCGGTCCTGTAGGAGTAGAGGGGGGCAGGGGATCGAGGGGAATAGCCCAGTTCTGGTCCTGAGCAGGGCCCATCCACCAGTCTGAGTCCTGGAGAGATGGTCTGGTGGCCACAGGCAGAAGTACAAGCCCCCAGGCTCATAAGGTTTTCTGTGATCCTCTGGGGAACAAAGTCTGGGTGCAAAGAGAGACAACGTGGGATTTGACCCCTTTCTTCCTGGGACTCCATGTGGTTTGGCCCAGAGAGGCCTATTTGGGCATCCACAGTGTTACATAGGAAGGGATGGGGAACCTTTGAACTTAGACGAGGTAACGTGAATGCCACCCTGTTTGTTTGGATGTGGGTAAACTCAGGATACAGAACACCTAACTCCTGATACAGATTTAATCTGTGTATAGCAGTATTTCTCAACCTCTCTCCAAGGATTCGTCTTTATTCCTTTCCCTTGATATGTTTTAAATAATACCTCCTATGAAACGAATATGACATTTTTAGTTCAGTTTTTATTTTTAAAGTGCCCAATTCCGTGGGTTTTAGTACATTCACAAAATGACAACCATCACCATTATCTAATTCCATAACATTGTTAATGCCACCCTGAAACCCATAAGCAGTCCATCCCCATTCCCTTCTCCTCACTTTTAGGCTACTATGAACAGTCATATACAAGTTTCTCTATGGATGTGGTTTATAGTTGTCTCAGGTAGATACACCTAGGAGTGGAATTTGTGGGTCTCATGGTAACTCTTAACTTTTAAGAAATTGCCAAACTTTTTCAAATAAAGTATTAATCAGCAGTATTCCATTTTTTTAGATAAACAGAGACTTTAATTGGTGCTTCTAATCAGCATGAGGTCACCTTTGCTGCTATATTGACTTCTTATCTTTTTAGCCACAAGCAAAGGAATTTACTGTCTAGTCTATTCAGACTTTTTTTTTTTTAGCAAACAATAGTTTTCTTTAGATTTCTTGAAATATTTCCAATAGCTTGAATACCCTCATTAGAATGCCTTTGAAGGTCCATAGGGTCCAGAAGTCCAGATTGGGAACAGGGCAAAGAGTAAGAATAGCTTTTGGAAATGTTTTACTGGAGTTTGGGACATCCATCCCTCTCTCTTTTCCTTGTTCTTCCCCCTCAACTGGAGCACCCCCCTTTTTTTCTTAACTCTTAACAGTAGATTAATAGTTCCCATACTTTAGGATTTTATGGTCTAGTAAAAAAAAATTTTCTCTACAGTGGACTTGATTTGTTAGCCAACTTTCTACTTTGCTAAATAAGAACATTAAACCAATATCTTCTATAGCAATGGTTTCATTAAAGAAAAGAAAACTCCAGGAAGGTAGACTAAAAGGCCGTTTTTAGGAGCACCTGGGGTGGCTCAGTGAAGCCTCTGCTTTCAGCTCAGGTCATGATCCCAGGGTCCTGGGATTAAGTCCCGAGTTTGGCTCTCTGCACAGCAGGGAGCCTGCTTCCCCCCCTATTTCTCTGTCTGCCTTTCTGCCTACTTGTGATCTCTCTCTCTTTGTCAAATAAATAAATAAAATCTTTAAAAAATAAAAATAAAAGACAGTTTTTAAAATTCATTTTAATAATTGTTTTCAAAAACATTCTGGTTTACTTTATTTTTCTCATTTTGTTATGAACCAATGAATCAAATCATACCAAGTGGGGATAGAATAATTAAGTCTATCAGGCTGTGTTAGAGTATAATTGTTCCTAGCCTCACCCACCTTACTCTCAAGAAGGGAATGCTACCATTTGTAAAAATGATAAATTTTGTAAAAATTTCTTCACTCCTAGGTCCTCTTTTCTAATAAAGTTAGATTTCTCTGCCACACATGTTCCTTGGCTTTGGTGATTTGGAAATGGGGGGAGAAAGACAAAGGAGAGAAGGACCAGTTAGGGATGATTAGAAGGTGAATCTTGCAGTTACAAGATAAATAGGACACTGGGATGTAACGGGTGTAACGGACAGCGTAGGGAAGGTAGTCAGTAATATTGTAACAACTTCATGGTGACATGGTGACGTTGTGGTGACCTTTTCGGAATATCTATGAATATTGAGGCACTAGGTTGGGTACCTGAAACTAATACAATATTTGTATGTCAATTATTTTTTAACATAAATAACTAAATAAAATATTTTTTTAAAAAGAAGTTAATTAAAGAACTGAGAAGGAGAGGGGTGATGATGAGTGGGAGAGAGGGAAAAGCATCCCACCACATGAGGGTAGTTTTCCTCGTGCGGACATGTTGCTGGGGATGACGGACTCCAGAAGGCCACTGGTACCCAAGACTCAGGGAGGGATGACAAGAATAAACAGGCGATGGCTCTAGCATAAAGTAGGTCCCCTCTACTGTTTTTCAGAAATGTTAAAGATTAGAATTCTCTTTTTGGAAATACAGAGACTGGACCTCATGTCCTGGGATTCATAAAGATCATACAAAATTGGATGATGGATAATGTTTGGTTTTCAGATGACCCATCTTCCATTACAACTGGTATTTCTTCACTCTTTCTCAAGAAACTTGGATTCTTTTCCTTCATCTTGTAGGTGAAATTTTCTCTTAGGAAATAAAGAAATCTTATATGTACAAGGATAGGAGGGGCGCCTGGGTGGCTCAGTGGGTTAAGCCTCTGCCTTCGGCTCAGGTCATGATCCCAGGGTCCTGGGATCGAGTCCCGCATCGGGCTCTCTGCTCGGCAGAGAGCCTGCTTCCTCCTCTCTCTCTGCCTGACTCTCTGCCTGCTTGTGATGTCTCTCTGTCAAATAAATAAATAAAATATTAAAAAAAAAAGAATAGGATACCTGTGCTGTATAGATATGTGAAATTACCCTTTTGGGGTGTATGTGGGAGGGAGCTGTGGTGGTAGTCTTCACTCGTTTCATATTTCATTTATTGGCTCACTCACTCAAAGAACATTTATTGAGTTCTCCTAACTAGAAAGATTATCTAAGGCCTAGCTAGATATACAGATACTATTAATGCCTAGGTCTTGAATGAACAAATATTTAATACAGACGTGTAAACACAGGCAATTAATGACAGGCAACAGCAATATTACAGACCACAGAGTTGGGAGAAGGAATCAGCCCTCTTTGGAGGGGTGGGGCGGGGGGAAATTTCAATAAAGATTTCCTAGAAGGGATGACAACTGAGCCTAAGACATAAATCGCTGCATATCAGGCAAACTAGGGTGGGGAGAATTCCTGGAAGAGACCTGGGAAGAGTGAATGACCGATAGCTAGACTGTAAAAGTACAAGCTGAGACTGGGAATGGCAGAATATTTGGCTGGAGGGCGGCAGGGGCGGGGGTGGGGAGGGGGTCAGAGCAGAGCGGGGTGTGGAGGGGTGCTGAGAGAAGACCAGTGCAGCAGTTTACTCAGGAGTCATCATATGATTTGCACTCAGAAAGCTCACTGTAAGACTGCGGAGGGCAGATTGGGGACCAGGCTGGACAGAGGGACCAGTTCCTCAGTCCTCACAGCAGTCCAGGAGAGAGGGAGAATCCAGCTGCGTGCTACGATGGAGATGCTTCAGTTAAGGTTGGGGTCGGCTGGGGAGGACTCATCCTGACTGGGAAGATTTGGGAAGACGTCTGGGAAATAGGATTTGACTATCTTAAAAGAACTGAACTTCCAAGTCCCAAACCGAGTAAATGGGAATTCCTTGGAGATAGTCTGTGTTCTCTCTAAGCCCTCCAAACCCAGCACAGATGGAGTGACATGGGTGCATCGAGTTTGTGTTTGTTGGATGAATGTAAAAGAAATTCCGAGGTGTGTTAGTTACCTCATGTTGCCCATTAAGCCACCTCCTAACTTAGTGGCTCAAAACAACCGCCATTTATTGTTGCTTGTCCGTCCACAGATGAGATAGACAGCTCTGCTGCTCTGGGCCCAGCATGGCCGATCCCTGTGCCAGCAGCCATCACTCACCGTACCATCCACAATCCTCTGGTGGCTCCATTAGCAGCTGGATGGCTGTCAGGTTGAGGGACAGGGTGACTGAGCCACATATGTCTTATCATCTAGCAGATCAGCCTAGACTGGCCCCTACTGTGACAGTAGGGTTCCAAGTGAGTGAACAAAAGCATGCCAGGCCCCTTAAGGCTTAGGCTCAGAACTTACCATTACGTCACTTCGGTCCCATCCTGCTGGCCAAGGCGAGTCACAAGTCCAGCTCACATTCAAAGGCTGGGGAGAAGTTCCACATTTTGAGGAAAGAAAATGAAAAGTCACCTTCCAGAGCAGTAAGGTTACAGAGAGGAAAATACATAGCTGTGGCCATTTTACCATCTGCCACAGAAGCAGGAGGGAAAGGCTCAGCCGGGCTGGGTGACTGGATGGGACCGAGCATAATAAGGGGCACGTGCGCTGACAGCGCTGCCTCATGGCAGGTCAGGGAGGAAGTAGAGGGAATTAGAAGACTAAGGGGGATAAGAATGCAGAAGCCAGACCACGGAGGGCTTTGAAGGCTAAGCGGAGGGAGGGTGTTTGGACTAAACATATTCTCCACTCCCTGGGCAGCTCTCCAACACTCTGTGAGATGGAAAATGACACCATCGGATGAAACCTCCACTGGCGTGGGGCGTTGTTATTTAGGGGTAGGTTGTGCCTTCCAGCTGTGAGGAAAGTGTATGGAGCAGCAGGGTCTTGCCCACCATCTCTCCTTGCACTGTGCTCTCAAAGATGGCAACTGGGGCCATTCCAAATGCCAAACCAACAGCCCCCAGGTTTCCTAAGACCACCACACAAGTAAGGATTACAACATTCTCAGTGACATAAAACACATTTTCCAGCCCAGCTAATTTGTAGCTCTGTCTCCACCTTCTTTGGAAGTATCTTGATAATAAAATGAATGCAATTAACAATATCTTATATTTGTGGGACATAAATATTAAACCTTGTGGTCAAGCCAAATGGTTACTTGTAAAGCCCAGTCATATTCACTTTTGAATCTTATACTCAGCATGACCCTTGTACAGCCCTTGAACTAACTCAGGGGGTTGCCCTCTCTGTTTTACAATCTTGGGGACTTAATCAAAGAGAGGCTAGCAACAGAGTGGTGAATGCTAGGTCCCTGGAATGAGAGTAGGCTTGAATCATAAGCCATCTTAACCAACAAATTCCCTGCCCTCTAAAGATAAACTCCTTTCCCTGATTGTTAAGGTGTACCAAAATGACAAAATAGGTCACATCCTCCATGCTGAACCTGACAGCCTTTCAGAGAGTTTAGCTCCTTTAAGAGAAATCATGGAATGTCCATCTCCTGACTTCTCATGTAATTCATTCCAGAGTTCTACTTCTACTCTCTGGACCCAGGGTCATGGCCATCGGCCTGCCTGCTTTATCACTAAGGTCTAACATGTAATTGATATTTAATGATTATAAGTTGAATGAATACACGACTGAATACATGAATGAATGAAACAGAGTGGACTAAAGACATGGACAACATGGAATTCCACTCCCAGCTGTGCCACTTGCCAGGTGTGTTTTGTGGGCACATTACTTACTTACGCTTTCGAAGCCTCAGGTTTGCTCTCTGCAAAGTAGAGCTAGGAGGATCCACCTCAGAATTTTCAGGGAAGAAAGGACTCATATAAGGTCTGCTACATAGTAGATGCTCAATAAATGAACGATGGAAATGGACAAGAAGAAACCGCCTCAAATTCAGGCAAGTTGGACTCCCGTCTAAAACGTGCAGAAAAGGACATATGGCACAAACAAATCCTGTTTATCTGTGGCTAGCAGGAAGACGTTGTGAGACCAGTCTCACTTTTTGGGCTTCTGCCATCTCACCAGATCCACTCCCTTCCTCATTTGCAGGTGGGCTTTCAAAGTGTAGTCCATATGTCGGAGGGCGGCATGGTATGGGCCACACGTGACCCCACGTTCTTAAATACACCCAACACATACTGCAATGTGTTCAATTGTGCCCCCCCAAGAAGATATGTCCAAAGCTTAATCCCTGGTATCTGAGGATGTGACCTTTTTTGGAATGTGACCTTATGGGACCTTCTAGGATCTTTGCTGATGTAATCGAGTTAAGATGAGGTCGTACAGGATGGCAGTGGGCCCTAAATGCAATGAGTGGTGTCTTTACAAGAGAAAGGAGAGGGAGACTGCGACACTGAAGCACACACAGGGAAAAAAGCCATGTGACGACAGAGATTGGACTGATACAGTTCCAAGCCAAAGAATGGCAAGGATTGCTGGCAACTGCCAGAGCTGGAAGAGGCGAGGAAGGATTCTTCCCTAGAGCTGTTAGAGGGAATGAGGTGCTGCCAAAACTTTAATTTCAGATTCCTAGCCTCCAGAGCTCTGAGAGAATATATTTCTGCTGCTTTAACCCACCCAACTTGTGGCAATTTGTTATGGCATCCCCAGGAAACTAATACACATACAAATAGCTTTTTTGCCTTAGTCTCCAGATTTGTTCCCAGCTCCTCCTGGAAAAAGTGTCATACCCAGAACAAAACACTTTTCGGCAACAGGACATTTTCGAACATGTGCAACAAGTAGTCACTGGAGTGCATCAGGGAAAAGAAAAATTTTTTTAAATTAAAAAAAAAAAGCAAGAGGAGGCAGAGACGGAGATAAGGGCAAAAGGAAAGCCATAAATGCAAATGTGGGCATCAGCAGGGTAGCAGCAGGCAGCAGCGGCCAGAGCCAGCTTCCAGCTGAGTGGGGCCAGGTGGGGCTGGCGTTGACAGTTGCTATAGAGGACAGGTGTTGTGAAGTCAGTTTGCCCAGGACGATTGCAAAGGTCACACAAGGTGAGGCCAAGAGCCAGGACTGAAAATGCCTGTGTCAGATTCTCTCTAGGCATTCAATCATGCCTTCCATCCTACATCACGGGGGCTCCAGGCTTGCTTATGCTTGCAAAGGGCTAGTTTGGCACTAGGATGGAATTTCTACTTAAATCATTCCTGGAAAGCCGTGGTCCCTATGAGATGACAGTATCAGTCTAAAATCAACCTCAAATTGGCTACGAGTCCAGCACCCTATTTGTGTGTTACCTGTAGGACTTGGATCATTCCCTCCTTCCACCTTCTATGTCCAAAGACTGAAGCCCAAACTGCCCCCACCGCCATAGGCTGGACTCCCCAGGACTCAATGGCAGGGACATGGAGCCACGGAATGGAAGTGCCACTGGCCCTCCCAGAGCCGCACAGAGTACGAGTACCAGCAGGACCGCAGCTTCCTCCCTGTTATCTCGGGAAAGATGCGCAGAACTACGGAGGACATGCAGTATTAATGACCTTTTCAATTTCCACAGCTATTTTTGAGACACTCCAGGCTGGCAGTTGATTAGAAATCATTTAGAAATTATTCTTGAGGGCCCTTTCTGGGCAGGACTCTGGACGTCCTTGGAACGCCAAGTCAGAGGTCTTGACGATTGGAGGCTCATAATTTTGTGTGAAAGAAGGAACCATGGGAACATTCAGCTATGAAGCAAGTTGAAGGGGCAGGCAATGGCCGTTGGGGGAGGGCGGGGGCAGGAAGGAGTGATCATATGGACTTGCCTGGTTTTTGAGGGCCTCCTCCGTGTCAGGGGCTGGAGAGGCAAAGAAAGGTAAGCAAGCGCCCTGCCTTGGGGAGAATCACCATCAAAATGTGCTCAACACATGTAGCTAGTTCTGACAGCATCTTTCCCTGTCCCCTTCCCCCCAACACCAACCACTTCTCTGTCCTTGTCACTCTGGCCCTTTTTTCACAGCCTTCATCACTCTCTGAGACAATCTTGATTGTTTCTTGGGTGACTTTCTAATTGTCTTTGTCCCCTACCGGACTGTGGTCTCCACGAGAGCTTGTCTCACCCTGTCCCCGGTCCCTAGAATGATGTCCGGTTTCCTAGAATGGGGCAGTGAATAGTTGCTCAATGAGTTTCTGTTGCCTGAATGAAATTCAGTCCAGCAGGAGTAAGAGAGACCAATAATGAAAGGGCTTAAGAGCCAAAGTTTTGAAGTCAGAGTACTTAGGGGCCAATCTTCATCACCTCCTTGGACTTCACTGTTTGACTTTGATCTACTTGCTCTACCTTTCTATGCCTCAGTTTCTTCAAACAGATGATGGGGATCCTAACACAACTTGCCTCATAGGATTGTTATGAGGGAAACAATGAATCAATACATACACAAGGCATTTAAAGCAAGGGTCAGCAAATATTTTCTTAAAGCGCCATATAGTAAATATTCCAGGCAATGACTCACTCTACCCTTGTAGCACAAAAGAAGTCACAGACAATACATAAATGAATTGACTGTGGCTGTATTCCAATTAAAACATTACAAATTACAGCACAACATATAACATATAAGAATTACAACGCAAAATAATAATCTATCAGCCAGGGAATTAGAAATCTTTCTTTTGCAACAAATTCCCTGGGGGATTTCGAACCCTCAGAGTCTCAGTTTAGTCTATAAATAGAGATAATAACTACTCTTTCCTACTTCAGTAGATTATTTGGCAATCACATAAGATGAGACGAAAAGTACAAATGTACTATGTACAAATAATGTAAATTCCAGTACAAATATGGTTCTGTAGGGTGGCTTGCCTCCCTGGTCACCGTGCACTAGGTAGATTGGGTAGTATTATACTCATTTTACAAATGAGGAAACCAGAGATATCAAATGACACATCTAAGTTCTCATAGCTGATAAATGGAAGACCTAAATTTGAACCTAGAACATTTTTCTTCTAACGCAATGTTCACCAACAGCAGCGCAGCACATCTCCCCATACGTAACATAAACCTTACTCATAGTTTCTCTTAGGACTTTTCTCCCTTACCTTTATTCCATGTAAGTATCCCATTTCCCCAGGCTCATCCCAGGCCAAAGGATCCCATTAGTGCAGTTGCTTCCCATGCTTGTAGTTATCAAAAAATAATTATAAATTCAGGGTGCCTGGGTGGTTCAGTGGGTTAAAGCCTCTGCCTTCAGCTCAGGTCATGATCCCAGGGTCCTGGGATCGAGCCCTGTATCGGGCTCTCTGCTCAGCAGTGAGCCTGCTTCTTCCTCTCTCTCTCTGCCTACTTGTGATCTCTCTGTCAAATAAATAAATAAAATCTTTAAAAAATTATAAATTCAGTCCACACTTTGCCTTGTCAAGCTGAGAAAGAAAAACAAAAGGAAGAAAAGTCCAGTGGCATGACTGTTCCTTGATTAGCTTTAATGCGTAGAGATAATTTCACAATGTAATTCCATCTCCATTCCACTCCCCGCAACACACACATTTTCTTTATTTCTCTCTCATTTTTAAAGATTTTATTTATTTATTTGAAAGAGAAAGAAAGAGTGAGAGAGAGCATGAGAGGGGAGAAGTTCAGAGGGAGAAGCAGACTCCGGATGGAGCTGGGAGCCAGATGCAGGACTTGATCCCAGGACTCTGGGATCATGACCTGAGCTGAAGGCAGTCGCTTAACCAACTGAGCCACCCAGGCACCCAACACACACATTTCCAAGAAGCACAGATATCTATTCTAGTTAGTTTATATGTGAGCTGAATGGCCTATGTTGTGTTACAGTAAGAAATTTATTTGGCCCAAGTCTATAGTAATGAGGACATGAAGCTTTTGGTAGTTAATGAAGATTTACCGTGGCTTCGCTCGGATTGCTAGAAGCCTGCAATCATGGAGCTCGAGATTTCAGCTACTGTGTGAGTGGAGCTTGCTACCACCATGCTGAATGCCAACTAAATGTCTGCGAGGGAGTTGTCCAAGTGCTATGTATTTTTCGCCCACTAGAACAGCTAAAATTAAAAAGACGGACAATTCCGAGCTTGGGCGAAAATGTGGGGAAACTAGAACCCTCTTGCATAGTTGGTAAGAATGCAAACTAGTACAGCCACTTGGGAAAACAAGCTGGCAGTTTCTTGAAATATTAAGCTAACATTTCCTGTGTGACCCAGAAACTCCATTCGTTGGTATCTACCCAAGGGAACTCAAAGTTTCTGACCAAGATCCGTATGCAGTATTTATAACAGTGTTATTCGTAATAGCCAAAATCTGGGAACAACTCACATGTCTACCAACTGATGAATGGTGTTTCCATTTTATGGAAGGCTGGTTGGTAATTAAAAGGAATGAACTACTGATACATGTAACAACAGGAATGAATCTGAAAACCAACACACTGAGTAAAAGAAGATATTGTGTAGTTGCATTTATATGAAATCTCTGGCAAAAGCAAAACTATGGAGCAGCAAGAAACAGATGGAGAGGCTTGTTGAGAGTGTAAGGGCGGACCACAAAGGGACTTATGGAACTTTTGGGCATTGAATATATTCTAAATTTTTATTGCGGTGATAGTTGCATGACTGTATATATTTGCTAAAATTCATATAACTGTATGGTTTAGATGGGTGAATGTTAAGGTATGTAAGTTATACTCCACTAAAGCAATGAAACACAGGTTTTGTGTGTTTTTTAAGTTCATTTATAATTTTCAGTCAAAATTTACATGTGTATTTTAGAAACTGTACAAGGCATAAAAATGGAAAACAAAGGGGCGCCTGGGTGGCGCAGTGGGTTGAGCCTCTGCCTTCGACTCAAGTCATGATCCCAGGGTCCTGGGATCGAGCCCCATATCGGGCTCTCTGCTCAACAGGGAGCCTGCTTCCCCCTCTCTCTCTCTGCCTGCTGCTCTGCCTACTTGTGATCTCTCTCCCTCTGTCAAATAAATAAATAAAATCTTTTTTTTAAAAATTGGAAAACAAAAACCTTAATCCCACCAGCCAGAGATAACTCCTGTTAACATTGTTAATGAGCTAATATTGAAAACAGTATTACACTGGGGCACCTGGTGGCACAGTCAGTTGGGCCTCCAATTCCTGGTTTCCTCTTGGGTCCTGATCTCAGGATCCTGGGATTGAGCCCTGCGCCAGGCTCCGAGCTCAGTGCGGAGTCTGCCTAAGCGCGGAGTCTGCCTGAGGTTCTCCCTCCTTCTCCCCCTGCCTCTCCTGCTCGTGCTGTCTCTGACTCTAAAATAAATAAACAAATCTTTTAAAAAAAGAAAAACAACAAAAGAATGTCATGCCTTGATAGTTTTCAGTTAACATTACATCTTGAGGATTTTACCATGTCATTATAAGTTTTTTAGTCATGTTTGGTGGCTTCTTAATAGTCCATTGCCCTTGAGAGAGTGACCATATCACTACTACTTTGGTAGGGAGTGGAACTCGATCCCAGGACCCTGGGAACATGACCTGAGCCAAAGGCAGATGTTTAACCAGTCGACTGAGCCACCCAGGTGTCCCACTTTCTTTCTTTTCTTCTTCAGTCACATATTTTAGGCTACTTAGATCTTTGGGAAGTTGGTTAAGTGCTGGAGCAATCATTGGGGCCCTTCATACATTGTCCAGCTGGTAACATAGTGCGTTTGGACCAGCCCTCCTTTGAAGAGAGTCTTGGCCACGTGACTTGTTTGGGCCAGTGAAATATGAGTAAAGTGATGGGATACTTCTGGAAAGAAGCTTTAAGAGTCAGTGCACACATTCACTATTCCTTACCCGTGATCATGAAAGCATGAATTGAGATAGAGCCTCTTGCCAGTCTAGGTCCTTGGGTGACCTTGTTGACCAGAGGTCTCCGGGCAATTCACTCTGGGAGGTACAATGAGTGAGAAATAGACCTTATTGAAGCACTGAAATTCAGGGATGATTGTTACTACAAAATAATTGGGGTTATCTTGACTCATATAGTTTTATGTAATTATTATATGAAAATAAGGTGAAAAGTGGATCAATGTCTTTTCACTTCATGAAAATGCAAAAGGTGGTACTAGCATTGTGTGATCTCAAACAAATAAAAAGATGTTTCCCTAGCCAATGATTTTCCAATTTGAAAATAATTTCCTAATGCATTTCTAAAAATAGAGGGAAGAAAGGAAGTTGTTTGACTCATAGGAATAAAGTAAACCATGGGCTTTTATGAAAGTGGCACCAACAATTCAGTAAGAAAGGAAAAGTCAGATCTGAGATTCGGAATCGATCCACATCCCATCTGCTTTGTGTCCTTCGACTATTATTACCCAGACAACATTGTATGCATTGTGATTTAGCAAGAGCACCCCCGTGCTGGTCTGCTGGAAAGAGGTGTTTAGAGGTGTTGTACAGAACATGTTATGAAATCAAGCCGCTGCCAGTGGATGGAGCATTTTACGTTTGGATCCCAACCAGGAAGTTATTTTTCTTGTCAAAGGAAAGGGAATACATCATCCTTCCCAGGGTCTCACAAGCAGAAGCACACGCAGGATGCCAAAGGTCAGATAGGGCGGCCATGGCAGGGGAAATGGAGGCTCTCATGTACAGCAAGGAGATAAGATTTTACAAATCATTTTGGAAGACAGACCAGATGTGCTCTGCCATAGGAATGAAAGGCCCAAGGAAATGGCTTTTCAGTGTGAGTAGGCCCGAGATCTGGGGCCAGAATCCAAACAGAAGTCATGGAACTTAATGAAATACAAGAAGAAAAGAAATATTCACCAAACACCACTGGCTAAGTATTTTTACCCTACCAAGGATAACAGAACACTCCTACATAGCTTTTGTTATTACACATAAAAGGTGTGTGTACATCCATATAGACAGATAGATAGATAGAGTCATAGCCCAAGTACAATCATTCTCAAAAATCATTTGTCATCTTTAAAAAGTCCCAAGTTTCAGAACCCTTCTGGGCAGTCCTATATGGAGATATAGAGATCTGGGCTGGCAGATTCTTTTTGTAACCATTACAGTTAAGATTCTGGGCCCAGACTGGGACAAACAACACATATGTGCCCCCTCTGTATTTCCAAGTCGCTGCTAAACAATGACTTGCTTTGTGTGTTTTGGGGGAGGAGAAGAGCTATGGGTAAAACATGGGTGATTTGTTACTTTACTACTGAGATATGTGTAGTGACCTTGGATGAGACTGATGTAGGAAAAAATACCAAGTGGCAAAGAAATAGTGGGAGAATTACAGTTAGAAATAAGGACTTATAATGGGCTTAGGTTAAAAATCACAAAAATGAAACACAACTTTTATGCTTGAAAAAAACATTGGAAGAGCATGGATGTTCAGATTTTTAATTTTGGTTTCAAAGCCATTTTTAATGAGAAGATATGAGAGTTTTTACTTTTTCAAAATCATAATATTAGACTACATCTTTGCTGGGTTTTAAATAATCACAGGATGTCTCTTAGGCAGCACAATTAAGGGCAAAGTTAAAAAGACTACAGTTCTTTTTAACTTTTTAATTTATTTGAAAATAAATCAGGTTTATTTTCTTCCCCAGGACCTTTATAAGTAAAATAGGAAATATAGGTCCTGGGGATTAATTTTGAAGGTTGCTAAATCTTAATAATAACAGCTAATATTTATTGAGCATCTGCCACATGGCAGACAATTTTATCTGCCCCCAAATCCAGTCAAATCCATTGTGGTAGACTCTCACATCATGTGTCCCAGTGTCAACACCCTAGGTATTCCCTTGCCACTTGGATTCTGGGCTGGGCCAGCTGATTTACTTTGCCCAATGGGACATTAGCAGACACAGTGTAAATCAAGGCTGAATAAGTGCTTTGGCATTAGATTTCTCCTTCTGAGAATTAGCTGCCATGTAAAAAGCTCGGGCTGAATTACAAAATAATGAGAAGTCACATGGAAAGAGGTTCTAAGGGGATGAGAGGCCGTCTTAGATTATTTCGGCCTTAGTGAAACTCCTGTTAAATGCAGGTGCATAAGATATTCAGGCAAAACTAGCAGAAGATCCACAGAACTAGCAGAAAAAGCAGAAGACCCAGAAGAGGGGCTGAGTCCCACCCCCAGAGTCATAAAAACATAATAAATGTTATCTTAAGCCACTCTATTTTGGAGTGATTTCTTACAAAGCAATAAGCAATTGAAAGATGGGTAATACAAGTGCAATTGACAAATATGAAAATTGGGGCTCAGAGAAGTTAAATGTATTGTTAAAGTCTTATAATATGTTTATAACTCAAAATGTACCACCTAAAGACCCATGTTGTTTTCACTATACTCTACCCTAAATTTTAAATTGTGTATCCAAACTGCTTACTTGGCATTTCTCCTCTGTTCTGTTAGAGGCATCTTAAACATAAGAGCTCCCAAAGTAGGGATGCCGGGGTGGCTCACTAGGTTGAGAGTCTGCCTTCAGCTCAGGTCGTGATCCTAGAGTCCCAGGATTAAGCCCGCATTGTGCTCCCTGCTCAGTGGGGAGTCTGCTGTTTCTCCATGTCCTACTCCTTCTGTTCATGTTCTCTTTCTCTCTCTCTCTCTCTCTCTCTCTCTCACTCTTTCTCTCAAATAAATAAATAAAATCTTAAAAAAAAAAAAAAAACGAACAAAAAGGAATCTTGAGTTTCCCAAAATAGAATCTTGAGTTTCCCCACCCCCAAATTCATTCTTCTCTGGGTTTTCTACTTCAGTAAGTGACACCAGCACCCAGCTAGTTGCTTAGGCCAAAAATCTTTCACTCACATCCCTCAACCAATCCATTAGTAAGTCCTGTCAGCTCGAGCTTCAAAGTTGCCTCTGAATTTAACCCTACTCATTGCCATTGCAGGCCACCATCATGTCTCACTTGCATAGCCTTGGGGCAGAGGGGAGCAGGGGAGAAAGTAGCACCAGAGGGAGCAAGAGAGTAAAAGAAAAGGGGGAAATAAGAGGGACACCTGATTCAACAGCTCTTGTTGTCACCTCCTCTTCCTCCACCCTATCTCCATCCCTGGCCCTGTTGCTTATTGTCAGGGCAACGAGGCTAAATTTAGCAAGAACAGGGGTCTGCCATCTCTCTTTCTCCTTTGCCAAGAGGCTCTAGCTCATTTTTAGAAAAACACAGTAACTAGATGTATGTACATCAATTGCAATTGATTTGGGAATAAGGTTTTACAGCTGACTTTGGGGAGATTACAACAGGAAGGGACTGAGGTCGTGAGCGGGCATGATCCCTTCCTCCACACACACTAAATGCTACTTTGGATTTTGATGGTTTAGTCCTCAAGAGAGGAGATCTGGACAGGGGAGGGTTAATTGGCTAAGCAAGGCCAGGACTTCCAATAGAGAATGTTCTCTTAAAAGAAAAAAAAAAGCACCAGGATGTGTTAGACCAATAAATAATTCATCAGACTGCCTACTCACAGACTAATAGAAAACTGTTAAGGAATGCCTACACGTCAATCAGTCTGCAGTTAGTTAAGTAAACACAGTATGCAGATGTCACTTGTAAAACCTGGATTTATACATTAATCGTATGTTTCACCCAGGCAAAAACTTCATATCTGGCAACTTGACTTGGAAGTCTATTAAAATCTCATGGCCTTGAAAAGGTTACCTGACATCTTGTAGGCCAGATCCGGGGCTGAATGGACATGTCCCCTGCCACCGAGTGTACAATCGCCAAACACTCAAATGACACTCTAGTTACATTTGCTGCCCTTACAGAGAAACACTGCGGGCTCTGATCCCTCTGGGTCTGATGGAACTCTCCCGGCTTAGGGGGCACAGCTGCAGCAGCAAATGCAAAAGCAGAATGTGTGTCTGCTGATGCCCCGAGGACAGCTCCATCAGCAACTCCCATCTTTACCTAAACAAGTTTCTCATTGTTCAATCTGCTTTTAAAAGAAAAAAAAAAAATGATGATGCGGTAATAATATAACAGTTCAGTCTCACTGTGTCCCAGGAACTGGGTTAAGTCCTTCATGTACCATTTTTCTCTTCTATTTAGTGCTTATAGCAACCCTGAGAGGCGGGTACTATTATTATTCCATTTTTTTTTTCTGATTAAATATGTAGAATACGAAAAACAAAAAAAAAGGAGTAATAGTTACCTCATGGGTAATGCAGCAACAAATTGACACCATGTAGCTTCTGAGGAAGTGCACTCAGAAGGGAATAAAATCACCTGTATGGTGTTCTTACTGAAAGTGTAGAGCAGGTATTCAATTAAGATTAGACAAACCTAAATTAAGGGATCTTCTGAAATATACCTGGGCAGTAACTCTTCAGATGTGTCAAAGGCAAGAAAGACAAAGACAGACTGAGAATCTGTTCCCTATTAAGGGAGACTAACGAAACAAGACAACCACATGTAACATGTGAACTTGGACTGGATTCTGGACCAGAAAAAGAACATCAGTGGGACAGTTGGTGAACGTGAGGACTGTGGATCAGATAACAGTATTTTGTTAATGTTAACTTTCTGATTGTGATCTTTTCACTGTGAAAAATGCATAAAAAATGGTAACATTTGGGGAAACTATGTGATAGGTATTCGGGAATTCTTTCTACTGTTTTTCTTTTTTTGCAAGTCAAAAATTATTTCAGAATTAAAAGTTGAAAAATGGAAAAAAGAAAAAGAAAGGAAAAGGGGGGGAAAAAACCCTCACACTGTGAAGCATCCCAGCGGAGAATCTAGGAAGACAGGAGGTGATACGAAATCCAGAATGGAAAATGGGAATGCTTCTTTTCCCACAGCTCTTGGTGCCATTTTTGCTTTGTCCTTAGAGTGGTTCATCTGGAAGATAAGTGTAAAAATTCTTGAGAATGACAGGCTGTTAGATTTGGAAAAGATTTTAGAGGTAGTCTTGGGGGCCTCATTTTGCAGAAAAGACATCTGAAACTCAGAAAGGCACAGGGATCACGGGTCCAAGGTCACACAACAGGAGAGCCAAGATTAGCACCTAGCTCTTCTGAGTCATGGGATACTATTTCTGTGCCACCACTCACTTCTGAAAGAGGATACCTCTGTGCCACATGGAACCCAAGCTCAGAATCCATGGTGTAGGGCACTTACCCATTAGCTGTGTGATTCTTTCTGCCTGCTTGCCAAAGATTTGCTTCTGTAGCCAGATAGTCATTCACTTATTCACTCATTTAGCAAATATTAATTGAGTGCTTTCCAAGTGCCCAGCACTGCTTGGAGCACTTTAGATACAGTAACCATCAAAAATAAAGTCCTTGCATTCTATTGGACAGGCTGAGATACGGCTCCATTCTCTACCATGAATGACCTTGCATGACCTTGGGCACCTCCCTTTACCTC
This sequence comes from Mellivora capensis, assembly GCA_004024625.1. Lineage (NCBI taxonomy): Eukaryota > Metazoa > Chordata > Mammalia > Carnivora > Mustelidae > Mellivora > Mellivora capensis. The sequence goes on along the minus strand of PISX010001321.1, from coordinate 182,653 downwards.
TTAAGCCTCAGTTTGCTCTTCTGTTATGCAGAGAAGATAGAATTATTCAGAGGCTGTTCTGACTATTAAATAAGTTATTGCATCTAAGCTCTTAGAAGAATGTCTGGCATGTAGGTACTCAATAAATTTTAAGTATTACTGTTATTTCTTTCCTCTCCAACCTGAACCTGCATCAGTTACACTAGCTGCTGGGGATGTCTGGGAGCACTCAGCAAAGCTATGGACTATTTCTGAATGCATTGAAAGCTCGCATTTAGGAAGGTAAGATTTTCCAACAGAATAATTTTCCATTTCCCACTCCATTTCTTTGTTATTTTCAAAGGTAGATAAACAATAAAAAGAAAGGGCAAGAAAGGCCAGCTGAGAAAATTGGTGTTGAGCAAGGAATTCAAGTGGGAGTTCTAATATGCAGAATATCAGATAGATTTTTATCTAGATTTAAATGAAACTGGAGGCTGGTTGCATCTACCTCTTCATGGGCATAATTTCGATGCCACTTTAGCCAACCCTTGATTATTTCCACAAATGGAAAGAATAATAGATTACTGTACATAAAACAAGATAAGGAGAACCCACTAGTGCTGCTTAGAACAAACTTCTGGTGCCTTCGATTGCTATATCCTGAGAATGTGACCACCATGTTCTGCCACATTCCTTGTCACCTGCCTCCCTAGGGTCAATTTCATCTAGGTGCCTACTTTCTTTCTCTCCCCCAGCCTTCTCCCATATCATCCAGCAGAGGGACTCCAATTTAGGATGGGTTCAACAAATCTATGTTAAGTAATAAATCTATTTTGGGCAGTGAAATCTAGTAAAACAATCAGAAAATAAAGTCCAGTGGTAGTGAAAGGTCCTTCACTCATTCACAATTCTGTCTGTCTGCACACAGATGGTTGGGACTTCAGTGAAGAGAAAACACTTCAGTCTCATATGCTTCCTAGGCAACAATTTCCTGAGAGGTGGGCCATTTAGAGGTTTGTGCTGCTATTCTCTAGTCACAACTCTTTACAGAAAGGACACCAGATAAATCCAACCAGGAGATCTATTTGGTTACATATCTCTTTGTATCTTTGCCTTCCTTGATCATCAGGAATGAATCCATATTTTTTTTTAGATTTTATTTATTTATTTGACAGAGAGAGAGTGATCATAAGTAGGCAGAGAGGCCGGCAGAGAAAGAGGGAGAAGCAGGCTCCCTGCTGAGCAGAGAGCCCGATTCGGGGCTTGATCCCAGGACCCTGGGATCATGACCTGAGCTGAAGGTGGAGGCTTAACCCACTGAGCCACCCTGGTGCCCCAGGAATGAATCCATATTTTTAAAAAGTGCTCCAAGTGACTTTATAGGGCCTCTACTATTGTGAATCAATGCTGTAGATATATTACATGGTCAGGGAATCAGTTTAGTAGATCAGTTGTCAAGTTCCAATTTCAAATTTCTGGAGGAAAGAATCTGTGACTTAGCTTGGGTCAGGTAGCTACCTCAATTCCAGTCAAGTTGGCCAGACAGGCAGGAACCCATGATGCAAACAGATTTGCAGGGAACCCCATTCCCATGAATCTTAAAGAAAAAGGAGGGTGTTACTGTAGGTTAGGAAAAACGTGGTATGACAAATATATACAGTTGTTCCTACATGTTCCAGAATAATTTAAGGCAGCTTCTAAAGACACAAGCAGTGCAGTAATTTTTATTTATTTATTATTTTATTTTTTAAAAAGATCTTATCTACTTATTTGAGAGAGAGCGTGTGTGCACACGAGAGAGAGCACAAGCCAAGAGGGAAGGCAGAGGGAGAAGCAGATTCCTCACCAAGAAGGGAGCCCCATGTGAGACTTAATCCTAGGACCCTGGGATCATGACCTGAGCCAAAGGCAGATGCTTAACCGACTGAGCCATCCAGGTACCCCACTGTGCAATTTTTTTTTTTTTAACAAAAAACATCTGAACAGAGAGATCTAGTGGACAGGAAAAGAAGTAGTTGGAGGAATCAAAAAAAAGGAGTAGGATTGGTGCTTCAAATTATGCCACAAGGCCCAGCACACTCTTTTTAAAAGTGGATCCCAAATTTGGCTGTTGAGTTTCCTTGCAGCTAACACAGAGAAAGAAAATCAGCTACTTGATTCCCAACATTCATAAGCGAAAACATACCAGTCATCAGTAGAAAGGCGGCTATTCTGGAACAGAACACTAAGAAGAATTTCTCTTGTGTGGTTAAATGAGCCATATTCTCAATGATGATGTAGGACATAAGCAACTTCTCTGACATCACTCAAAGCAGACCTGCAGCCCAAGGCCAAGAGTAGAAGGCAGGGCAAGTATAAAGAGCAGAGGGCAGCATGTGGTCAGTGTAGAGTGCTTGAGGATGGGTCCCAACTGGTGAAATAGAAAGCATCTTTAGGGGCACCTGGGTGGCTCAGTTGGTTGAGTGACTGCCTTCAGCTCAGGTCATGATCCTGGACTTCCAGGATGGAGTCCCGCATCGGGCTCCAAGCTCTTTGGGGAGTCTGCTTCTCCCTCTGACCTTCTCCTCTCTCATGCTCTCTCTCACTCATTCTCTCTCAAATAAATAAATAAAATCTTTAAAAAAAAAAAAAAAAGAAAGAAAGCAGCTTTAGTCAAGACGTTGTTTTCTTTTTTGAAGAGAAATCTTTTACTTGAAACTTCCCTCAAGCCTGCTTCTTCTCCCCTTCAACCTCAACCCCCATCCTGACCACAAACTCTCTGGTATCAAAGTTGGGTTGTTTACTTAACAAGAGCCTACCAGTTAACTACACAGAAACCACATTAGGGTTGGTCCCCTTAAAAGAGCTCTGAGGAAATTGAGGTTCTTTCTGTCCTAACATTAGCTGGTTCACAGAGGACAGACAAGCATTTATGAGAGGCTCATGAAATGAAAAGGAAATGAGAGAAGGAAATAAAGTTTGACAGTGAGGGCTCTGCCATTTGGGGTTCGCTTTTCAGAAAACCCATCCTACCTTTATCTTCTATACTAAGTTGGTTTCTGAAACAGACTTCATTTCAAGTTCCATCTTTTCTAATGTAAGCAGGAGATTTTCTATCTCAATGAGTTTATTTGGATCAACAAATTAAAAAACAAACAAAAAAACCAACTGTGGCAAAGATTGTCTGTTGTCTACTGGATCCACTGAGAAGGGCTGGACCATCTCAGGGTGCAGAAAAGGAGGCAGTGGCCTTGGAAGAGGCCATAGGTCTTTGAATCAGACAGGCCTAGGCTCGAATTCTTTTCTCTATAGTAGCTTAACTTCTCTCAGCCTGTTTTACCATCTCTGAAATGGGAATAATAATGGCTTCCCGTTGAAGTTAGAAATAGTGTAAGGATTAGGAGCAATGCCAAGGATTAGAAATTATACTAGCTCATAAATTAGTCTGGCAAGTGAAGAGGAGGTCCTCCATAAATGAAAGTAGTCCATCCACCCATCCTTCCATTCACACACCCATCCTTCTACTTATTATTTTTATTCCTTTTTTTTCCTGTTCTTTACCATGTCTGAGTATCAGCTATACAGCCAAGGTAGGAAAAAGAAATGGAGTAGCCATGAAAGATTATCTTCCTTCAGAACCAGTTTCAGAGGAATATTTGTGCCTCTAAAGAAGTGAACACAAGGGTTCATGGCTCAATATTTTCCAATAGTTCAGATGTTAAGAGCAGTGGGAAGCAGTTTGTAGGCTGATATTCCCTCTAAAGGGAAGCTCTCACATCTTCCTTCACTCCCAATATTTGTCTTGTAGCCCATGCATTGGCTCTTAGGTGTCCACTTGTCCATCAGCTTTAGCCATCCTATAGTACAACCCTGGTCAAACACTCTGCTTCTATAGATAGAGTCCTTTCTCTCCCAACCATTGAGAAGGAAGAGTTCAAATGCTACTTGTCTCTATACTTCTGAAATGAGCCTGCCTGACTTTCCTAGGATGCTCTTAATTCTTTGTTTATGTGCTGATTACAAGAAATACATTTTTATTTTATTTTATTTACTTATTTTTAAAGTAGGCTCCACATCCAGTGTGGGGCTTGAACTCACAACCCTGAAATTAAGAGTTGCATGATCTACTGACTGAGCCAGCCAGGCTTAATTCTTCGTTTATAACATTAGTTTCTTTTTGAAATCAGTTATACTTATTTATTATAAAAATAAAAAAATTTAAACAGATAAAAGAGGAAAAGAGCAAATCCTGCTAATTACCCCCTTAGAGATTTGGCCTACTAATCTGTCCCCAGGCTTTTTGTACCTAGCACACATACCTTCTCTATTTCCTCCCAAAATAGAACCATGTGATACATATTATGGAATGTGCTTTCTTTTTTTTTTTTTTTTTAAGATTTTATTTATTTATTTGTCAGAGAGAGAGAGAGAGGCAGCTAGAGGCAGAGGGAGAAGCAGGCTCCCCGCTGAGCAAGGAGCCTGATGCGGGACTCGACCCCAGGACGCTGGGATCATGACCTGAGCTGAAGGCAGCCGCTTAACCAACTGAGCCACCCAGGCGTCCCTGGAATGTGCTTTCTTAACACAAAAATTTATCACCAATATTTCCCCCATGCCACTAAATAATTCATGTTATTTTTGTTTGCATCTCTTTTATTTCCTCGTTACCGTAGTGAGAGCACCAAAGCAGGAAGTTAGGAAACTAGGGGCCCACTTGGCTGGGTGACTCTGGATAAATTATTCTGTCTTCACCTGGATGATGTACAGTTCTGTGTCAGCATCAAGGTGTTTTGTGATTCCAAGCAGAGTAGTATCATTTCTTGAAAAATAAAAGGATTCTGGATTTTAAAAAGACAAACCTGTTTAGCACAGGTTTTTGACAGCTTGTATAAATATATTTTGGTAAGGTGAAAACTTGATTACCCTAAGTGTCTTCCATGCAAACCAGATGTTATTCAGGAAGAGAAGAAGCAATGCTTAAAATACTCAAATGATGTGTGTATCATTAGCTGTGTACCTCTTTCCACTGCTGGCTTCACTCACAGGCCTAAGTCTCCCCAATTCTGCTTCTGTGGCTTTCTGAACTTGAACACTGATCTCTACCCAACCTTGAGGCCTTCATGTTTTTATGGAGCTGGATTATCTTAGCTGTGGAGGGAGCTGATCAAGGTCTCTCTGTTTACTTTACTTAGCCCTCTGACTTCCCTCACAGAAGTCCTGCATGTGTTATTTGTAGAAAATGTTTCAAGGAGCTGCTGAACCTTTGTTTTCTTAATTAAAAAAAAAAAAAAACAACTCATGATAGATCCTGAAACCAACTCAATGTTCTTTTTACTGGACAGAGTGTTCACCATTAAACTTACACTAAGTAATTTCACTTTATCCATCAAATTGCAAAAGCCTACTTTTTTTAATCTTAATATTTCAAAGATTTTTTTCACCAAAAATACTTTCTACTTTTTATGAACAGATTCCAGGTGGTTAAACAGAAACAAAAAACAAGCTACAACAACAAAAAAAGCAGACGACATGCTGAAGTGGTATTGACAAAAGAAAACTAGGAAATAAAAGCATGTAAAACACACACACACATGCATATGCACACATATGTACACATATACTACATACACAATCACCATGTCTACTGAAAACAATTGGTACAGGCCACACCTATTTCACGTAAATATTTTTGTGGAGTTAAATGCTGAAAAATTGGAATCCGAGGACCTGCTAGGTGTGTCATCCAGAGTAAGTCACTGAAATTCTCATTTGTAAAATGGGACAATAGTACTACCCATGAGAACTAAATAAAAAGTAAAAGTAAAAGCAAATCTAAAGTATAAAGTGATATGTAAATGTGAGGTTTTTAAAAAGGCAAGTTCTTGTAGCTCATAATAGGAACGCCCGAAGATGCCAATTCCCCAAACTATCCTGCTTTCCCTTAGCAGAGGTTCCAGAATGAAGCTTCTGAGTTCTCCTTTCGGGTTTGAGTTGCTGACCAAGCCAGTCTTAGGGCCTAGCTTCCCTCTGTGAAAACAACCCCAAGCCTGTTCTTGAACTTCAAGTATGATCTAGTGGGTGAAACTGAGTTCATGAGTCTGTCTGACCTTGGGTTTACCAGTTGCCTTTGCTCAACTGGGTTAGATGTTTAACTACTTGGTGGGTCATTCTCGAATCTTCCAAACTGGGCCAGTCAGCCTTGTCATCTACCTCATTCAGTGGGTTATGGGCAACAGGCAGACAGGTTGACAACTGGGAGAGGAGGGCTTTTTGGGGCCTGGGAATTGCTTTCTATGACCTGGAGTGGCGGGGAGGGCAGGGTGGTACAGTAGTGAGCGTGCAGAAGTCAGGCCCAGGGCACTTGGGCTGGCAACATCTCTGTCTACTGTTCCTAAGTTTTGTGATCTGGAAAATCACATTATTTCTGGCTCTAAATGAACTGATATTATTTTTTTTTCAGCTGTACTGAAGTATAATCGACATATACATGTGTTGATTTTAATAAGTATTTCTGATACCTCTACAGTAACCTAAACTTACTTACATAATGTCACGTGGTTTTATTCTCAATAGAATGCTGAGAGATAGTTAGACAATTTGATAGTTATGTCTCCCCTCTTACAGATGAAGACATATGAGCTATGATAGTTAACTTTACATATCAACCTGCCTGGGCTCAGGCTCTCTAGGAGCTTCTGATATATGCTCAAGTTAGAGACCCTCTCTAAGGCGTTCTACCCCCTGCCTCTGAACTCTGGGCCTTTACACGATGTCCTACCTGCCTGGAATGCCTTTGGTTCTGCCTCCCCACACTCCTTATCCTCACTTACTTCATTCTTGTCTCAGCATCCCTTGAGGTGATTTACTCCTCACTATTCCAGGTCTGAGAAGACTCCTCTGGGTTGGTTACCCACCTGTGTGCTCCCAAAGAAACCTACCCATTCCTCTAAGGATGATCATTTTACATTGCTCAGTATTAAATTTTCTGTCTCCCTCAATAGGCTGTATGCACCCTGAGACCAAGGAGTCATACTGCATTTATTTCTCTATCTCCAGGGCCTAGAGTAGTGTCTGGAACTTAGTAGGTATCTGATAAAGGTTTGTTGAATGGACAAATGAATCATTGAATGAATGTAATTAGTCACTGTGTGACACAACTGACTTCACTCTGTTAGCTGAGTCCAAGCCAGACTGGATGATGTATGGAAAGTGCCCAACATGTTGGCTGGGTCAAAGAAAGGGATCTACAAATATCTCTTCTTCTTCCTTTTGCTTCCTTTCCTCTCTTTGCAAACATTTTATACAAAAATTCCAGTACTGGATAAAGACAATGTTCTATGTTGATTGATTGTCGGAAGGAAGATGAGGAATGGTTTCCAACCATCCACCTAAAAATCGTGGTTTCTGAGAGCATCCCTTGTCACACTCAAAACAATGGTCTGTATTTGACCACCATCAAAAACAATTTATGGTTGACTACTTGGAAAAGATTTGATTTTCTTCTTCTCTTCGCATACTTTAGTTTTTGTTTTAAGTTTCCTTTAATAAAAATTCTAAAATACTTTGGACATTTGAAAGGCGAGCACTAGCCCCATGGTCATCTGTATATCTACTACCCAGAATAGAGTTTCTCAACCCCAGCATAAGACATTTGGGTACAGGTAATTTTTGTTGTTGGGGGCTGTCCTGTGCATTGTAGAATGTTCAGTGGCATTCCTGGCTTCAACTTACCAGATGCCAGTAGTACCCCCACCCTTACCTTGTGACAGCCATGAAATGTCTCCAAACATTGCCAAATATCTCCTAGGAAGTAATTGTTTCCTCTCCCCCACTGAGAACCAATCTGATAAAAAAAAACAACAACCCACAAAACCTATGATTTTGCTATATCTGCTCTATTATGTGATTTTTTTTCAAAACCATTTGAGAAGAAATTGCAGATATGTTGGGGGTTCACACCTTATATTTTAAAAATTTTAATTGTATTTATTTATTTATTTTTAAGTAAACTCAGCTCCCAACATGGGGCTCAAACTCATAACCACAAGATCAAGAGTCCCATGGTCTACTGACTGAGCCAGCCATGCACCCCTCACTCTCATATATTTCAGAAAGAGTCTGCTAACACTAAGGATATTGACCTACGTAACCAGTTTCTTTATACATATAAGAATATTTCTAAATCTCCAATATTATCTAATACCCAGTCCATACACTTTATTTGTGCAAAGTAATATTGGCCTTGAGTATGGGAAAAAAAGATATATTTTAATGGCTAATTCTGGTCTTATATCTGAAATACAAATGAATGATTATACAGTAGTCTTTGCAATTATGTCGAGGCAAGGAATTTTATTTCAAATGGCTTCTCTTAGTTTCAGTGTTCTGGCTAAGTTTTCATGAACAACCTACAGCATAGACACATCAAGACGCTTAGTGATTTAAAAAAATAACAAAACTGAAAGTAAATGTCCTGTTTTAAAATGAATCACTGAGAACTTTGGTACTTTCAATTCTTAGATATTTTCATTTTCTCTTTCCCCCATTTCCTTCTTGACCTCACTTCTTTCTATATTGCTTTGAAAATGGGCACATCATTCTATGGTCAATTCTTTTTTTTTTCCTTTTTTAAAAATTAAATTAAGTTTTATTTTAATTCCAGTACAGTTAATATACAGTGTAATATTAGTTTCAGGTGTATAAAATAGTGATTCAACACTTTCCTACATCATCCAGTACTCATCACAAAAGGTGCCCTCCTTAATCCCCAGCACATATTTCACCCCTCCCTCACCCACCTCCCCTCTGGTAGCCATCTGTTTGTTCTTTATAGTTAAGAGTCTGTTTCTTTTCTTTTCTTTTTTTAAAAGATTTTATTTACTTATTTACAGAGAGAGAGAGAGAGACAGTGAGAGAGGGAATACAAGCAGGGGAAGCAGGAGAGGGAGAAGCCGGCTTCCCATCAAGCAGAGAGCCCAATGTGGGGCTCGATCCCATGATGCTGGGATCATGACCTGAGCCGAAAGCAAACGCCTAATGACTGAGCCTCCCAGGCACCCCAAAAATCTGTTTCTTGCTTTGTTTCTGTCTCTCCCTCTTTTTTCCATTGGTCATTTTTGTTTCTTAAATTCCACGTATGAGTGAAATCAGGTGGTATTTGTCCTTCTCTGACTGACCTATTTTGCTTAGCATTGTGTTCTCTAGCTCCATCTATGTTGTTTCAAATGGCTAGATTTCATTCTTTTTTATGGCTGAGTAATAGCATATGTATGTATGTATATACACACACACACATATATATCTATCTCACATCATCTTCATCCATTCATCAATCAATGGACACTTGGGCTGCTTCCATATCTTGGCTATTGTAGATAATAATGCTATAAGTATTGGGGTGCATATCCCTTTGAATTAGCTTTTTGTATTCTTCTTTAAAATTTTTATTTAAATTCAATTAATTAACATATGATGTATTATTGGTTTCAGAGGTAGAGGTCAGTGATTCATCAGTCTTATACAATACCCAGTGCTTATTACATTGTGAGCCCTTCTTAATGTCCATTACCCAGTTTCCCCAACTCCCCAGCCTTCTCATCTCCAGCAACCTTCAGTTTGTCTCCTATGATTAAGAGTCTCTTGGGGTGCCTGGGTGGCTCAGTGGGTTAAGCCTCTGCCTTCAGCTCAGGTCATGGTTTCAGGGTCCTGGGATCGAGCCCCACTTCACGCTCTCTGCTCAGTGGGGAGCCTGCTTTCCCCCTCTCTCTCTGCCTGCCTCTCTGCCTCCTTGTGATCTCTCTCTCTATGTCAAATAAATAAATAAAATCCTTTATTTAAAAAAAGAGTCTCTTATGATTTGTCTCCCTCTCTGATATCATCTTATTTTTTCCTTTCTTCCCTCATAATCTCGTTTTGTTTCTTAAATTCCACATATGAGTGAGATCATATAATAATTGTCTTTCTCTGACTGACTTATTTCCCTTAGCATAATACCCTCTAGTTCCATTCATGTTGTTCCAAATGGCAAGATTTCATTTTTTTGATGATTGAGTAGTATTCCATTATACACACGAACCACATCTTCTTTATCCATTCATCCGTCAGTGGACATCTGGGCTCTTTCCATAGTTTGGCTATTGTGGACATTGCTGCTATAAACATTGGGGTGCAGATGTCCCTTTGGATCACATTTGTATCTTTGGGGTAAATACCCAGTAGTGCGAATGCTGGGTCATAGGGTAGCTCTATGTTCAACTTTTTGAGAAACCTCCACACTGTTTTCCAGAGTAGCTGCACCAGCTTGCATGCCCACCAACAAGTGTAAGAGGCCTCCCCTTACTCTGAATCTTAGCCAAAATATGTTGTTTCCTGACTTGTTAATTTTAGCCATTCTGACTGGTGTGAGGTGGTATCTTATTGTGGTTTTGATTTATAGTTCCCTGATGCCGAGCGATGTTGAACATTTTTTTGTTTTTGAATTCTTTGGGTAATACCCAGAAGTGAGATTTGCTGGGTCATTGTGTAGTTCTATTTTTAATGTTGCAAGGAATCTATGGTCAGTTCTTACTTTACTCCTCATCTGCTTTGCCCCACTGTCCTTTGTCCCACTCATGATTCTTGGCAAATCTATAGTCTTCAAAAAATTGTACTATTGCCATCTTCTTACTTACACAAAAGATCCTGAGATGTGCTGCCGAAAAATCACCCAGATTGATTCCTATTTATAAATATTAGGCTGGGCTTCCACAGCCTAGAAATCCTATGACGTCTCCCTGATTATATGCCTTAATCTCTGCAGTGACCATTTGACAGACTTCTGACCTCTGGTTACCCTCATTATAGATGGCCTCACCTCCTACTTTTTGAGTCCAGAGGGGTCATCTGATAAGAAAGCCTTCAACTTCCAGGAGTACAACGCACAAAGTCTCTTGCATTCTCTTCTAGTCTTGCCTCCTTATGTCCAGTCTTAAAAAAAAACTTGTCCCTACTCTGCCTGACTCATACCTTTTGCTCTGGGATGGAAGCTGTTTCTCTGTCTCCTCCCAGGGATTTGGTCTTCCAACTATTCCTCCTCTTTCCTGTTTCTTTAATCACTCCCTCACTACTCAAGTCTCTCAGCAGAAAAAGAACTCTTATGATCCTATGACAACCCTCAACTGTATCCTGATTTCTTTCATTCCCTTAACAGCCAGATTCTTTAAAGAAATCTCTGGAGAAAATGTTCATAGTATTCATCAGATTCTCCCTCCTTCACCTTCGAGAAATGCTAAAAACCTGTTCTCTGCCTCTCTTTCCATGGAAATCTGACCTACGTGCCACTGGCTTTTGATCCTTCTTCTGAGTTCTCCCTTTCCTGGATTTCCAACTGCATAGGCACCTCAAGCTTATCTGGTTCCAGGTTGAACTTGTTACTCTCTGCCTCCCTCAACTCCTGTATCAGTGAGTGACACAGCCCCTCTTGATTGCCAGGAAGCACCATAGATCCTCTGGTTCTCATAGCCAATTAATACCAAGTGTGACCCAGTTCTACTTTCTAATGGGTCTGAGTTCCATGTGCTTTGTTCCCATTGTGACCATTCCTGTCCAGATGGCCCTGATGACTACAACAGACTTCTAATCAACCTCTCTGCTTCCAGTGTTGCTCCTCTCCAGGCCATTTGCCATGATGCAAACACCATAATCTTTCTAATATGCAAATATAATCATATCATTGGCTCAAAAGCCATTAGTGGTTTGCTGTTGTCTTTAGGATAAAGTCCAAGCTCTTTAATTTGGTCAGCTGTTCATTTGTTACCTGCCTACCTCTCCAGACTTATTCAGAGTCCTTTGTTGTCAACATCATCCACTTGAAGACTAAGGCTCCAAACATAATGAGCTTATTGCAAGGTCCCAAATGAGCCATGTAGTCCATTGCTTTTTGAACTTTGCATGTATGGTTTTCCTCTTCTTGTAAGTTAAAGTCAACCACTGTCTTGGAGATGACCTGAGAAAGATTTCTTGGGCAACAGTTTTATATTCCACACTATGATAGGCCAAAGCCCTTAAATGAATAATAAAAGTTCCTTACGGTTTATATAATGCTTCATACATTTTTATAAATAAAGTTTTGGTGTAGGAGTAATATATATTCATCACAGAAAATTTAAAAAAGGCAGGCATGCATGTAATGTGTGTATATATCTATATATGGATGTATAGAGACATACATATAAGAGGTAGATAGATTTAAGGAACAGGTTCATCTTATGCATGTTTTATTTTAAACCAAACACTTTTCTTTTTGTGCTGAAAATATCAGTAAATAATTTAATAGAACATCAATTATGATAATGCAAACAGCAGGAAACTGTAAGAAACCATCATGTCTTCACATGAGAATTATTTTTGACTTTGCTAAGAACTCTCTGCAACCTTCCAACTTCCTTTTTTGGTTTTGGGGGGTTAAATATACATGGCATAAAGTTTACCATTTTGACCACTTTTTAAAAAGATTTTATTTATTTATTTGACAGAGAGAGAGAGAGATCACAAGTAGGCAGAGAGGCAGACGGAGACAGAGGGGGAAAGCAGGCTCCCCGCTAAGCAGAGAGCCCCCGAGCAGAGAGCCCCCGAGCAGAGAGCCCCATGCGGGAGTCGATCCCAGGACCCTGAGATCATGACCTGAGCCGAAAGCCGAGGCCCAACACATTGAGCCACCCAGGCGCCCCATCCATTTTTAAGTATACAACTCAGTGGCATCAAGTACATTCACACTGTTTTGCAGCCATCACTACTATCCATTTCTAGAACTTTTCCATCATCCTAAGCAGAAACTCAGTAAATGGTAACTCTCCAGCCCTGCCTCCCCGTAGACCTTAATAACCTCGACGTGTACATATTGTTTTATAATTTTTTCACTTAATTTTCCAGTACCTTTAACTATTCTCCTACATAATTTTTAATGACTGCAAAGATCCTGTTGATTACACTATAATTTATTCAACTGGGTTCCTGTGTTTGGATATTTAAATTAAGTACAATTCTAATTTTTCACTCTCAAAACAACACTACTTTTAACTTTCTTGCCTTATTGTTTCTTTTTTAAGATTTTATTTATTTATTTGAGAGAGAGAAAGAGAGAAAGAAAGAGAGAGCACAAGCAGGGGGAAGGGCAGAGGGAGAGGGAGAAGCAGACTCCCTGCTGAGCAGCGAGCCCAACTTGGGGCTCTGTCCCAGGAACTCCAGATCACAACCTGAGCCAAAGGCAGACACTTTACCCACTGAGCCACCCAGGCACCCCCCGCCTTATTGTGTTTTAAACAGTTTTTGTCTCCTCAAATCCTGGGAGGATTCAGAATTGACCATGTTGTGCCACATTTGAGATGAAGAAATATTAGACTGTAAATCTCATCTGTATGATACCATAATGAATACATGCCATTATACATTGTCCAAATCCATAGAACGTAAACACCAAAATTGAACCATAAAGTAAACAATGGGCCTTGAATAATTATGGTATGTCGGTGTGGGTTCATTGATGGTACTGAATGTACTACTCTGGTGGGAGAGGCTGATAATTGGGGAATTTATGCATGTGTGAAGACAGGAGATATATGGGAAATCTCTGTACTTTCTCCCTAATTTTGACATGAACCTAAAACTGCTCTAAAACATTAAGCTTTGGAATGGTGGGTTGGCTCAGTCCATAGGGCATATGACTCTTGATCTCAGGAGCATGAGTTCAAGACCCACTTTGGGTGCAAAGTTTAGTTTAAAAACAAACAAACAAATAAACCATTAAGTCTTAATTAAAAAATAATGGGGAAATAGAGTTCAGAGAGGTTCTGAGTTGTCCAATATCTCAAGGCTGGGAAGGAACAGGTCTGGAACTGGAATCCAGGACTTCTGGGTGCTTGCCCCTATTCTATACCATCTAAGTCAGTCTCTTCATTTCTCAGCTTAGCAAAGGTTTGCAGTTCAGCAGAATGGAGTATCAGGGGATGACAAACATATGTGGAGTGATGGCCAAACAGAGCTGCCAAGGCTGGGTTAAGTAGGAAGAGTGCAGACTTACGATAACACAGTCAGGGGAATTGTGAAATGCTCATGGACAGCAAGCCAAACTTGAATACCACAAGTCAAGGAGGGGGCAGCTCATGACAAGGCTGTAAAAAGCTCTGAATTCAGCTAGGAACTGAGGATGGGCACCACACTACTCCCTAGTCTTCAAAAAGTCCATCACGTGAAGAACTTGCCAACATGGAATTCCCAGCCTCTGGAGTTTACCTGTGTACTACGTGCCAATTTGATCACTAACATAGTGGTAGCAATCAGATTTGGGGAAATGTTTTGAACAAATCTAATGAAACACACACATTTAGCTACAATAAGGTTAAGTGGGCTACTTAAAACTCTAGTCTTCTTCGCTCATTGGCTAAAAGGATGTTATCTTGGCAGAGAAACATTGGTATTGAAAGCAGATTGTCATTGGTTTTAAAACAATTACATTTATTATTATTTCATAAATGCAATTTGTTTTGTAGAAGTAATCTTTAAAACATTAGGTCCACAGTGGAAAAATAACATAAGAGAATCTTCAAAGTGAATGAGTTCTAACTCTTCAACCAGTTAATGCTGACTTTGCTCATTTAACCAATTTTCATTTATATAATTTTGCTTAATTTGGGTTTCCCTAAAACCAAAGACAGAGATGAGGACCTGTGAGCGGGAGCTAATCTGTGAAGTGATCCCAGGAAGCAGGAGGGCGGGAGTTGGGAAGTTTCTAAGGAAAGGAGAAACACCAAAATAATGTTGACTGATGGGTAGGTTTCTGCTGTGAGCAACTATGTCTTACTTTTACAAGGGATTTCTAAGGGACTGAGTAGGACATGGCTGTAGAGTTGTCCCATTACGTCATGGGAGTGTTTATTCATCAATTCCCAGCCTTACAGACTGGAGCTTCCTTCTGGGGGTCTGTCTACCCTCCAGTCTCCTGCCTCAGTGCTTCTGGGCTCTAGGATTGGATACGCAGCCTTCTGTGAGCTCAAAGAAAGCCTTGAGGCCCAAACCAGTGCATGCCAGGCATAAGCACTCAAGATGGGCACGGGAACTACATAGAACTGGCCATCACAGTCCCCCTGGAGTTAGATGGGCTGAGAGCATGTGCTTCAGAGAACACCAGAGTATACACTTATTTCTTTTTTATCTAAACCTCTTTATTTCAAAACAAAATACATACACACATGCCCCTGCAACAAGGACAAAACTTTTTTTTTTTTTGGCTAGTACCAAAAAAAAATTAATTTCTTTAAGATTTATTTTTTTTTAAGATTTTATTTATTTATTTGCCAGAGATCACAAGTAGGCAGAGGCAGGTGGGGGGTGGGGGGAAGCAGGCTCCCTGCTGAGCAGAGAGCCCTATGTGGGGCTCGATCCCAGGACCCTGGGATCATGACCCAAGCTAAAGGCAGAGGCTTAACCCACTGAGCCACTCAGGTGCCCCAAGATTTATTATTATTATTATTTTTTTTTTTTTTTTTTGAGAAAGAGAGAGAGCGCACACACAAGCCAGGGGAGGGGCAAAGGAAGAGCAAGAGAAATCCTCCAGCAGACTCCTCACTGAGCCACTAAACATGGAACCCAATGCGAGGCTCAGTCCCAGGACTCTGAGCTCATGACTTGAGCCCAAATCAAGTCCAACGCTCAACTGACTGAGCCACCCAGCCGCCTCTGCAAATTAATTTTTTAAGTGTTTTGTTAAGTTTAGTATGGGAATTAAAGATAAGAGAAACATTTATCGAGACCTTTTAAAAAAGATAATATTTTTTTAGGGGGCACTTGAATGGCTCAGTCGGTTAAGTGGCTACCTTCAGCTCAGGTCATGATCCCAGGGTCCTGAGATCGAGTCCCACATTGGGCTCCCTGCTCAGTGGGGAGCCGACTTCTCCCTCTCCCTCTGCTTGTGGCTCTGCCTACTTGTGTTCTCTCTCCATCTCTCTAATAAATAAATAAAGTCTTAAAAAAAAAAAAGATACTATTTTTTTAAAGTAATATCTACATCCAACATGGGTCTCAAATTTACAACCCTAAGATCAAGAGTCACATGCCTTACTGACTGAGCCAGCCTAGTGTCCCATCTAGATCATTTTTCACTTAGCATCCACTAAACTTTGACATTGTATTTTCACCCAAAGAACTTGAATGTAAAATTAGATAATGCTCTCAACATCATTAGTTATTAGGGAAATGCAAATCAAAACCATGGTTTGATACTACTTCTTACCCATGGGATAGCTATAATAAAGAAGATGGACAGTAACGAGTGTTGGCAAGAATGTGAGGAGACTGGAACTCTCATACCTTACTGGTGGGAGTACAGAAAGTTACCACCACTTTAGAAAATAGCTTAGCAGTTTCTTAAATTTATGTTTCCTATATGACTACCTAGCGATTCCACTAACTTTCTGCACAAATGTTCACAGCAGCATTATTCATAACGGGCAAAATGGAAATGACCCAAAAGTCCATCATCCGATGAACAGATAAACAAAAATGCCCTATATCCATCCCATGGGATATTATTCAGCCATAAAAGGAATGACTTACTGATTCATGTAATAACATGGATGGACCTTGTAAATATGTTAAGTGAGAGAGGCCAGTCACGAAAGATCACGTATTATAGGATTCCATTTATGTGGAATGTCCAGAATAGGCAACCTCAGTCTCTTGGGCACAAAGACCCTGTGTCTTGGGACAGAGAGCTGTCTCTAGTGGTTGCCTGGGGCAAAGAGTAGAGATGGGTTTTAGAATACGCCCTCCCTGGATTCAACATTACAAGCCTTGAAATCTTGGATCATGTGTTTAAAAACTCCTGTCTTTAGTGTCTTTGACTCTACAATGGAAATAAAAATGCCAACCCACTGTGGAGATTAAATCGAGCAATGTAATAAGGCACAAGACACATTTAGTGAATGGTAACTATTATTACTACTACCACTATTGTTGTTGTTGTTGTTGATAAAGAACACAGGGTGAGGAAGTACACAGGATAAGAGATACAAGCCTAAAATACATTAAGAGAGTGGGCACAAAACTCAGAGCAGAGACCGTGTTAATAATTTGATCATGATAGGATATAAGGACTGCTTTAATTGGATTAACTATCAATCTCATAAAATGTGTTCAAAGACTATGGAGAACAATTATAATTAGTATGGAGAACTGGGGAAAGCATAAAGATAATTTCTACACAGTTTCAAGAGGGGCTTCGTGGACTTCGTGGATCGAACCTCAGCCTTAGAATTAAGAATTACTTTGCCAGTAACTTTTTTTCTAAGTTTATTTGCTTACTTATTTCAGTAATCTCTACCCCCAACGTGGGGCTTGAACTCACAATGCCGAGATAAGCGTCTGCTTAAACCAGCCAGGCGCCCCTGGCCAGGTAACTGTCCAGCTTGCACCTGGGTCAGCTGACTAACACTTTCTTGTTTAGTCCACCTGGTTACACTAGACGTGTCATTATTATCTTGCTTTTCTGGAAGACTTAAGGGACTTTCCCCAGGTCCCAGAGTTAGGAAGTGGCAGTGTCACCCTTCAAACCAGTCTGTCTAAATTCAAAGCGCGTGTTTTACAAGGGAAGAAGGGGTGCAAGGAGGGGGACGAAATGAAAACGAAGATGAACCCTGAGGAAGACTGGCTGCTAATCTCTTGACTTTCCCTTCAGATAGCCTCCCCCAGGACAGTGACTTTGCTTACCCCGGGCCTCATTCATATCAGGTTCAGGTGCACAGCTCCAGCGGGACTCCATTTACATGGAATTCACAGCCAGTGGTGGCAACCAGCTGCCCATGTCCAGTAGATGGTGTGGGAGCTGGCAAAGTGGCTTGGAAAAAGATCACAAGGTGAGTGTGTGTGGAGGGGCCTGGCAGCAGGAAAACGCTGGGAAAGGATGCTGGGATGTGATAGGCATGAACTGGAAATGTAGGAAAGGTCAGATCGCAGCAGGGAAAGATGGTGGTTGGGTCTGTTGGGAAAGGAAGGAAAACGTAACTTTGGTAGGGGAAAGTTTCAGAGACAGTCACCTTGGGGAACATTGTATCCCCTAAGACAGCTGGGGCTCAGAGGAGCAGGGAGGGGACTGGGCCACAGTGAGGTGGGGGACTAACAGAGAGGAGGTGGAAAAAACCAGAGAAAAACCTTGCCTACTCTGCAGTTCTACTGAAAACTTTCTGAGTTGTTTTTGCTGTAGATGCTGGGATGGAAAACAAAATAGGTTAGTGATTGGTCTTCTCACTTAAAAAAGAAATACTCAGGAAGTTTTGATGACTCAGTAATGAAAGTGATATTGTTTTGAAGTATGAAGCATATCAGGGACTTTTCTTTTTGAAGGTGTATTTTTTTTTTCAGTGTTTGATTTTTCAAAAAAATTTTCTTTGGAAATGGAAACATTTTTCCACCTCTTCCACCTCCGTTCTGGAAGATGTTATATCTACCCACAAGTCAGCTCAGCAATAATGCTCTAGATTTCTCCTTTGATTTTGGATGCCTGGTCTCTAAAAGCTTCAGCAGATTCTTGGATGCCATTCTCCTGTTATACTCGTTACGGTTTTACAGCCTGACATGGTGTCACCAAGTCACCCCGTGAAAGACTGGTAGACAAGGCTAGGCTCCAAATCCTAGAATTGACTTTTAGTCCCCAACTAAAAAGGTATCATAATATTTTAAAATTAAGATAAACCCCAAATCATACCTGAAATTTCTCAGGAAGTCTGAGTTAGCCTTATGGATTTTAAATGAAAGGTGGATCTGTTCAAATCCATCTGAGAAGAGGTATCCATGGTCACTTATAATCCGATTATGCATTTAATAGTGTATTAATAATTGAACTTTTAAAAATATAGAGAGACACCACCAGACACGTTTAGAGCTTTCAGATCTAAACTAGCGCCCCCAAACCACTTGCAAGCCAACGTGCTTTCTCAGGTGTGTGAAACATGACACCAAGTTTGTGAGTGGATTGTAGTAAAGATTGTTAAGGAGGAAAACTCTCTATTGCCCCATCATGCAGCAATTACAC
Organism: Mellivora capensis; assembly: GCA_004024625.1. Taxonomy (NCBI): domain Eukaryota; kingdom Metazoa; phylum Chordata; class Mammalia; order Carnivora; family Mustelidae; genus Mellivora; species Mellivora capensis. Next base: position 163,653 of record PISX010001321.1, on the reverse strand, counting down.
TAATATTTCCCATCTGAATAATGCCTAGAAGTTTACACAGCTGTTGCACATGTACTTCCTGCTCACCCCTCATAATAAAGTAGATATTAACGTTATACCTCTGGAGACTGAACAACAGAGTGAAACACAGTGGTTTCCAAACATTTTTGCAGCCTAGCAAAATTTAATTAAAAAGACATATGTATAAACACCAGTGGGCCCAAGGTACCCTTTACTCCCACCTTGTTGGAGCTAACCACTTCCAGAATGTTCTCTTAAGCACCACTTGAAGACCAACAGTGTAATTTGAAAAGAAATGTAAGTTTTGAATTTGGACAAGCCCAGTGTTGAAGGAATGTGACTGAATATCCATATATAAGCTGGAGACTACTTCGGATGCATTATAGCACCTCTCCAATTCTCAGTTCCCAATTTGTAAAATGGAAATGATAAGGTTGCCCTGTTAAGTTTCTAACATGAACCGTATCTTTGTCCCCTTAAGTAATTTGCTCAAAGTACTGAAAAACTATCTTGGAGAATCTAAATCTTCTGCCACCAAACTTAGGGCTTTTTCTACTCTATCATATGACTACAGAGAATGGAGGCCATGACAATGGCATGATGTCCTCTCCTCAAAAACACAAAGCAATGCAGGTCTTATTGATAACAGTCCCCTTGCCAGAGAAGCAGGGTGACAATTGGGAAGGAATGTTTTAAGTGTGTGTTCTCCACCCGGGTCTGAGACCCTTTGGATGAACTTTAAGAGTTCCATGAACCCCCCTGAAATTATGGGCAAAAATTTCAGATGGGTGCTGGGTCACCTGGCTGGCTGAATCAGTAGAGCATGTGCCTGTTGATCTCAGGGTCATGAGTTCAAGACCCACATTGGGCATGGAGCCTACTTAAAGAAAATATCAGGTCTATGCAGACATGCATATTTCTGGGGAGATGGTGTGTAACTTCAAAATTATCAAAAGTGTCCATAAAATAAGAGAGGTTTGGAACTTGTACACTAAGGAGTCTATGCCTTGATCATGGACTTTGACGTTGCTTTTACAAGGACAGTTTCCAAACTGTCCCACAGAGGCCTGTGAGTCCCAAACATTAGCAAGTTTAAGAACCATCTGTATATAATAGACAAATGCAAATCTGACTGGGTATTAGATGATGTTAAGGATTAATTTTTTTAGGTGCTATTAAAGAAAACTTTTCAGATAATTAAATTATTAACATATGTGAATATTTTTCACTAAAAACACTGCTACCATTTAAGGAGAAAGGTCTTAGTGGGCCCGTTCAAAGATTCACTCTTATTTTATGGAAAAAGAGACTGGTAAAATATTCAACATAGAACAGACTAAAAACAAACAAACAAAACTACAGTTCACTGGATCCTTGACTGACAGCCATTTGGGTGGCTCAGTAACCGGTTTTCAGACAATCTCTAGTCTCATTATGTGCATCAGAAAAGTGCTTAAGAATTTTATCATGGGGCGCCTGGGTGGCTCAGTGGGTTAAGCCTCTGCCTTCGGCTCAGGTCATGATCTCAGGGTCCTGGGATCAAGTCCCACATCGGGTTCTCTGCTCAGCAGGGAGCCTGCTTCCCTCTCTCTCTCTCTCTGCCTGCCTCTCTGCCTACTTGTGATCTCTGTCAAATAAATAAATAAAATCTTTAAAAAAAAAAGAATTTTATCATGAATTAAATATATTTGCAGATGGTGGTTATGAATTCCATTATGTAAAAGTGTCTGTCTCTGACCTCGCTGGGACAACTTGTTTTTAAGTAATCTCCACACCCAACATGGGCCTCAAACTCATGATTCTTAGATTAAAAGTTGTATGCTCTACGGACTGAGCCAGCCAGGTGTCCCACAGATTTTCTATTTAAGTGTAAGAGTGACATTGTCAACCTGCCTTCTCCCCTCTTTTTTTTTTAATTAATATTTTGGTAAGTATTTATTGAAAAAAAAAAAGGATTATTTTTCCCAAAAGTTTACTCTTAATTTAGGACAGAATGAGACAATTATGAGGTTGGAAATACATACTTCATTTGTTTGTATTATTAATTTCTGTTTTATTTTTACTGAGCTTTGTTGAGATAATATTGATATATAGCATTGTGTAAGTTGAAAGTGCACAACTTTGTATTTGATGTGTATTTGATTGTATGTATATGATGATTTCATATACCTACATATTGTGACATGATTACCATAATAAAGGTTAGTTAAAACCTCTGTCATTTCACATAATTACAATTTTTGCCCAATTACAACTTCTTGCCTGTGTAATGACATTTAAGGTTGACTCTTGGACCTCCTGGTGGCTCCATCGGTTGGTTTCAGCTCAGGTCCTGATCTCAGGGTGGGGAGATCAAGACATGCATTGGGCTCTGTGCTTAGCGGGGGGGTCTGCTTGAGATTCTTTCTCTCCTTCTCTGCCCCCCACCCCATGTGCGTGCACTCGATCTCTCTTTCAAATAAATAAATAAGTCTAAAAAAAGAAGATTGACTCTTAGCAACTTTCGAGTATATAATACATATTGTTAACTATAATCACCATGTTATACATTAGGTCCTTAAAACTTATTCATCTTATAACTGGAAGTTGGTACTTTTTGACCAATACTTCCTCAATCCCAGACCCCTCACAATTCCAGCCCCTGGCAACCACCATTCTACTCTCTGCTCCTCTGAGTTCAGCTGTGTTTGATTGCACAGATAAATGAGAATATACAATATTTGTCCTTCTCTGTCAAATTTACTTTACTTAGCATAAAGCCCCCAGGTCCATCCATGTTGTCACATATCATAGGATTTCCTCCTTTCTCATGGCCTCGAGAAAGGAGGAAATCCATATAGATCACATTTTCTTTAACCACTCACCTGTTGACAGACAGTTAGATTGCCTCTGTATCTTGGCTGCTATGAATGATTCTGCAGTAGACATAGGACTGCAGAGACCTTTTCCATATCCTATTTTCATTTCCAATTTCATTTCAATACCTAGAAGTGGGACTGCTGGCTCACATGGCATTTCTGCTTTTAGTGTTTTGAAGAATCTCCATACTGTTTTCAATAGTGGCTGTTATCAGTTCCCATTCCTACCAACAGCTCACAGAGGTTCCCTTTCTCCATGTCCTCACCAACATTTGTCTGTACCTGTTGGCCATTTGTATGTCTTCTTTAGGAAAATGTCTGTTAAGTTCCTTTTCTCGTTTTTAAAGATTTAATTGCTTGGTTTTCTTGCTATCGCATTGTATGTGTTCCTTAAGTATTCTGGATAGTGACCCCTTACCAGATAGGTAGCTTGCAAACATTTTCTCCCATTCCATAGGTTGCCTTTTCATTTTGTTGTTTCTTTTGCTGTACAGAAAATGTGGGGGTTTGATGTAATCCCATTTGTTTATTTTTGCTTTTGTTGCTTGGGTGTTTGGTATATCATATCCAAAAAATCATTGTGAAGATCAATGTCAAGAAGCTTTCTCCCTACTTTTTTTTCTAGGAGTTTTGTGGTTTTGGGTTTTATCTTTAAGCCTTTAATCCATTTCAAGTTAATTTTTATGAATGGTACAAGATAGGGTTTGATTTTATTCTTTTGGATGTGATTATCCAGCTTACTCAACACCTTTGACTGAAGAGAACATCCTTTCCTTTTTGAGTATTCTTGGCGCTCTTGTCAAATGTTAGTTGACCGTTTATGCAATGGTTTATTTCGGGGCTCTCAACTCCATTCTTTTGGTTTATGTGTCTGTTTTTATGCCAGTGCCATACTGTTTTGATAACTGGCTTTGTGATATATTTTGAAATCAGGAAAAGTAATGCCTCCAGCTTTATTCTTGTTTCTCAGGATTGCTTGGCTATTCATAGTTTTTTGTAATCTCATATGAATTTTAGATATTTTGTTCTATTTCTGTGAAAAATGCCATTGGAATTTTGACAGGAATTGCATTATATCTATAGATGGCTTTGGGTAGTATAGACATTTTAATAATATTAATTCTTCTGACCCATTAACATGAGATTTACTTGTGTTTTCCTCAGTTTCTTTCATCAAAATCTTAGAGTTTTCAGGGTACAGCTCTTTCTTCTCCTTGGTTAAATTTATTCCTTAGGATTTTTATTGTTCCTGATGCTATGTAAATGGAAGTGTTCTCTTTTTCAGGTATTTGGTTGATAGTATATAGAAATACAATTGATTTTTGATTTTGGATTTGTATCCTAGCCAGTATACTGAATTTGCTGATTAGTTCTAACAGGTTTTTGGTGGCGCCCTTAGGGTTTTTTTAATATATTAGATCATATAATCTGTAAACAGACACAATATTACTTCTTCCAATCCAATTTGGATGCTTTTTCTTACTTTTTCTTGCAGAATTGCTCTGTACCAAGTTGAGTGGGAATGATGAAAATGTGTACTCTTCTCTTGTTCCTTATCTTAGAGGAAAAGCTTTCAACTTTCCATCACTGAGTATGATGTTGGCTGTGGGCTTGATATATATGGCCTTCATTATGTTGAGGTATATTCTTTCTATATCTGATTTGTTGAGAAATTTTTTAAAAAAATTTATTTGATAGAGAGAGAACACAAGTAGGCAGAGAGTCAGGCAGAGGGGGTTGGGGGGGGAAGCAGGCTCCCCGCTGAGCAGAGAGTCCGATGTGGGGCTCAATCCCGGGACCCTGAGATCACGACCTGAGCTGAAGGCCGAGGCTTAACCCACTGAGCCACCAGGTGCCCCGAGAATTTTTTTTTATCATGAAAGGATGTTGTATTTTGTCAAATGCTTTTTCTGTATCTATTGAGATGATCATATGATATTTATCTTGCATTTTGTAATGCAATGTATCCCATTTATTGATCTGGGTATGTTGAGCCATCCTTGCATCCCAGGGATAAATCTCACTTGATTGTGGTGTATGATACTTTTAATGGACTATTGAATTTTATTTGCTCCGTATTTTGTGGACAATTTTTGCATCAATATTTATCAGATATTGGCCTGTTGTTTTGGGTTTTGTTTGTTTGTCTTTGTTTGTTTTGTTTTGTAGAGTTCTTATGTAGCTGGCTTCATAAAAATGAGTTTAGGAATGTTGACTCCTCTTTAACTTTTTGAAAGAATTTGAGAGGGATTCACATTAATTCTTTGAAAACGTTTGATAGAATTCATCAGTAAAACCATCTGGTCCTGGGCCTTGCTTTATTGGGAGGTTTTTGTATTATGACTCAATCTCCTTACTCATTATTGATCTGTTCAATGAATTTTCTATTTCTTCATGATTCAGTTTTGGTATGTTTCCAGGAATTTATCTACTTCTTCCAGGCTACCCAATTTGTTATACTTCCCTGTTTTTAAATAATAAAAGAAATTTAGAATAGTTTTAGGTTTACCAAAATATTGTAAAGACAGTACAGAGTTCCTATATATCCCAGACCCAGTTTTCCCTATTTTGACATCTTACATTACTCTGATACATTTGTTGCAACTAAGGAACCAATATTGGCACATTACTATTAACTAAACTATGTGTTTTATTTGAAATTTACTAGTGTCTTTCTCATATCATATTGGGGTGCATTCTATCAACATGACTTATTACTGATGATGTTAACTTTGATTACTTGGCTAAGGTAGTGTTTGTTGTTTGCTAGACTTTTCCACTGTGAGTTACTTTCCATACATTCTTTCCATACACTATTCTTTGGAAAAAAGTCAATAAGCACAGTCCACACTCACCCTCCTTAAAAGGGTTTTTAGCTACATACTGAAATATTTAGAGATGAAATAACATGCTATTAAATATTTGTTTTAAAATATTTTAGCAGGGGCACCTGGGTGGCTCAGTCGGTTAAGCATCTGACTTGATTTCGGCTCAGATCATGATCTCAGTGTGCTGGGATTGAGCCCCACACTGGGCTCCCTGCTCAGTGGGGAGTCTGCTTCTCCCTCTGCTGCTCCCCCCAATTGTGCTCTCTCTTGCTCACTCTCTCTCTCTCTCAAATAAATAAAATCTTTCTAAAAAATAAAAGAAAATTTTTAACAAAGAAAGAAAAACAGAGAGGGGAGATAGATAAAATTAACTGTGATTAGGCATAGGTGATATGCCTATGACTATAGAAGCAGGAAATGTATATACTAGAAGACAAAGAATTTTAAACAATTTTTGGGGTGTCCTTCATTGCGAGATCACCTACAATGTATAACGTATAATGTCTAGAATGTCAAATTTAGGATCCTAGTTTTTTTCTTTATTAACTCGACCTGTCCCTGAATTCCTCTCACCCCTCTTATCTCTTCTGACTCTTGTGCATTTAACCTAATAAGTTTAACCTAATAAATTATGTTTATTAAATTGGATTTTGTCTCCTGTTAGTATGGACTAAATGTTTGTGTTATCCCCTCCAACTCCAAATCCAAATCATATGTTAAAACACTATCCCCCAAGGTGATAGTATTTGGAGGTTGGGTCTTTTGGGAGGTGATTAGGTCATGAGGAAGGGACTCTCATGATTACGATTTGTGCCCTTAGAAAAGATCCCAGAGAACTAGTTTGCTCCTTCTGTCTTTTGAGGGAAACAGTACAAAGATAGCTGTCTATGAGGAAGCAGGGTCTCACCAGATCCTGAATCAGCCAATATCTTGATCTTGGTCTTCCCAACCTCTAAAACTGTGAGAAATAAATTCCTGTTATGTCTAAACCACCCAGTGTATGATAATTTGTTTTAGCAGCCCAAACAGGCCAAGATACCTGCAAAACATAATTTACTCCCATTATTCCTTTGGTTTAATGAAGTAAGGTCCTTGCCCATCCAAGATGTTCAATAAATATTTGGGAATGGGGAAAAAAAAAATCACCTGGGAAGGTATTTGTTTCAAGTTGAAAATTCCTGAACCCTGCTCCCCCAAGATTCTGGGAATCCACATGTTAATTAAGCTCTGTCTTCGTGTTTGATGTAAGTGCTTCATAGACCATTCTTTTAGAAATGCTACCTAAATTATAAAGGTAAAGACCATCTTGATGATCCCTATATTTAATACATGTTTCTGATGAATGGATACACTAATGAGTGAATGAATTTATACTCTTTGTGAATGGATGAGAAAAGTGGATCCACAACTAATTTTTATTATCAGCTTTTGACACAGTCATAGCTGTAGGTCACTTGCTTTGTTCTCAAAATCGACTAGTCATGCAAAATCATAACAAGTATAAAAAGATGATGACACTTACAGGGCTTAAAAGACTTGCCCCAAGTTTTCTGGTTTCAGTGTGGCTAGTTCTGTTCACCTTTATCAGCTTCTTCATTACACTGACTTATTGTTTAATTTTATAACCCCACCTTTATCGTGGGCATTACACAAGGCTCCAGAGAAATAGAGCTGGATGAGAAAATTCCCGGCGTTCAATAGCTCCATGGTGGAAAAGAAAACCAACCACTGCACTACAGTGTTTAAAATGTTCTAAGAGAGAGAACACATTTTCCAGTGTAGACTTTACAAGTCATCCATGTAACTGCATGCACAGAGGGTGTTAAATCTCTAGAAATGCTTGGCCTCTACCTTTTGTGGCCAAGGGATCAAAACAACTACCCATTCCTCATTTTGTTGCCTGGGGTTTGTGGCTTAAAGATCCCACCCACTCAGACAAGTTTCTTGCCTCCACTTTTGTCTCCTCCTCCCACACTAGTACCAGGTATGGCAAACCTACTCATTTAGCTTGGAGCTCTCAGGCAGCCCACACATTAAGGTGAATATGATAAGTTAAATACATCAGTTATATATTTTATAGTTTCCTTAAGATAAAAAGCACAACACAAGTGGATAGTACTTTAAATGTCTGGGGAGCAATATGGTATAGTAGAAGGAGCAGAGATTCAGGAATCTAAGAAGAAACTGTACAATAAAAACACAGACTTGCTTTTTTTCTTTTTCTTTTTCCTCTTTTTTTTTTTTTTTTGCACAAAGCTTTCAGTCCCCAGAGCCCTTTCCTGTATTAACTCTGTGACATTAAGCAAGTCATAGAGTCTCTGGACCTTGGTTTCCTTATCTGTAAAATGAGAGGGTTGGACCCAGGTTATCTCTAATGTTCCTTCCAGCTTGAAAAGTCTGATAAGAGCTGTTATCTACCCTATGACTTCATGTAAAGATCCAGCTGGACTACTCCTCCCTTCTCCCAGCTCTAGGGTTATGCCATTCAAATACATGGACATGAAATGAAAACCTGAAAAGTTGTGTACGTTGGGGCATGAGGATCTTAGACTCTTAAACTTAAAAAGATATAGTCCTATAGAAAAGTTATATAGAAAAGTGGAAACTAAGTGAGGGTTGCCCTGTTGGCTTAGTTAGAGGAGTGTGCAACTCTTGATTTTGACATGAGTTGTGAGTTCGAGACCCATGTGGAGTATAGAGATTACTTAAAATAAATAAAATTTAAAGAAAAAAAGGGAAAGAAAAAGTAGAATAGCTAGCAAGGGGCAAAGCAGCATAAGGTTTTTGACATGGTCTGGACGGGCCTGATGGTCAGAATAGTTGTCCTTTCATCATTTCTATTATAGTATGTTTGGTCATTGACCAGCAATGTAAAGAATGCTTACGTTTGCAAGACACTAGATTAGGTCCTAAAAATACTGAGGGAAAAGTAAGCTGAAAATTCCATTATTTGGCTAGAATATTAATTAAAACTGCTTCAGGATTTAAAAAGATCAAACAATTTCTTAAAAAGATGATAAACAATTCAACTTTTATTTTTTTCCAATTTTTATTAAATTCCAGTTAGTGAATATATGGTGTAATAACAAAGTTTTATAACAAATATTGAAGGATTACAGCTGCATATTAAAATTTCTATACATATTTGCTGTTAGGAATTTCCCAAAGAATAAAAACAGAAAATACTGTTTTGAAGGGCCTTGCCAAGTTTTTAGTAAAAATAGTTTTCTGTATTTGGGGAAAGTGAAATAATGGTATTTTAGATAAAGTATTCTGTTTATCTTTGGGCTTAAATGGTGCTAGATAATTATTAAAATTGTTCTTACCCATTTAATACAAAAGAGATGTAGTCACTTGGCATTTTTATTTCAAGGGTAACTAAGGTTAAAAAAAACTATCTGTCTCTCTATCAGAAACAAAAAATGAGAACTATAAAACAACTGTATTGTTTTTCTTTTTCTACTTTGGGATTTGATCTCAGGCTGATAACTTCAGGGGCCATGGTCTTCACCTTAAATCAAACTGTACAGAATGCAGTAAATTAAACTTCAGACTCCTTAATACTTTGAGGTCCAGCTTGGAAAGGGAAGGAAGTAAGAGTAAGAGGAAAATCAATTTCAAAAAAAAAAAACAAAAACAAATGTTACCAATGAACAGAAATGGAGTCTGTGTGGCTGAAACCAGTGGTAATGTATAGTGAAGACGACGAGAAAGCTAGAAGGATTGGGTTTATAATTGGGCAATGGGAAATTGGAATTTTATTTTCTAAGGGAGAGCTGTTTAAGATGATGAGAAATTTCTGGTTGGGTGCCTGGAAGTAAGTTTAGTGTGATGAGAGACAAGTTTTCTTGAAGAAACTCCAAGAATTGTGAATTATGTATTTAGATAAATCTTTGGCATGAATAGTGAAAGCTCCCAATGAAGTGGTCTGAGTATGTGGTATCTATGATTGCTGCCTTTGGAAAGTGTGAAACTTTACCTTGTGGCCACATCAAATTTTGTCCATTTCCTATGGCAGATTTGGAAAGCATGTGTATTCTTAGTTTACTGTGCTTGTTTTGCTTTGCTTTCACCTACTCTGAGAGCTTCTGTCTTTTAATAAGGAAACTTAAATATTTACATTTAGTCTGATATGTTTGTGATTATGCCTGCTAAATTATTCTTTGGTTGCAAAGCAACAAATGAAACCAACTCTGGTTAACATGAACAAAAGCAAAGATATTGACTACAGAAAACTATTAGTAAGGCTGGAAGCATGCAGTAGGTCTTAGTTTCCAAAAATACTGCAACGACTTCTATCTCACATGCTCTTCTTTAATGTGACTTGGACACTCCTCACATCAAAAGATGGGAAATATGTGTCTTCCCCTTGAATCTTGGTAGATTTGTGATAATGGCAGAATTAAAGTCACATGACTTCTGAGGCTAGATCATAAAAGGTGATACAACTTTTATCTGGTTTTCTCGGGATGCTTATTCTTAAAATTCAGCCACCATGTCAAGAAGACCCAACACCCCATGGAAAGACTAACCTGGAGAGGAACCAAAATTTCCAGCCATCAGCTTTGGCTGAACACTCAGCAGGTGGCCAGCACCAAACTTACTTCGTGAGTGAGTAGTAAGTCATTTTGAAAGAGGGTCCTCCAGCCCTAGCTGATGGTCTTTGGAGCACATGAGCCTTTCCCATCAAACCCCGCCCAGATTACAGATTTGTGAGCTAAAGAGATTAATTGTTGTTTTATTCATTAAATTTTTGGGTGGTTTGTTGCACAGCAATAGATAACTAGCACAGAAAACTAAGCTTAAAAATGGGCAGGAAGCAAGGCAATTTCTGAGAAATAGTAAGGAGAAATGGATACTGGTTAATACCTATGGGTAGGGTACCACATATAGAAGGAATGACCACTAACCATTTTCATTCTTCTTCCCATTCTTCTTAACTTCTAGGATTCTGTGCAAGGGGCTGCCTCAGTTCTGATTTCAGATTCTCACTCACACTTTGGCTACCAGTGGGCAGAAAACCCAAGAAATAGCTCCAGTAATCTATAACCACAGGGAGACAATCATTCCAGAGGAAATATGGGTACAGTAAGTCTTACTAGCTTTTTATTGCTGTTGTGACAAATTACCACAAACATAGTGGCTTTAAGCAACACAAATTTATTATCTGACAGTCTGCAGGTCAGAAATCCAAAATGGATCTCACAGGGCTAAAATTAAGGTGTCAGCAAGGCTGTACATCTTTCTGGAGGCTCTAGGGGAGAATTTTTTTTCCCCTTTACAGCGTCTACAGATGTCCGCATTCCTTGGCTTTTGGCACCTTCCTTCAAAGGCAGTAATGTTGCATTTCTCTTTGCCTTTCTTCCATGGCACATCTTCCTCTAACTATGACTCCTTTTCTGCTTCCTTTCACTGTTAGGCACCCTTGTTATTACAGTGGACTTATCTTGGTATTTTAGGATAATCTCATCTTAAATTCCTTAACTTAATCACATCTGCAAAGTTCTTCTTGCCTTCAAAGATAACATATTCGTAGGTTCTGGGGTCTGGAACACAGACATCTTTGTGGAGCTATCAGTTTACCTAACATAGTATACAAAATAAGAATGGATACCGAGTAGGCCTGCCACTCTGAAAACACACCCTTTACACTAGTCAATCTCAATGGTTTATATTTTCTTCTTCATTTTATTAAATTTATCAAACTGTCCTTTCCCCCCCTTTTCCCCACTTAACTAGTTTGTAACTTAAATATCTGATTTATTGGCTTTTTAAAAAAAAGATTTTATTTATTTATTTGACAGAGAGAGAGAAAAAGTGAGCATGAGCTGGGGGTAGGGGAGGAGCAGAGGAAGAGAGAGAGGCAGACCCCCCACTGAGCAGAGCGCCCAATGTGGGACTCGATCCCAGGACCCTGAGATCACGACCTGAGCCGAAGCCAGACACTTAACTGACTGAGCCACCCAGGCACCTCTTAAACATCGAATTTATATTTGCCTGTGTGGTGACCCTTATATTTACTATGCATAATTGTCTTACATTTTTTATGTGTATATTTAGAGATTGTATATAACTACATCTCCAAAAAAGATAAAAATCTTCTCATGGTTTTCTCTCTCTCCCTTCCTTTTCCCCTCATGATAAGATAATTTTAGTTATAGGTGATCATTATTTCATTTTTACTTTATGAATCAGCAATGATAAAGACAATGGGAAGTTTGGTTTTTTTTTTTTTAATTTTCTGTAACAAGAAGTGTTTGGTTACAAATAACAGAATACCCAACTAAAGGTGGCTTAAACAAATTGAGACTTATTATGTCACATAAGAAGGTCAGACATCTTGTCCCTGGATTAGTTAACTTAGTGACTAATTTAATGATGTCATTAAGGATCTAGATACCTATTATCTTTTGCTTTCATTCCCAAGCTCATCCTGACCTGGCAGGAAGATGGCTGCTAAAACTCTAGCAATTATATCCACACACACCCATATCTAAAGACAATGTATTTGTTACCTATTACTGTGTAACAAATCAAGTGGCTTAAAAGAAAAGTGAAATTTATCATTGTTCATGGTTTCTGTGGGTCAGGGATTAGCAAGCAGCTTGAATGAACTGTTGTAGCTCAGGGTCTCTCACGAAATGGCAGTCAGAGTCAGCTGAAACTGAAGTCATCTGAAGGCTTGGCTGGGCTGGAACATCCATCTCAAGGCAGCTCACTCACAAGGCTGGCAAGTTGCATAAACTGTCCACAGAATGTGGTGACTGGCACCCCTACAGCAGTGGTTGTCGACTGGGAATGATCTTGCCTGCCAGGGGACATCTAGCAATGTCTGGAGATATTTTAGGCTGTCATAACTGGGAAGGCAGTTAGTGGGTAGGAATGCTGTTAACCATCCTATACTGTACAGGGTAGCCCCCTACAATAAGAGTTATCAGACCCAAAGTATCAATAGTGTCGAGGTGAAGAACCCTGGCATTTGAGCTGTGAACCAAGAGAACAAAACAAAAGCTGAAATGCCTCTTATTACCCAGCTTTGGCAATCTTCTGTATTCTATGTTAGAAGGCCCTACACAAGGGTGTAAATACCAGGAGGTGAGGCTTGTTAGAAGCCATCTTGGAGAATGGTTACCACAGGCACAAAGCTGTTCCTGGCCTTTTCCTCTTCTCTTTGGTCCCTTTTCTTTTTTCAATTTTCAAAGAGGAAAACCATTCTTATAACCCCACCAGACTTCTCTTCACTTCCCTTAAGTCAGTGTTGCAAGATATGTCTGTGCCTAAGGCAATCATTAGGACAAGGAATAGAAAATTATATGATGATTTTAGACCAGTTAATATTGTCTCCCTCTGGTACTAAGGAGAGCTCATAGTCTTTAAACACATGGAGGATAAATTCTCAAAATCGGAGTTTTGCTAGTAAGGAAGAAAGAGAATGATTTTGTATGAGTCATACACAGGGTTTGCTATCTTTGCTTCCCATTATCCTTTGCATCACACATTTTGCTCTTGGATTCACTTTTCTCTTTGGTGAAATATGTTTTCCAATAATAATTTAAGAAATACCCAACCAGGGTACCCGGGTGGTACAGTCAGGTGAACGCCTGTCTTTGGCTCAGGACGTGATTCCAGGGTCCTGGGATCGAGTCCTGCATTGGGCTTCCTGCTTAGCGGGGAGCCTGCTTCTCCCTCTCCCTCTGTCTGCCTCTCTGCCTACTTGTGGTCTTTCTCTCTCTGTCAGATAAATAATAAAATCTTTAAAAAAAAAATAACCAACCATTTAAATCCCTCAGTCTCTGAAAATATGTGATTATTTTGTACTTTCTCAAATGCTGATTTAGTTGGGTAAAGACTTCTACATTAGAATACTTTGTCCCATTATCCCATATGTTAGAATGATTTGTCCCAGCATCCACTGTTGATGATGAAAAATAGGTGAGCTGGTTAGAATTTCCTTATCCTTGATGTTCTGAAATTCCATCATGATGTGTTCAAGTGTGGTATTTTTTATTTGTGCACTGACTGGGAGCTTTTAGTCTGAAGATAAATTTTCTTTTCTTTTCTTTTTTTTAAAGAATTTATTTATTTATTTGAGAGAGAGAGGGAGGAAAGGAGAACACACCAGAAGAGTGAGAGGGAGAAGCAGACTCCCCGTAGAGCAGAGAGCCCAAAGCAGGACTCAATACCAGGACCCTATGACCATGACCTGAGCTGAAGGCAGATGCTAAACTGACTAAGCCACCCAGGTGCCCTGAAGATACATTTTCTATTATCTCTTTGAGTATTCTCTTCTATCCATTCTCCAGATGGCTATCAGATGAATGTTGGAACTTTGATTTATTGTCCATATTACTTAAATTTTTGCTCGTTGCTTTATCTATCCTTTCTTCTGCAATTTGGGATAAAACTGGACCCAGTCTTCTAGATTACTAATTCACCCTTCAGTTCAGCTTGAATCAGCATAGCATGGTGATTAAAAGCCTGAGTTCAAATCCTAGTTCAGCCATTTATTACAGTGTTGCTTTGAGTAAGTTAATTAAACTTTCAAGTCTTCAGTTTACTCATATGTAAAATGAGTATGGTAATATTATTGTCTACTTTAGAAGATTATAAAGATTAAATATGTTATGCATGAATGCTTAGAGGAGTATCTGCAGCATAGTATCACTTACTATTGTTCAACCTATACATTCATTTTATTTTATTTGATTTGAAGATTTTTTATTTATTAGAGAGAGAGCATGCACATGGGTAGGGGGAGGAGCAGAGGGAAAGGGAGAAGGAGACTCCCCATGGAACAAGAAGCCCATCATGGGACTCAATCCCAGGACCCCGGGATCATGATCTGAGCCAAAAGCAGAGGCTCAAGTGACTGAGCTACCCAGGCGCCCGCATATATTCATTTTAAAAATTTCAATAAATATATTAATTATTCATCTAACTGGTTTGTTTTCATAATAACTTGGTTGTTTTATGAATGTAAGATCCTGTATTATTTTTCTCAAGGATAAAAAATATTTATGTTATACAACTTTTTGCTCTATGAACAATAACTTTGGGATTCAGTCTATTTGTTGATTGCAGTGGGTTCCTCTCTTTCATAGTAATACTTTTTAGAAACAGTTGGTGGGTTGTTTGAAAAATCTCATTTGCCTATCTTTGGTGCCGACTCAAAGACTTTATTTATTTATTGGAGAGAGAGAGAGCGCATGCGCACACACGTGCGCCTGAAAATTATAGGGGGAGGGGCAGAAGGAGAGGGAGAGAGAATCCCCAAACAGACTCCCCAAAGAGCAGGGAGCTGGTCTCAAGGCTGGATCCCATGACCCTGAGATCATGACCTGAGTGGAGATCAAGAGTCAGATGCTTAACCGCCTGAGCCACCCAGGAATCCTTGTGGTGCTCATTCTAATTCTGGGTGTTTGCTTTGCTGACTGTGGTGGGAAGGGGAGAAGCACAAAATATCCTATGTGGCAAGGGATGCGGGTAATTTGCCTTCTGTGGGCATGTGTGCATGTGCACGTGCGTGTGTCTGTGTATGTGGTCTCCTTTCTCCTCACCACTGGTCGGCAGCCACTTGGGATGATACCCTGTCTCCTTGACCCAGGCACCCCTACTTACAAAGAGCATCTGTCTGGGTTGGGGGTGGACATGTCCATCTGCTGATTCTCATTATCCTACTTGATTTTTGTCATATCATTTGTCATCATCTAACATAATCTTAGTTATGGATCATTTATTTACAATTTGATTATTTGCCTCCATGAAAGCAAATCTCTAGGACCTAGTATGGTGTCTTGCACAGAGTAAATGATTTATGTCTTTAGAGAACTAATGGATTAATACTATTCTTTAGTTGCTTGCTATGATGAAAGTGCCTCTCTTTGTAGCTATTGCCTCTTACCTTGAAGCCTCCCCAGCCCTTGCCCTGGTCTTACCCTGTACAGTTTTGGTTTACAGATCTACTGGCAATCAAATCCTACCTCCTTTATGTAATCCAGGAAGACCTCTGAATTGCTGGGCCACTGATGCTCTCTTTTTTGTCTTCTGTAACTCTAATTTTTTAAAATCTATTTCCTGTTATATCTAGGGATTTGTAGGGATAGAAGACATACAAAGTGTGCTTTTAGAAGCTCGACAAACTGTGTTACTGATTTCCAGTGCTTATTTTAGTTGAAGCATGGATATGATATTAAATTACATTGAATCTAATAGAGGGAACCTAACCCCCTTTGGTATTCTCTCTCTTTTTTTAAAAGATTTTATTTATTTATTTGACAGACAGAGATCATACGTGGGCAGAGAGGTGGGCAGAGAGAGAGAGAGAGGGAGAAGCAGGCTCCCTGCTGAGCAGAGAGCCTGATGCAGGGCTCGATCCCAGGACCCTGAGACCACGACCTGAGTCGAAGGCAGAGGCCTAACATATTGAGTCACCCAGGTGCCCTGGTATTCTCTTTTATAAATATTTTTTAAAATATAAAAATATTTCAAATATGCAGAAAGATACAGAGAACAATATAATAAATACTAATTAGTAATCAACCAGATTTCAGAATTCCAACCATTTAGCAATATTTGCTTAAGATCCTTTTTTTTACTAAATTAGATACCATTGTTGGAGCCTCCTTTGTACCTTCTCATTCCATTCCTCTTCCAGCCTTCTCACTATCCTGAAGTTGATTGTGTCCATGCTTTCTATACATGTTTTATAACCATATATATGTTTTATAAGCATGTATTATATATTTATAGACATAAACAGAATATTGTACTGTTTTACAGGATTTCAAATTGCAAATAAATGATATAAATTATTTTAATTCTTCAGATTACCCCAAGAGAAAAATCTCACTTTGGTCAAATTTTGAATGCCTTTTCTGGCATTGCTAATTTTTCTTTTAAGAAAGGAAGAGCAGGGGGTGCCTGGGTGGCTCAGGGAGTTAAAGCCTCTGCCTTTGGCTCAGGTCATGATCCCAGGGTCCTGGGATCAAGCCCTGCATCAGGCTCTCTGCTCAGCAGGGAGCCTGCTTCCTCCTCTCTCTCTGCCTGCTTGTGATCTCTGTCAAATAAATAAATAATCTTAAAAAAAAAAAAAAAAAGGAATAGCAGGCCTTAGGCTAGAAGCCTGGAGCAGGCAGCCATAAGTAGAATTAAATAATATTGGTTTATTTCCCATTATATTTATTTTGATGGTTCCTTCTATTTTTTAGTAAGTGTTGGTACCTTTCCATTTACAGTAGTGATTTATTTATTTGCATATTTACTTGGGAGAAAGGGTGCATCTATGCAGTGGGTGCGGAGGGGGTGAAAAGACAAAAGGAGAGGGAAAGAAAATCTTGAGTAGGCTCCACACCCAGCGCTGAGCCCAATGTGGGGCTCATCTCATTGCTCTCAGATCATGACCTGAACCGAAATCAAGAGTCAGATGCTCCCAAACGACTGAGCCACCCAGGCACCCCTGTTTCCTTTTAAATTAAATGAGAAAAAAAGAAAAGAGTTGCCCGAAAGAAAAATACTAAGTAGATAATAGTATGGGAGGTACACAGACATGACAAAAAATTAGAGGAGTTTGTACTGAAAAGGCTGAAATTTGATACACACTTGACCTCAAGGATAACATTCAAGTTCCTTAATGAGACATGAGAAGCTGACCTTTGCTTCCTTTCTCAGTCCAGTTACCACTATTACCTCACCTCCAGCACAAACAGCTTGGAGTGTGCTCCTTCCCTTCCTAGCTGAAGGGGCCTTGACTATGGTAATCTCTCCTTTTATGGTATTTCCTGTGCCCATCACCAACCCCCAACCCCCACCTCCATTTGACTCTGTCCATCCGGTCAGCCTCTACTGAAGCCCTCCCCCACGTAGTACCCATTACTGTACTGAACATACAGGCTTCCAATTCTAAATCCAAGGGTAGAATTTAGTTCCAGTATCATAGCATCATCATGGCCTGAACAGCTGCTCAAGGTGGGAAGAAAGGATGTTTCAGATAAAATCTGTCGTATAAGATGAAGATTGTCCTTGAAAAAAAATATTTATCTCATTTCTCATATGTTTGGAGTTTTAAAAATAGTTACGTTCATAGATCTAAATACCTGATCTTAATGATTTCTTTCAACACTGAGAGAATACATTACTTTGTCATCTAGATTAAGGGTAAAAAGGACAGAGAAGGGAAAAATAAGGACCATGATGGGAAGTACCATGATGGGAAATGACAGGTTTTTTTTTTTTTAAATGTCATTTCAACATTACTCGGTGGCTTCTTGCTCCTTACTTAAGCTGGATGATTTCATTAGAAAATGAGAGATCAAATCGAGCATTCTGAACATAACACAGTTAAACGTTTGACGTTTTAAGGGCAAAAACTCCTAAATAACAGTGTGGCCATTGAGATGTTGGAACAGTTTTCCAGTTTCATGTTCCCCAGTGCATATAAATAAGTACAATAATACTAACAACAACAATAAAAACACAGCGCATAGCGAACGCTGTGTAAAAGTCTTCCACTGCCTGCAGTCATGATGAACTAACGGCACTGACTTCCGTTCATTCATTCAAAAGTCTTTTTCTGAAACCGACATTCACACCACAGGATTCCAAAGCCCTCGCTGCACTTGGCCGGACGTAAATGGTCATATTAACAGAGGTGCAGACTGCTTTCAAAACTACTGCTGTATTTGGGGAAAAGTCGAATTTTAGCGTTTCTTCCTATGTATTTCGCGTGGCCAAAGCAGAGGGGAAGGGCTGGGGGAAGTGACCTCATTGCGGAATGTCATGTTTACCACTGTAAACGTTCAGCCTTCAAGTGAGAAAGCGGGTGGAGTGAGATCGCTCTCACGCCGTGCGTTTTGTAGGTTACATCTTACCCACCAGCCAAACTTTCTCCATCAGTCTGAGTAGGTCAGCGGCGGAAATGCTGCCTGAAAGGGAGACGCAGGGTCGGGAGGCGGCGTGTGCTGCCTTACCCGGTGTTGCCGTGGGAGTTACCTGAAGCACTCAGGCTCTTGCACCCAGAGAAAAAGCTTCTCTTTTCAAATCGGTCGTTTCCGTGCGGAATTGCAGTACGGGCAGGTCCTGGGTGTGGCGATGCCAACCGGGAACTCAGATCTCCGTCTTCCCGCTTCTGGCAAACCTTCCCAGCCCCCGACCGGCAAGTGACCCGCCCTCGAGACCCGCCTTCCGGGGTTCCGGGGGTCGCTGGCGGACGGACCCCGCCGCGGAAGCAAACCTCTGGAGCGCAGAGTGAGCTTCTCCCCCATTCGTTCCGCGCCTGGAGGCGGATCCCCTTCCCTGCACATAAGTCCTTATATGCACCGGTCGCACCAGCCCGCCTTACTCCAGCCCCACAAATAATTAATGGGGGAGGGAGGCCCGTCGCTCTTTTTCACCGCTCTGGATTTGTTCAGCGCTAGAGCAGCGAACCCTGCCGAAAACCCCCTGATGCGATTGAGAGCCATTGTGCTGCATTGCACGAATTGGACACACAAAAATAAAGCTCCTTTGCCCCTACGATAAGCGCGCCAGGGTTCAGGAACAGCTTTTCACATCAACCAGATTAGCCTGCAAAAACCTGGGCGGAAAGGGTGCGTGCCCCTCCCCCACCCAGGCTGGTGCAGAGGGACCGGGTCAGGAAGCGCAGCCTCTCCCCAGTTGGAGACCACGCCTCCTCCACCTCCCCCCACCTTCTTTACTCCTCCCAGGAAGCGGTGATAGACAGTTCTGTGTGGTTCTCCACCCCCACCCCTACCCCCCTCCCAGCAGAGTGGAGGAGTTGATGTGTCTCATTATAACAGCCAATGCAGCCGCCATCCACGCACAAGCAAAGAAGCATGTCCCATTTAAATACACCCACGCAGCCCCAGCGCCCTTAGCAGAGCAGGGCGCGCAGCCCACACGCACCGCGGCTCCGGGCTTGGAGATCCGCGCGGGTTGGGCTCCCGGACCCGGCGGACCCAAGAAGAGCGAAGGATAGGGATCGGGTGCTGTGGGGCCGGGGTGGGCGGGGGAGGCTGGGCCCCGGGCCTCTGGCGCGACACCCGCATGAGGACGCGAGTGAAATAGACCAAGGTGGAATTTCCAAGGGAGAAGCTTCAGGGTGGTTTTGGACCATTTCTCCCTCGAAGAAGTAGACATGGCGAGCGACTCCCCGGCTCGCAGCCTGGATGAAATCGATCTCTCGGCTCTGAGGGTGAGTAGAACATGTTTTCTGATTTCTTTCCAGTGGCTTGGGTCGGGGTTGATGGGCTCGGGGCGTTAACTGGGGCCGGCATCGGTGGGCAGAGGCGAATGCGACGTGGAGGGAACCTGGCTTCTCGTTTTGATTCGGGGTCTGCTGAGGTGCTCTTGCCTAAGCCTCCACGCAGGGGCTGTGCGGTACGTGTCCTCCTTCGGTTGTGGCCAAGGCTCCCCCGAGAACCAGTGGAGCTAATGCCAGTCTCCTCCTAGACCGGTGTAATAGCCGTAAAAATGAAATGCAATGCTCGTGGTGTGTGTGTGTGTGTGTGTGTGTGTGTGTGCGCGCGCGCGCGTGGTGTGCACACACGCCCCGGACGGTCACCTGGTGCCAAGGCGCGAGACCCCACCGTCCCTTTTTGCGAAAAGAATACCAGCAGCGTGAATAAAGGCACTGGCCACTCACTTTTTCCAGCTACCTGCAAGATGACACTGTGAGCCGACTGTCCCCACGAAGCCGAAGCTGCCGCTCCAAGGGGACAGCTATTGCAATGCTGGTCTTGGAGATGGCAACTGCCTCCTCTACTCCCTTTCCGCCTTCCGCGCCCCGACTCCCTCTCAGCGCTCTCTTCTGTGCCAGTCTGCCACTCACCTTTATTTAGGGTTTAACTTAGCCCTGCTGGTGCTTTCTGACTTGGTGCCTCTGACATTTCAGTTTTATGGCTGAACTTAAGCAGGTGAAAGGATGTGTTCTCAGTTTTTCCCCAGTCAGACCGGAACTCCCGTGAGTGAGTGTGTGTGTGTGTGTGTGTGCGCGCGCGTGTTCGTGTTCGCTCTGTGTCTGTGGCCAGTCCTTTGTAGAGAGCATCTACTTCCCTCCAGCCCTGCGGGTTTGCGTTTACCTTCGCGTGAACTGCCTCAGACGCCTTTTTCATTGTATTGACTAAGACATCACTGCTATAGAATCCATTTTGCTGTTGTTTTGAGATCAGAATCCCAGGAATCCCAGTGTAGCCTCGACGATTCCCTACCCCCACCCTCGACTCCCAGCACACTCTTTCGGGGAAGGGGGCAGAGCTTTCTTGCCATTTTAATTAGATGCTGCCTGCCGAAAAGGGAGTGAGGGGTGGGGATGGCGGCAGCAGCGTGGGGGGGGGGGGGCGCTGAGAAGAATTGGATACCAATTTAAGGACGGCTTCTTCCTCTCCTGAAACAAGAATAAAATTTAAAAAAACAACCACATAAATACTTGAAGCATGGGGGGCGGTTGAGATGGAATTGATGGTGTCTCTCCATACAGACACCCAGGATGGGAGAAGCTGGGAAGTTCACACGCCCTCTCGAGGCATACATTGTTAGACCCATGCTAAATCTTGGGATTATAGACCTGAATCTTCATTACTTCTCCTGACACTGCCTCATTCTCCACGGTTATTTTAAAGAGCTACCTTTACAGTCAAAGTGGTACTTTTTCTTTAGTCTCATTAATCCTCTCTCCCTACATAGCTCCTTTTTAACTTCCCCTCCTCTTTTTTATCCAAGAGGTGAGGTTTCTGCAAGGCAGTCCAGGGGTTGAGAAGGAACATAGATGCCATTTGAAATGGCTTTTTGATCGTTGGGCAGCAAAAGCTCATTCATGTGATATTACAGTAAGCTGTCTATTTCCCTGGCGCAGAAATGCCACATTCAGAACCCACTGCCCCCTGGGCAGCTGGGGGTGGGGGTTGGTAACAGGGTGGGTGCTTTGGCTAAGACTGTGGTTTCCTGCTTTACAGACTGTGTGTGTTCATCTGCCCTACTTTCTGCGCTGGGAGTTGCTGCCAGCGGGTTAATCAGGTGGATGGATGGCCCAGACTACCGGGTAGAGGAGAGTGGCAAAGCCTGGTAGGGGGTGGGGTGGGGGTTAGGGGGAAGGAGTCTGAACAATGCGCAAGGCTTGTGGTTTTCCTGAGCTAGAATCTCGTCATTGCTCCTCTAATGGAAAGCGCTCCAATGTGATTTTTAAGTTGGGCTTGGTCAGAGGTGTCCCTTGTGGGCTTTTTCCTGGGGAAGGTTTTCTGAGATGTGGAGCACAGAGCCTGCAGGCTCCTGAGCAACCACGAGTGCTCACCGGCCTGCCTGGAGTGTGATTCACACACAGGAGGCCTGTGCTCCAGAGATCTTTATTTTGAAAAGATATCTTTGCAGGCTTCACTGAAATCGCTCTTTGTGGCCTGGGCTTAGTGCTTTGCCTCTGTATTTCTGCCTGCAGGAGGTGTGTAAAGAGGGAGGGCTAAGGCCAGCTCTAGAGATGGGAACTGCTGGCTGGAAGGCTTAAATGCAGATGTAGAGACAAATGCCTCCTGGATGCTGGGGAGGTCTGGCCAGTCTTGTAGGGAGTGAGGTGTGCAGGTTGGCCCTTGAGTCCACAGGCCATCTAGTTGATCTCCACAAACCAGAGGGCAGATAATGTGTCTTCCCAAATTAGGAGAGGTGGGTTTATCTAGATGAGAGGTCTCATTTGTTCCAAACCCCTCAGAAAAGCCCGCCTGCTGGGAACCTCGCAGGGAAAGCCTGACCCCTGAAATGCAGCCAAGGTCAGTGGCATCTAGGAGAATTTGCTGCAGCCTTAACCAGTCCCTTACTGTTTCCGTGGTTCTTTAATGTACACAATCAATGCTCTTTTTGTAAACTCTGAGCTCAGTGCATTAAAAGCAGATCCTGTCTGGAGAGGCCTTTATCCTTCTCACTTTGGGGGCTTATTGTTCTCAGCCAGTGATCCCAGACTGGACCCAGTCTAAATTTTCCCCAAATAGCAACAATGCATAATTTAAACCAGAGCAACCAGTGACAGCACTGATCATTTAAATTATGCAAGATTTGGATGGTTTTAGAAAGTAAGAGAAAACAGCATCCTCTTTGGTTAGAAAAAAGATGATCTGAATCCATTTTTATTAATCCTAATTTTTAGAGCTCTGGAGATAAACTAAGTGTTGGAGGAAGGGGTGACTTCATAGACTCAGAGCTGGAAGAGAATTGGAGATCCCTTAGCCTCTCCTTTCATTTAATACTAAGCTGAAGCCAGAGAGGTGTAGTTGTTGTCCAAGGTCACACAGCTCTGTCTCCCCTGGAGTGGGGGTGAGAGAGGTAAAAAGGGTGGTTTGTGGAGAAAAATCTAGGTTTCCTGACTTCTCACTCAGGGCTCTTCTCTCTAAGTCACACTGTCTGTGGCTGAATCAGAAATCAATAATACATTTTCTGCCTGAGCACAAAAAATGGCAGAGAGGAATTATTTCACCAGAGTCATGGAATTGTATTTATTGAGACTAGAGAAACTGCTTCGTGCAGGTAAGCTCCTAACACATAAAATTGTGGAGCATTAAGGTACCTTTGGAATTCTTCTTGTTCCAACCTCCCCCACCCCAATTCTTCCCCTGCTGGCAAATGACGGTCTGAATCATCTAGGACAGATGGTTGTCCTGCATAGTACTCTCTCTCAGTTACCCATCTCCAGCTGAATTGGTCCCATGGGGTCAGTCTGGACACGACATTATTCAGATGTCTCTGCATGTGAGGTTTATAGAGTCCTATGTATGTTTTGCATAATCTATGTGGATACTCATATATAGTGTTATGGTTATAAACTACCCGTGTGGGTGTATGAAATGTGTGTATACATACATAGGCTACGGAAAACAATCTACTCATTCAAACTCAAGGCTTGAGTCATTCTCCCTTCAAAACATCACAGTATTAAAAGAAATGAAATTTGCCACCGGTATGCTTTATTACATATGAGGTGAGATCAGCCCAGAAAGCTTTTTGGGGATTGGCATATATCTGAGTCTGAGCACCTTGGCTGTCCTTAGTTTGGCCCACGGAGGAAGGCGTTCAAGGCCAAGATTGGCTGCTGCTGACTTCATGCTCGAAGTTTCTGCCAGGACTCGCACTCACTTTTCTGTGTGAGCAGAATTAGATGACCTCTGCTTGTCTTTCCCCCTGCCCCTCACTGCCTTCTAGGCCCAGCTATTTCTTCGTCCCTTAAGACCTAGATTTAAGAACTGACCTCATCTGGAAGACTTGCACACATCTTTCCTGCCACACTTTCCATCCTGGTGTTATAAATGGTGTGGGGATTATTTTCTGCCTACTTAATGAACTCTGGCCTCATGAGGCTGGAGGTTAGGTCTTGCTCGTCTTCAAGTCTGTAATTGCAGTTAGTTGCATAAACAGATAAATGCACAAATTAGTAAGTAAGTGAATGGCGTGGACTGAGCACTGGGCTCTGTGTCCATGTCATAGTAGTTCTGTGACTCTGGGTAAGTCCTGTAACCATAATTCATTTAAAAATGGGAATGATCTCAACCATTTGCTTCTCATATGCTGGCTTCAACAATCAAAGTGTTTACAGCAATGCTGTGAAAACTGTAAAGCACTACACAAATATACTTTTCCATGATTAAATTGAATTTTATGGGAATCTTGATTCTACCATTTGATGCCAGTGATTCCACTTAATTGAAAATGATCCTGAGAAAAAGATAACAGAAGGTCTGGCATCTTTCTAATAGCACCTTTTTTCTTTTTATGTGTCAAGATGACCTTGTATGTTTCTTTGCGGGCCTGGGTTGACCTTTGCCCCCAGGGTCGGCATTCATTACTTTTTTTTTTTTTTTTTTAAAGATTTTATTTTTAAGTAATCTCTATACCCAACATGGAGCTAAAACTCACAACCCCGAGATCAAGAGTCGCATGCTCTAATGACTGAGCCAGCCAGGCGCCCCTAGTGTATTTCTAAACCGGTGTCAGGTATCAGCATTATTCATTAAAACTTCTTTTTTTCTTTTCTCTCTCTTTTTAAACTTTTCCCCTTCTTTATGGATTACCATAATTTAAGTAAAACAACATTTATTATGCCTGTGCCTTTTCAAAGTTTGTGTTTTGGGGAGGAGAGTGGGCACCTGAAATGATAGAATATCTGTCTTGTATTTAAAGCCTTCAGGTCAGAGGTCTCAGGGGGTTAAGAAATCTTAAAACATTAATTCCTTATCCCAGAGCACTTAATTAAATTTGGTCTTAAATGAGAATTTAGTGAAGTTGCAAGAACTGATAAGATGACAGTATCTTAAAATGATATCAGTCTTTTTAAAATTAGGTACATTTGTTGTTTTTTCGAGATATGAAACAGGTGTTTTCTTTGCCATGCCATTGCCTCATAATGAAATAGTGTGTACTGGTAGTTATCAGAACATCAGAGAAATATGCATAATCATTTTTAGTGTCCATTACTAACTGGAGTAATCTTAGTACAAAAGCGAATATAAGTCATTATTTGCTGTTTGTGTAACTGTCTGCTTAGGAGGTCATAGAATATTTTCTTGACTAAAGGATTCCCAGCCTTTCTCCTTCACGAAAATAGCACACCGCCTGCCACCTTACCTGTAAGGCTCTTGAAATCTCATCATTTTGAGTCTTCTTGCTGTGTCTCTGTGTCTCTGCCCTGGTATTCCACGCCCTTCTCATTCCACCCCATTCCTTCCTTTGGGGGTCCGGTTTGAGTGTGCACCTGGCTTTGAGCTACTGTGATTGGATCATGGCTGCCACGCCCAGCTGAGTACCCCCGGTCTCTGAGTCTGTGATTCTGAGGGAATTTGGGATAACTTAGGGCTTGAAAAACGCTTTTGTGTCAAATTGGTTCTTCCATATCTGTGGGGGAAGTAGCTGCCTTAGAACAAGGCCTGAACTAGCAGTGTGCTGAGAATTCCAAGAAAATCTGGGTGATATTTTTTGAATGAAATGTTATTCTGCTCATATAAATATAAGGTTCCTAGAGGAGAGAGAGGGAGGACTTAAATAGAAAATGTTGGATGAATTCCGCTTGTAATTTCTTTCATTCTGGTTGGAAGCTTATTTCCCTCCTGAGAAAGATGATTCGCTCTCTGCTTTTTACACACCCAGGCTGTTCTCCAGTTGTCTCTAGGGGTGCCTGGAAATTCTCGAAACACATTTTATTTCACCCCAATCTTCCATGACCTTCCTTACTGTCTCTTGCCTGAGGCCTTTTGCTCCATTCCTCTCTACAAGCACTGCAGGGATGGTCCCCTGGGCAGCAGCCGTGATAAGTCTTGCTTCCCGAAGCGTCTGCCACCAGCCTTCTCCTGACTAGTCTTTCTGTACCAGTCCCTGCAGCCACAGTGCTCTTCAGGCGGCGCATTTTCAGTCTCGGGATTTCTTATTCACGGCCTTCCCTGACTCCTCACTGTCTACAGACCCATGCCTGAGCTCTTCAGCACAACAGTCAGGCCAGCTATAATTCCGCTGGGCTTCCCGCCATGCGCTGCGGTTCTGACTACCAATCCTTTACTCCTGCCACAGAGAACAACTTCCTTCTCCCCGTGGATGCTCTTTAGCGGGTACCCTTTTCTGTACCTACTAGCTTTAACACTAAGCATTCAAATGCCACCTTTCCCACAAAATTGTCCCTGATTTCCCTCAGGTAGTAGTATCCATCCCATTTGTACACCCTTTCAAAACTGACATCACACATAGAACTTTCTATCCTGGGGGGCGCCTGAGTGGCTTGGTCGGTTAAGCGTCTGCCTTCGGCTCAGGTCTTGATTGTAGAGTCCCGGGATTGAGCCCCGCATTGGGCTCCCTGCTCAAGAGGAGTCTGCTTCTCCCTCTGTGCCTCACCCCACTCGAGCTCTCATTCTCTCTCAAATAAATAAATAAAAATGTTAAAAAAAAAAAAAAAGAACTTTCTATCCTGGTTATGTTCACTACTAGACTGTGAATTGCATGAAGGCAGTGCATACATTTGAATTTCTTAGGACTTGCCACCAGGATGGCCTTTGGGGCTGCAGAACTCTTTTCGGTGTAGGAGGCTTAGTAGGTTTTTTTCTATGTGTAGCTAACTAGCTACCCTTTTTCCCCTTAAAGATTTGTTTATTTATTTGAGAGATACAGTGAGCCAGCAGGGTGGGGGTTGGGGAGCGAGGGAGAAGGAGAGAGAGCCTCAAGCAGACTCTTTGCTAAGTGTGGAGCTGAGGTGGGGCTCCATCTCAGAACCCTTAGATGACAACCTAAGCCGAGACCAAGAGTTGGACACCCAACAGACTGCACCACCCAGGTGCCCCGCTAATCAGATAACGTTAAAAATTAAGATCATATTGTTGAAATTATCCGCAACCTGTTTTTTCAAAAACTTGTTTTCAGTTGTTTGTTGCTTTTGTTTGTTTGTTTATTCATTTATCTATAAAGTCAACTCTACACCCAGTGTGGGGCTCAAACTCATGACCATAAGATCAAAAGTCCCATACTCTACTGACTGAGTCAGCCACATGCCCCTGCAACCTGTTTTCTAAACTTAATAGTCACCCTTTTTGCATGCTGTTAATGTTTTTCTATAAATTTAAAAAATTCTTTGCCATGGGGAATTTTAAACTTATGTGAAAGTTGAAGGAATATTGGAATGCTCATACATTCCTGGTGGGAATGTCAAGTGGTACAGCCCCTCTGTAAAAACGGGTTGGCAGTTCCTCATAATGTTAAATGATAGAGTTACCATGTGACCCAGCAATTCCACTCCTAGGTGTATACCCAAGAGACGGGAAACATATATCCAAACAAGTACTTGAATTGTTCATAGCATTATCATTCATCCTAGCCAAAAAGGGGAAACAACCCAAATGGCCACCAACCGTTGAGTGAATAAATGTAGTGTACCCGTACAGTGGAGTATCATTCATTAGTGAAAGGAAGTGCTAATACATGCTATAATATGGAGGAACATTATGCTGGGTGAGAGAAGCCACATGCAGAAGGCCACATGTTAGAGGACTCCATTGATTGGAAATGCCCCAAATAGGCAAATCTATAGAGAAGAAAAGGGGTTTAGTGGTTTCTAGAGCTCGAGGGGAGGTGGAAAGGGACTGCTAATGTTTTAAGATTAGGCAGTGGTCATGGTTGCTCGGCTCTGTGAATATACTAAAAATCACTTGTTCACTTCAAAAGGGTGAATTTTGTGGAGTGTGAATTTAATCTGAATAAAACTGACATGTAAAATAGACTGAAGAGTAGGATGAGCCCCAACTTAACAATGATCCATTCATACCCAGTCTTGTTTTATCTACACCTCCGTCCACTTCCTCCCCCATATTATTTTCAAGCATCGTATCCTTTCATTTGTAAATATTCCAGTATGCAGCTCTAAAAGATAAACACTCTTAAAAATACATCACCACAATTCTATTATCATGCTTCGAAATTAGTATGTAATTTAATATTCCTTCAAGTATTCAGTCAGGGTTCAAATTTCTAATCATATGTTTTTAATGACCGCTTAGCATTTTATTGTGGGGATGAATCTTATTATATTTAACCAATTTCTGTTGATGAACTTTTGGTTATTTCTTGTAGATAGTGTGTCAATAAACATACATCATCTTTGTATAGATCTCTGTGTCCTTAGAATAATTTCTTAGAAGTGCAGTTTATGATGAGATGTAAATGAGGGCCACCTGGGTGGCTCAGTTGGTTAAGCCTCTGCTTTTGGCTCAGGTCACGATTCCAGGGTCCTGGGATTGAGTCCTGCATTGGGCCCCTTGCTCAGCCGGGAGCCTGCTTCTCCCTCTGCCGTCCGCTCCCCCCTCTGCCGTCCACTCCCCCTGCTTGTGCTCTCTCTCTCTGACAAATAAATAAAATCTTAAAAAAGAAAAAAAAAAAAAGAAAGTGTGTAAATGACCTCTAAGTCTCTTGATACTGTCAGATTTCCTCTCAATTTCCTGTGAGGTAGGTGTCTATCATTTATAGGTGAACACATGAGGCTTAGAAAAATCAATTAATTTACCAAAAGTCATAGAGCTATGAAATGACTGCACTCACAACTGACCTGCCCCAAAGCCACTGCCAGTAGGGACTCACATGGCCAGTATTTGCCCCGTAGACCTTGTCAGGACATCAGAATTATCTGATGTATTATCCCCCTAAAGGTCTCAGATTTCCCAGAAGCCTCTCTTTTGGGCACAACCTCTCTTTGATGAGCTTATGAGTGTTACTCGCTTGTGATTTTGTTTTTTAAATAACCAAGGTCAGTTTAGAATATGTTAATTGTTCTTCTTCTTGCCTTGAAAATGTGAAAGCATAAAATGTGAACCGTTTGGGGATTAGCAGTGGTTTCCTTGTACACTGGGTACAAGGCATGTTTTCCTTCAATCTGTCATTTTCTTTGGAAAATCACGTGGCAGGTGTTCCTGGAAGACATGTGGAATCGGGCTCAGAGGTTTCCATTTTTTAAGAACTGGAGACCACTGATGCAGAGGCCAGCAAGATGAGCCAGAAGATATGTTATAGCAGGGGGCCATGCTCGAGCCTTTATCTGTCAGATAATTATCAAAGTCAAAATCTCGAGTTGTACCTTCTTTGAGATGGTTATAGATATTTTAAGATTACAGTGGAGAAAATGGAAGACGCAGCTGGCAGCCGGCAGGGTAAAGGGCCTTGCATTTGGACCACAGTCTCTTTTCCGTTTATAGGTAAGAAATTATTAAAATTGACACACCTTTGGGGGTGTCAGCTTTGTGGAGACCAACTACCTTCTTTACTAGATTTTATACCTTAACCCTTCATTTAAAATGCTTGTAAATTATTTATGCCTAGGGTGGAAATCCAGAACTTCACATGGACATTGTTTCATCATTTCTACTTCTACACTTTTTTTTCCTGTTTTGCTTTGTTTTTTAATTTTTTTTTAACTGCCTGTAATTAAATTATAGCAGTGTGGTGGGTGGAATAGGTTGTAAGCAGTAATTGCAAACTGTATTTAAATAATAATAATAATATTTAGCATTTATAGAGCACTTAATATCTTCAACATTATCTAAAAATACCCTCTCTGCTTATAATTTGGATATACATGCACTTAAATTCAGAATAGGGTCATGAGAAATGTATGCACTTGAAAGTTAATGCTAGCTATTCTTTGAAGACCTATGCAATGATCAGAGTTCGAGCTTGGGAATCTGTTAGACTGGTTTTGTGTATCCTTTTGTTAAACCTGGTGACAGGTTTAGATTAAGTCTATACCTTAGTAATACCTCTGCTTACTTTCTGATCATTAAGGACTCAGTGTTGTTCATTGCTCTGGTCCTTACAGACACTAAAATATATATAACATCAATGAGCTTTAAAATGGGCCTCCTCGCTGCATTTCACGTCCTGGCCTCAGATGAAACTCCCATTAGTAAGTGAAATGAAGTGGGGTCGTGCAAGGAAGAACGACCATGCATTGTGGTTTAGTAATTTCCATCTGAGAAAAATAGATTAAACTGCACAGTAGGATACATCATAAAGAAATGCACTGGAGAAATGAAACATTTTTAGTTCGACTGTGCTAACGACTTCACGCTGTTTTGGACACGTGTCTGTGTATCCTCCCTGCGCACGTATGTCCTGTGTTGGCAATTTCGATAGAGTTTGGAGCGAGGACCTGTGTGGCCTTCTCGGTAGGAAGTGGAGGAGTCTGCCCTTGGTAGATTTTTAGTAAATGTTATCCTGTGCATTGTGATTTTTCTAAGAGCTGGTTGATGGGTTAACTGCCTCGACAGTGGTTCTCAAAGTGGGGTCCCTGGAGCAGTAGCTTCACACTCATCTCTTAGATCCTGCTTCTGTGACCTACTGATTCAGAAACTGGGAATGGGACCTGTGCATGAGGAAGCCCTCCAGGTAATTTTGATGTACTTCGTAAGTTTGGAATCACTGGCCTGTATTTTTAAGATTCAGCTTTCTTTTTTTCTTGTTTCTTTTACGCTGGTTCATTCATTCATTCAACAAATATTAATGGAACATCTACTGTGTGCCTAGCATTGGCCCTGAGGACTTGGTGAAAAAGACACATGTGAACACCGTCCTCCTGGACCTTGGTGCCTAATGAATGGGGAGAAGCATATGTTAAAGAAATAATTGTAAGAGTGACTTACTCAATACAGGTTGTTTTGGAAAAACACAGCATATCCACAGAAATTTGAGTATGCCTGAAAATGTTGCCGAGTAGAAAATAGTGATTTATTTATATAAGGTAACTGGAACTTTTTCATAAAGGCGTATGGCTTCAAATTGTGGAAGACGCATACTTTCAGGAATATGGAATTTGAAACTTCATGCTAATATATGCATTTGAATTGTTTGTAAGCAAGAACTGCAAAAGTTGAGACACTTTCAAGTGATAATCCTGGACTCTTTTTTGCATTGCCCTTTTTTTTTTTTTTTTTATTAGCAAGTTTAATTCAGGGAACAGAAACCCCACCTCCACCACCGAGAAGATACATCTTTTCAGTGCTAATTTCCTGTTTTCCCTATGGACTGGTAGGGATTCAGTTTGAAGCCCCAGGAGGTGCTGGTATTTGCATAGAGGCTGAAAAAGGAATCCATATTCACAGCTCCTTCAGCTCTACTTTTGTTTGAAGCCTGAAAGCTTAGAGTTATTTATTTTGTGAAAGGAAAAATGAAATGGACTTTTGGAATCTAGGCAGCAGGTTAAAGGATATGACTTTCCTTGTAACAACAATCCATAAACATCTCTTACCTATAGCTACCGAGATGTCCTGTGCTGTTATTTTAATCTGTAATTCTTAGATAAACACACTGCTTATATTGGGTGGGTTTTTTTTTTTTTTTTAAATTTGGGGTTGTTAAGGTAACTTTGTATACAACTTGATAATGAATATGTACCAAAATTTTATGTTAAACTTACTGCTGGGAAGATGCTTTTAAGAAATTGAATATAAAGACCCCTCCCACCCCCACCTTTAGAAGGCCTATTTTAAAGGGAAAAGTTGTGAGATGATCATCATTAGCCTGGATATAAGAAATACCTAGTTAAAGATGATTCAATTTTTTGTAATTGGGGCAGATCCATCTGTTTCAGAAGAGGTCTTAATATCATTGAGGTATCATCAAACTGTGCAGGCATTTTAATCAGGAATGTTAGCGACTCTCTAGTTGGGGTTACTTACCAGTGACTCTCTGTGTCATTCGAGAAGTTCTTCCTGGGACCAAGTTTGGGAAACAAAGTTTCCTGCAGTGGTGGTATCTTACACCCAGGAAACTATGAATTTGACATGGCTTCTTTTCAGCCATCTCTCTGCATGGGTTAAAGGGTATTGTTGGTAGGTCAAAGTCAAGTGCTTGCTGTTCCTAAAAAGGCACCCCTCTCTTTTCTTTACTTTAAACTGGTAGCTCTAGCACCAGTCAGAGAGAACTGGGTTTTCTTTTCATGTGATTAACCAAACTCCCACGGATCTCCCCCTGAAGCCTAATACCCAGATGCTACTCTGGGAAAGAACATTGCACACACTTTGGTCAGAACAATATGTATAGTCTCCCAGTGAGTATTTTAAAGATGTAACTCACATTGGTATTGTAGTCATAATTTCTTGAATATAAACAGCTTTTATTTTGGGAGAAGAACAGATGTAAAAGTGAGAAATACAGAAGTTTACACATTTTGACAGGGTGGGGCAGGGGAGCTGGGGAGAGGAGGAAGGAGGAATACTGTTTCTTTAAGATCATGGTAACTCAATCTTAGTTACTCCTTTGTTTTCCTTGAGTGACTGAAAATTAGCAGGGGAAATCTCTTGGAACCCAACCAGCTGGGTACCTAGATCTCCACTTAACTCGTGGCCCCAGAAAGAGTGCTTGCCCTTAATTAGCTTAGGTCCTCGTCAGTCTTCATCCATAGGAACAAAGAGGGTCCCTCCCAAGGAGGAAGCCTCTCTGTGAAGAGAGGGGATCCTACACATTCAGTGAAATATCTGTGACACTTAAAGTAAAATGTGAGAGGCACAGAGATTCCAGCCCCAGACACAGGGGCTTGTTTTCTCGATTGGAAATTGTAAATGGCAGAGGTTTGAGAGCTTAGTATCCCTCTGGTGTCTGAGCCAAAGCCCTTGCTTGTTTTCTGGGTGCCCACCCCCTCCTTTAATTTGGGAGTGGGTTCGTAAAAGGTACTTAGGGTTTACAAAGGGGCATTACTGTGAGTATTCTCTGTCCCCTTGAGGCCAGGTCTTGTTTCTTTTCTTTTCTGGAAGCAGGGTCTCTGCTTCCTAGCTTATCACCTGATCACGGCAAGTTGCATCAGATTTAAAGCAATAGTTCCGTGACCTTCTTTCTGGGTTCCTGCTTTCTGTAAGTTGCTGCTTGTTTGCAGGATTCACAATTAGGATTTTGTCTCTGCAGAGACTCTGTTTAGTGTGCAAAAGCCCATTCTCGTTTGTCATGCTTGGTTCCCTGATAACTCCTCATTCGACATATAGTTTGGTCAAATTTTCTGTGACCGTTTATTAAATGATTTCAAGCATGGTTCAAATGATCATCTCTGATCATTTCTTTTCTAATTTTTAGTGGAATTTGGAATGTGAATACATTATGAGGCCATGGGAATCTCACAGTTCCCAGAACGGTTAGTTAAAACTGTATTCATGCTGTGCTTCATGCCATGATAAACGTAGATCTGATTTTAAAACATCCCCGAGAATGCGGATACCCTGGAAGTCTCATACTTTGCCTGTGGGATTATAAAATGGTTAAGCCACTTTGGAAAACAGTCTGGCTGTTTCTGAAAAAATTAGATATAAGTTTACTCTATGACTCAGCAATTTCACTTCTGAATGTTTCTCCAGGAGACAGGCAAACATATGTCCAGGCAAAAACTTGCAACCTGAATGTTCATCATAGCCCAAAGTGGAGACAACTCGAGTGTCTACCCACTGGTAAACAAAACATGGTGGAGTACAATGGGGTACTCTCCTACAGTGGGAAAGACCCAAGTGCTGATGTGTGCTACGATGCGGGTGGTACGCTAAGTGAAAGAAACCAGCGCAAAAGATCACAGAGTGTATGATTCTGTTTATACGAAATGTCCAAAAAGGCAAATCTGTAGAGACAGAGAGTGGATTAGTAGTTGGCTGGGTGAAAACAGAAGAGTGAAGGCACGTAGGCATGTGGGATCTTTTTGAGGTGACGGGGTATGTTCTCCAATTGGATGGTGGTGACACAAGTGAATTTTATGGCATATAAGTTACACGTCGAGAAACCTGTTAAAATATCCCGTGGCTGAGACACTGCTTCACAGCTATGCCAGCTCCATACACCAGGAGGCCAGGCTCGCCTGTCAGGCTGCTGTGGTATCTCTAGGAAGACCATCTCTTCAAGACCTTGAGGGATGGGAAGTCTGGTCCAATCTTCTGCCTTGTACTTACCTTCATGTCATCTCGTACTCTATGGATGTCTCCTATTTTATAAATGTAATCGTAGGAATTTCCTTTAAGAAAAGGTGGCTGGTAACTTCTCTCCCCTCCTGGAGAAAGGGCTAGAATAGCTATTCCAGTCTGAAGCCATTCCTTACCGAACCGCTTTCCATTCTCTCCATGTGTCTGCTCACCCTTCTGCTATTCCTTATGCTGTTCCCCCTGCCTCGAAGTCTTCTCCAGTCCCAGTGGTTCACAGATAATTTCTTTGTCTCCTCCCCTACCACTCTCCCCAGAGGAACTGTAATTTCCACAGGGCAGGTCCTGTGTTTTGTTGATCTGCCTCTATTTATTAATAAAATGTATGACTTCTCATAACTTACAGCGTAAGACTAAACTCCTTAATTCAGCAACGCCTTTGATGGCCTAACCATTCCCTACTTTTTTTTTTACAATATCAGCAATCTCCACCCTCCTCCCTCTCCAGAGCCTTTCAAAGCTTAACAAGTTGTGGAGTGAGTTTAATGGGTTGCAATTGGCTTTTAAAAAATTAATTAGACTAGAGGAGAAAACTATTACTGTGCATCTATTGTATATACATGTGTATTAAGGTACAACATAGAACGTATTTCTTAGAGGGTAAGGGCATTGCAAGGCTGAAGTTCACTGCTCTGGCTTAGTTCAGAAGACTGAACACCTAGAGGGAATTTAGTTTGCAAATTCTAGTTCAGTAATCCAGACTGGGGCCCACAGATCTGCAGCTCTGTGACCCACACTCAGTTTGGATGTATGTGTTCTGCATTTTAAGAAACTATAAGACACCGCAGTTGCTGGCGTCCCCCTGGCCGACTGCGGCCTCCTGTTCGTCTCTGCAACACCTTCTGAGAGCTGCGGGCACCGCTGGGGCCCTGGATACCCTGCCCTGGCGAACATGAGATACAATCCGGGTGTGAGCTGCAAAAGTGTGTACTGTTGATCCTCCTGCTTGGGGAGCCCCAAACCCCACCTTTGCCCCACCAACTCCGTAGTGAGACCTATTCACCTCTCAGAGTTCCACTCAGAGGAATTAGACAGGTCTTCTGCTACTTCTCATCGAGTTCAATGACATTGGGTATCAGCAGAGAGATTGGAGGAAGGTGAGACGCTACAGGGAGCTATGATCACTTACCTGATCACAGGAATTCTCCAGCGTGGTGGGAGCGGAAGAGCTGAGCTCTGGGGGTGACAGCTGAGGACTGAACGGGTCATTCCTCATGGAGGAACAAGTTGCTGGATGTTGCAAGAGCCACTGTGGCCACAAGAGCGCCCTTTGGGGAATGTCAGGAGGGGAGGGAATGGGGCTTGGGAACTTAGTGGAAGTAGCAGAATGGGGTGGGGACTCAGAGCCAGTTACCACTGAGGTCACCCCCCAGGCTCACTTGGGCTTGGATAGTATAAAAACGGAGACAGAGACAAACTATAGACCTGTCAAATTATGCCCGGGAAGACTGGAAGGGGCAGTTTTGTCCTGTGTGCCCCACCGAGGTTGGGAGGCCTTCCCTCTGAGCAGCTGGGGGCGGGGTATAATGTTCCCCAAACCAGTGGAGACTGAATCCGTGTTTTGCTCCTGGGGTCTGCTTGTGTGCCAGGGGCTGAGGGAGGGGCTGGGAGGCAGGCGGCACAGGCTGGCCTCAGTTAGGGCAGAGACCTGCTCCTCAGCTTTACAGTTCCCAGAACGTGATGTGGTCATGGTGCTGAGTTTCAGGTCACACTGACACATGGGAGCACCTGACACTGTTCTGGAATATAGTTTACTTACTACTACTAATAATGCCAATATTAATAGCTAATATCCTCTGTGACCGCTTGCCATGTGTGAAGCGCTGGGCTACTTATTTTAAAAAAGGCTGGTCTTATTAACACAGTCAGATTTTGTGGTATGTGCTGTTCTTTTTTAAGATTTCATTTATTTATGGGACGCCTGGGTGGCTCAGTTGGTTAAACGGCTGCCTTCGGCTCACGTCCTGGGATCGAGTCCCACATCGGGCTCCTTGCTCGGCAGGGAGCCTGCTTCTCCCTCTGCCTCTGCCTGCCACTCTGTCTGCCTGTGCTCGCTCGCTCTCTCCCCCTCTCTCTCTGGCGAATAAATAAAGAAATAAAAAATCTAAAAAGATTTCATTTATTTATTTGAAAGAGAGAGCACGTGTGGAGGGAGGGGCAGAGGGAGAAGGAAAAGCGGGCTCCCCACTGAGCAGAGAGCCTGATGAGGGACTCGATCCCAGGAGCCTGGGATCATGACCAGAGCCGAAGGCAGACGCTTAACCGGCTGAGCCACCCAGGCGCCCCTCCCGTGATGTGTATTATTATTCTAATTTTACAGATGTGCAAACTGAGGCTTAGGTTCAGTGACTTGTGGGAAATGATGGGGCCTGTCTTGGAACCCAGGCTGGTGTGATTTGAAAAGTATGAGATGTGAGCATTGTGCTATTGCGATTCCTTATCTTCTCCATATATCATGGTAATACCTTTTAAGTGGTGGAATTACTGTCTGTTCTCCAGGGCAGTGTGTTCCCAATTTTGGAGGGACTTGGCAATCTGAAAATTTGACCAGAAATTGGCCTTCTGTGGCTGGTGTGAGACTGGGGTTGACCCTGATCTTTAGTTCTGTACCCGGCTCAGGTCAGAATGCTGATCCCACCATGAGTGGTAGTTGCACAGGTCTTGTTAAATTCACCCATTCTTCCTTTTGTGACCCTAATCAATCTAAAAAAAAAAAAAAAAAAAAAAAAACCCTGTTAGTAAGACACCCTCTACCTTATTAACCTTATTCCTACTTAGGGTCACCTGCAGCTGTGTCTGGTTTAGAATTATTTACCCACGTAGTTATTAGTGTCTTTAAATTATAAACTTCTTTTTTAAAAAAAAATTTTTATTTATTTATTTGACATAGAGAGAGAGATCACAAGTAGGCAGAGAGGCAGGCAGAGAGAGAGAGGGGGAAGCAGGCTCCCTGCTGAGCAGAGAGCCCAATGCGGGGCTCGATCCCAGGACCCTGAGATCATGACCTGAGCTGAAGGCAGAGGCTTTAACCCACTGAGCCACCCAATTGCCCCTAAATTATAAACTTCTTAAGGACAAGAATAGTGTCTGGTTTACATCTGTGTTCTGTAGAATGCCCAACACATAGTTCAGAGTAAGGTGCATTTCTGGAGTTACTCTGTTTGGATCCTGCGGCCCCACCATGCACTGAATGGAAAGGGGACTGGCTATCAATTTAGTGTGTTTCCAGCCTTGGAGAGGAGGGACTGTGATATTGGGAAATCAAAGCACAGTGACTCCCGAGAAATTGAAAAATCCACGTCCCAGGCAACTGTGGGACTTCAGGTTGGCATGATTAGAAATCTTCCAGGGTCCTGCAAACTTTAATGGCAAGAAGCAGAAAGGGGCTCTGAGATGGCAAAATGGCCTGTAGTTATTGCTTTTCTATCTCCCCTCAGATGTCAAAGTGGTTCATTAACGGAGCAGATGGTAAACCTCTTTATAAAGCCAGGCTCAGTGAATTGAGACACAGGTGAATTTTTATTGTTAACAAGTCACGGTGCACATTCATCAGTATTTTCCCACTTTTGTTCTGTGGAGTCTAAAAGGCACTGCCTGTGGGGCAGTTTCTCCAGTGACTAGTGGGAAGGCAGGGTCAAGGATATTATGTTATGTCAGGGTGCGGATGGCTAACTAGCCAAAGGGCTGGTTATCAAGCCCCTGGATTTCCTCAGCACCTGTCATTTATGGCACAATTGTAGGCACTCCTATCTATCGAATGAAGTCATCTGGAACCTTCCAAGTTCACTTTTGTGAGGTGTTTGTAAAGAAAGGTCCTCTGTCCCTTATCCAGAGGCATCAGGCGAAGTTCAAGGATCTCCTGTTGGTGTGGCCGCAGATGTTACATGGATTTCAGTTACGTAATAGAAGTTGGGAATAATCGAGGCTGACCTTGGCTGCAGACTCGCTCTCGCCTCCTTGACTGCTGTGGGAGGGAGTTCCGCACCAGCTGGGCTGGCCTGAGACTGAAGGAAGGACTCGGCCATTCCGCAGAGGTTAGGGGCTTGAGTACCTGGTACAGCTGTAAATCCCAGAGCATTTCAGAAACAGTCACAGGAATTAGCCTAGAACTGAGTCTCGGGGGCACAAGGAAAGAGCCCCTTACCTCCACGTGTGCTGACTCTTGTCTATTTCTTTGTTTTCTTTTTAGTTTCTAACAGTTGAGAGCTTCTGTGAGTGCTCACTGGCTCTTGTGGTTCATTTTTTATAGCTGTAGGGGGATAAGGCCCATGGCTGTTAACTGACATTCTGGGAACAGAGCGAGGTGAACAGGGAGCTTTTTTCATCATCTTTGAGAAATGCAATATAGTGACAAAGGCGATCATCGTGTCTCTGTGTTCTTTACTGGGTAGAACCTGCTAAGCTTGGATACTTTTTTCTTTAACAAATGCAGACGGTTGCACTTTCCAGTAATTAGCTGATATGACTGTAATGGACTCTAGCTTCATTGGATAGAATCTTTGGAATCAAGTGTATTAAATCGACTCTTCCTTTTCCAGGTAATAATGAGTAGAAATTCCTGCTGTAAATATAGAATTAATAGGTTCCAAGCGTTTTAAGGCTTTGGGGTGGTAATAAAAGAAGAGGGGAGCGGGCACAGATACAGTCGCACTTGATTTCATTCTTTGGGAGGTGTGGTGTGATTCTTGGCAAGCTGGCCGAGTCCGTGATCCTCTGGAGGAAATGAGCCGTGGGCTCTGGAGGAGGACAGGGACAGGATGACGACGGTGGACACGATGCCTATTCTGATGGGGTTTTGTGCTGAAATGTTCAAATCTCCCACCTGTTCTCAGTCCTTCTAAAATCAGGGGGTGGAAATGAATGACGATGGCCTCCGGGCTCTGGTTAGGATTCTCCAGGTGCCACTGTGGCAGTGAAGTCAGCTGGAACGTTTTTGGTAGTTCTGCGGAGAGTAACCTATATGGGTGGTGACCATGACACAGTCCAGGCTCCTTGTGGGCTCGTGGCTTATCTCATTTGTTTTCGGAGTTAAGGGAAGTGAACTGGCTTAGAGGTTACCTTTGGGGTCAGACTCTGCATTTGGGCTCTGGCACTACATCTTAAAATCTTTGCAACTTGGGGCAAGTTATGTAAATTCTTTAGGTTTTTTTCGGCACCTGTAACATGGAGATAATAGTAAGACGTGGGGATATTGCAGGAATTAAACTTCTTTTATGTAAAGTACTTAGGACAGCATTTGCCGTATTGCAAATGCGTGATAAAATTTTCAACATGTTCAACACCAGTATCGCTTTGTTTAAACAACTGGTGAGCCCACTGTCAATCTGGGGCCTTGCAAGTGATTGGGTGTATGTAGGCTTAGAAGGTATATAGGCTGTGCCTTCAGGGAGCTCCAAGAGTAGTGGAAGAGGCAGACATAAAAACAGATGTTTGGTAGAAGCCAGCGGTATAGGGGAGAGGGAGGTAGGAGAGTAGACCAAGATGGCAAGCGGCATGTTTCATGGGGCTGAAATAACTTAGAGCAATTTTCACTGGTTCTGTGTTGGGAGGTGCCATTGGTGCCAGATACTGACATGGATGAAGTGTGAGCTGTTTCTTAGAAGTAGCCTTTGCATCTCTCCTGCCCTGCTGTCCTTATCCCACAACAAGCTGAATTATTCCGGGCCTGGATTGTTATCTCTTTCTCTCCCACCTGCCACCCCCTAACTCTAGTCTTCAATCTTTTTGACATGGGATCATATATGAAGTGTTGTTTATTAATAAGCAGGAGTGTATGTGTCCTGCTTTGTATAAGGAAGCCTAAATATTGCAAACCAGTATGGAACTGAAAGCAGAAAATGCCTTTTAAGCACTTTTGTTTCCGTCTTGGGAAATCTGTTAATACAATGCAACACATTAGTAGGCCAAAGGATGTTAACCCTGGGATCATTTCAACAGATGGCAAAGGGCATTGGTAAAATTTAGCTGTCATTCTTGATTTAACCTCCCTGCTCCCCCCCCCCCAAATCAACTATTTAAAAAAAAATTATTTATTTATCTGGAGAGTGGGATGGACAGAGAGGGAGAGAGAATCTTAAGCAGGCTCCATGCCCAGCATAGAGTCCGACATGGGGCTCTATCTCACAACCCTGAGATCACAAACTGAGCCAAAATCAAGAGTTGATGCTTAACTGACTGAGCCACCCGGGCACCCCCCCCCTTTTTTTTTTAAGTAAGCTCTACACCCAATGGGGGGGGTTGAATTTATGACCCTGAGATCAAGAGTTGCATGCTCTACCGCCTGAGCCAGCCGGTGCCCCATTCCAATTACTCTCATTAAACTAAGAATAGGGGGATTCTTTCTAAACTTGATAGAGAATGTGTCTAAAACCAACAGCTCACGTCATCCCTACTTTCCAAACACCAGAGGTTCTCTGTGTGGTGGTACTGTTGGTTAACTACCTATGAGCCATTCCCATCTCCTTTCCTGATGTCAGTGCTCTGAGTTTGTGTTGATGTTTACCCCTCTCACATTCTCAGAGGACGTGGACACACTCCCCCCACCCGCCTTGGCCCCAACACGGAGGAGGTGGACTGGATTAAGGATTAGATTCCATTCTTTTTGTTGATGAGTTTAGACAAGTCATGTGACACAATTGGGCTGATGAAGGAATCGGGGGGTTTGTGGGAAGGGTATCCTCACTTTTACAAGTAAGTTTTTAAAAATGAGACTTCCCCTCTTCTAGACTTAGCTAGTGTGTATAAGACCATGATGCTTAGCTGTGCTGTAGCCATCTGACAATCATGAAGGGAAAGCCTGGAGAACCACAGAAAAACTGATGTAGATCCCTACATTGTTGTTGAGTAGCTGGATTAATCAACCCTAGAACTTTCCTGACTCCAGAGTTCATATTACATTAGCTAACAATTTCCTCATTTTTTAAGCCACTGTAATTGTGTCTTCTTTTATTGGCACTTGTAAACATCTAAGTGATAGATCTTTCTCGACTTACAATGGAGTTATGACCCAATAAACCCATTGTGGGTTGGGAATATCATAAGTCAAAAACACACCACTGAACATCCTAGTTGAGGCTAGCCTACCTTACCCATGCTCAGAATACTTGTGTCGGCCCATGGTTGGGCAAAATCATCTAACGCAAAGCCCAATTTTATAATAAAGTGTTGAATATCTCATGTAACATTGAATACTGCACTGAAAATGAAAAACAGCCTAGTTGTATAGATACAGAAAGTTTGTAAGTGTATTGATTGTTTACCCTCATGGCTGTGTGGCTGAATGGGAGCTACTGCTTAGTGCAACTGCCCAACATCATGAGAGAGTACTGTACTGCATATCGGTAGCCCAGAAAGAGATTGAAATGCAAATTCTAAGTATAGTTTCTACTGAATGCAGATTTTTCACACCATCTTTAAAGTAGAAAAATTGTAAGTCAAATCATCATAAGTCAGGGACTGTCTGGTACATTCCTTTTTAAAATCAGGTATCATACAAAGATGTCAGGGTTAAGATAAGGACCAATAATAATATATACTCTTCTGGAACTTTTAGCCGTTGAAATAACACAAGATTGAAGAAACAAGAATTACAAGTATTAGATGACAGTGATGTTTTCATTATTTACAGATAATAACTTAAACTTTTGAGAATCAGTTGAAAAAATAGAGCAATAGTAATTTAGCAGTATGGCTGGATATAAGATAAGTATACCGAAACCAATAGCATTCTTATTAGTGAACCAAAATAACCAATTAGAAAATGTATTTGAAAAATATCTTTACAGTAATATCAAAAAATATAAAACTTCTAGGAATAAATTTAATGAGATCACTTTAGGACTTATATGAAGAAAAATTTAAATCTTAACAAAGGATATACTGAAGACTTGAGTAAATGCAAAGATATCTTGTGTTCCTGGATAGGGAAACTTAGTAATGTAAGGGTGTTTATTCTTTCTATATTAACATGTGGTTCTAATAAAAATATCAAGCAAGAATTTGTTTTAGGATTTTACAGAATGATTCTAAATTTCATCTGAAAGAATGATCAGACAAAAATAACTTCCCAGTCTCCTGGTATGATTTGTGTTTCTGTCATTTGTGTGCATTATATATGTCTTATTGTATCATTTGTTATACAAAAGTTTTAAGGGTTACAATTTCATAGTAAATTAAAATTTTTATGAGTACAAAAACACTCTGTCCAACGTAATGGCTTTTCTTAGAAATTATTATTAATTATTATTTTTATTTTAAATTGCTTTTTATTTGAATTCCAGAATAATTAGCATATGTTTCCATTGTCCAAATAGGGATTAAACAATTCTGTACATTACTCAGTGCTTTCCTGAAGAAATTATTTTTGTTTTTTTAAGAGTGTTTCTTTATGCTTGCTTGATAGTTTCGATTTTCTTTTAATTTCTAGACTGTCTAGATTTATTTTGCTATAAAAAAGCATATACATGGGACGCCTGGGTGTCTCAGTTGGTTAAGCAGCTGCCTTCGGCTCAGGTCATGATCCCAGCGTCTTGGGATCGAGTCCCACATCGGGCTCCTTGCTCAGCAGGGAGCCTGCTTCTCCCTCTGCCTCTGCCTGCCACTCTGTCTGCCTGTGCTCACTCGCTCTCTCTCCCTCTCTCTGACAAATAAATAAAAATTAAAAAAAAAAAAGCATATACATGGTATGACTTTGTTTTTTTGTTTTTTTTTTAATTTTTAAAATTTTTTTATTTTTTATAAACATATAATGTATTTTTATCCCCAGGATACATGTCTGTGTTTTGTTTGTTTTTTAATGAAATATATTTGACATTGTATTAGTTTTAGGATTTGATAGAAGTATGTACTATGAACAAGATTTTATTTTTGGACCTAATCTGAGGGTTTTCTTTCAGAGGGAGAGTTTAAATCATTTGGTTTGAGTGATTACTTAAACTTATGATATGTTCGATTGTCTGTCTTTATAAAAATCCCATCTTCCTAGTCTCTTTTGTTTTTCTATATCGAATTTTTTCCAAAATGCAATCTAAATATGTATTTAAGCCTGTAGTTCTCGTTATGCAAATTATAGTAAAATGGGAGCCTTTAATGTCCCTGTTGTGTAACAGAGTGAAATCTTATTTCCCTACCTTGATCCCATGCTTCTCCCACTCTTTCCAGTGTTTAATTCAATCTGACATTATAGATTGGATATATATGTTATGTTATTTGATCTCAACTTAATATTATATACTTATTTTTACAAAAGGTTAAAAGTTAAATTAAAATTTGAAGGTATTGGGGCACCTGGGTGGCTCAGTGGGTTAAGCCTCTGCCTTCGGCTCAGGTTATGATCCCAGGGTCCTAGGATCGAGCCCCACATCGAGCTCTCTGCTCAGCAGGGAGCCTGCTTCCTCCTCTCTGCCTGCCTCTCTGCCTACTTGTGATCTCTCCCTCTCTGTCAAATAAATAAATAAAATCTTTGGAAAAAAAATTTGGAGGTATTAAAAACAATACATTATTTTTCAGGGATACATTTTGTGTTTAACATTAAATTAGTTATACTAAATTGGCTGTTTTTTGCTCTTACTCTATTTTTGATTCATCTTTCAATTAGCTGGAATACATATTTCATTTTTATGAATATTACGTGTCAGTCATATTTTATGTGTTCTTGCCTAGCTTCAGATTTTTTGTTTGCCTTTTTTTGTGAACAATAATTGGGGAACACAGTTACTTTATCATCACTCTTTCCTCATCAAAGTTTGTGGATGGGTCATTCATTGGCTTGTGGTGTTTAATATTGTGAAAGAGAGGTTTGGGGCTAGTTTGATATTACTCTGTAGTTAGCCTGATTTTCTGCCTGGCCAGTTATATGGATTTTGAAAAAAATTAGGAATTACTTTTTTGGGCGCAGGTGGGATCTGTCTTCAGTTGTTTTCCTTGGAACTCTGCGTGCTTTTGCTCCTGGGAGTGGTTTCGGTCCACATATGTTTATTTGTAATACCTTACTATTTTTTAAAGACTATTTATTTATTTATTTATTTGACAGAGAGAGAGATCACAAGTAGGCAGAGAGGCAGGCAGAGAGAGAGGGGGAAGCAGGCTCCC
Organism: Mellivora capensis; assembly: GCA_004024625.1. Classification (NCBI taxonomy): domain Eukaryota; kingdom Metazoa; phylum Chordata; class Mammalia; order Carnivora; family Mustelidae; genus Mellivora; species Mellivora capensis. Next base: position 119,445 of record PISX010001321.1, on the reverse strand, counting down.
CACTGAGCAGAGAGTCCGATGCAGGGCTCGATCCCAGGACTTTGAGATCATGATCTGAGCTGAAGGCAGAGGCTTAACCCACTGAGCCACCTAGGCGCCCCATATCCTTATTATTTTTTAGAAAAAATTCTATTCCTTCCTGTTGAATTTCATCTTGTGGAAATACCTATGTGCTTGATTTGGATCTCTGTCCCCTATGGTCCTTGTATGTCACCTTTCCTGTATTTATTTTTATATCTGTCCTTTAAATTGCTGCTGGTAGTGTTTCCTGTTTGTCTTTCATAGTATGGGTATTATTTTCCACAGTATCCGTTCTGTTCTTTATTGCCTACACTTTTGCCATGAGATTTTAGGTTTCTCTGTGTGTGTGTGTGTGTGTGCGCGCGCAAACTTTCTAATTTCTGTTCTCCTCTCAGTCTTTTCTTTCCTTGTAGCCATTTGTTTCAGTCTTAAGGAGGCCGTCTCCTCCTGCAGTTCCCCCTTTGGAGGACACCATGAAGGTGCGTTCTCAAATTGTTGTATGTTTCCTTTTGAGTCATCAAGACATGGTACAAATGAGAGAAATGGGATAATGACCCAATGTTACAGGTCTGTTGTTTTTGCAGTTCTGTTTCTGTTTCTACATTCTCAAAAGGAAGTAATGAATGGGTCTTGGGATTTGCCAAAAGGCAAGATGGAAGTTTCATTCTGGATGGCAGCTTCCCAGTGGGCGACTTTAGTGAACTTTAATGTCATTCTGTGCATGTTAGAGTCCTATGTGCAATGTATTTAATTTTTCTGTGACTCGGTTTTCTTATCTGCAAAATGTGAATAATGACTTTACCTTATAGAGTTACTGTTTTAAATGAGATGTGAAACATGCACACACATATACACACACTTCTCCTAAATTAAGAAATGAGCTATTGTACTTATATAAAACTAAAATATGTTCTCTTTTTTTTTTTTTAAGATTTTATTCATTTATTTGACAGAGAGGGAGAGATCACAAGTAGGCAGAGCAGCAGGCAGAGAGAGGGGGTAAGCAGGCTCCCAGCTGAGCAGAGAGCCCGATGTGGGGCTCGATCCCAGGACCCTGAGATCACGACCTGAGCTGAAGGCAGAGGCTTTAACCCACTGAGCCACCCAGGCACCCCGAACTAAAATATGTTCTTAAAGCTTTTTTCCTCCAGATTTTGAAAGTTAATATATGCTCATTGAAAGAAAAATTGTTATTACAAAATAAGAAATAAAAAAATTATGTGATACCAGCGGTAACTCCTTTCATTAGTTTGGCATAGTCTTTTCCAGTCTTTCTGTTTTTTAAAAATAATTATGTTAAAAAAAAATGTACTGATTTGGAACCCTGGACATTTTGGCAATAAAACTCCAAAGAGGCTAAGTATACAAAAATATGCTAAGACCTAGTATAGCTACCACTGTGTCTTTTTCACATTAAACATGAAAAAAGTTAATCACATAAGGAATAATATACTATATATAATAATTATTTTATAATACATAATTATACTAACACTAAAAATATAGTGTATATAAAATATATTATATATGTAATATATATTAATTATAGTATATATAATATGTATACTATTATATAATATATGTAATATATATAATATATGTAATATATACTATAATTATTTTAGTGCTAGTAATTATTTCCGTTTTATCCAGGATGCAAAATTTTTCATTTTGGGCCTTTTAATTAATTCTTTCTTAATCATGGTTGTCTGAAGAGTGGAACCAAGTAGGCTGGACCTAAGTGTGGCTCATTATTACTGAATTTTCTGAAAGCAGAATATTAAACCTGGATGTTCAACTTGACTTGGATTGACTTTTTGTCTTCTGTAACAGACAAATTGTTTAAAACAAAGCCTAATCTTGTCACAGGGATTTTTTTTTTTTTTAAATTTTATTTATTATCTTGACAGACAGAGATCAGAAGCAGGCAGAGAGGCAGGCAGAGAGAGAGAGGGAAGAAGCAGGCTTCCTGCTGAGCAGAGAGCCCGATGTGGGGCTTGATCCCAGGACCCTGAGATCATGACCTGAGCCGAAGGCAGAGGCTTAACCCACTGAGCCACCCAGGTGTCCCATCACAGGGATTTTTATTTAGGTACCTTCTCCTGTATTCGTGATTAAGGTACAACCTCAAAATTTCAAAACTATTTTTCCAAAGCTGAAATATAAAGGAAATAGAAAGAAGATTCTCTTTTTTACTTAATATTAAATTATTGAGTACTAGATAAAAGCATTTAACTTTATATTCTCTAGTATTAAAAAGCTTAAACTTTTGATTAAAATAATAATTTATTTGCTTGCGTCATATTGAAAATTAGAGTACTTTTGTTGTCTCTTGTAATCCCCCCCCCCCCCCAAAGTTAGGGGCTGGGGCAAAATTCACTTGATGTTTAATGCGATGCCACTACTGAAAACAGTGTCACAAAACTCAAGTTTCTGGAGGGACAGTTATACATTAGCTGCTGCTCTTGGCATTCTGCGTATTGTTTGGTGGGCAAGATAAAACATTGTAAGGCAGTATTTTATTATAAGTTAGTGGCTCTCAAACTTCGGTGCACATTAGCCTTTCCTGGAGAGTTTGTTGAATCACAGATAGCTGGCCTCTGCCTCTGGAGACTCTAATGCAGTAGGGCTGGCACACATAAGCATTTGCATTTTAGCTAAGTGCTGCTGATGCTGGTGGTCCCAGGGCCCCACGTTGAGAACCGGTGTCATCAATGACACAGGAGTGGCAAGCACAGTAAATTCTAAGGCAGGAATGCTGTAAGCCGCTCTTGGCTGGGATGTGTGTATACAGAATCTGGGCAGCATAGGATTTGAGTGGGACACTGAGGCGTAGTACAGGGTACCAAGAGAAGCTGGAGGAGAAAACAACCAGGAACTATGAGAGCAGCGGTGTGTAAGGCTTGTCGGAGGGGTGCAGAGACCATCTGAAGGAGGAAAGGGTTTTTGGCGGACATTTGGAGGGACTAAGATTGGAGAGGTTGATACAGACAAGACTTTTTAAAATCTAATATATAGTGAAGGGCTTGTATTATACTTTGGCTAGTCAAGGGGCTAGGTAGAGTATGTCAGAATTTAGGAGGAGAAAATATATCTAAAAAGCAGTCCTGAGGAACAGCTTGGAATAAAACTGGTGTGGAAAGGTGGGGGGGGGGGCAAAGAAGAAGAAAATTTACCTAAGAGAAAAGAAAAAACAAAACAAACACAGAATCAAGCCTAGCTAATATTCTCTTGCTCTCTCTCCTTCCTTCCTTTTTTTCTTTTCTTCTCTCTCTCTGTCTCTCTTGATTGTCTCCCTCTGTCTCTCAACTGCTGAAGGCAATGAGGAGACAATAAATATTATTGATTAAATGAATCAATAATCAAACTAGTGTTTTGATCAAACACTATGATCATGATCAAACTAGTGTTTTAGAAAATTAAGTGGGTAGCATTGTAAAAAGAATTGAAGAGGGCACAAGGGAGGCTCGTGCCGAAATCTCAGTCTTGAGGAAATAAAAGTTTTTCATACAGGGATCGTTGCATCCTTAAATATAAAATAAATATGGTATTCAGAATGAAGCCGCTCGCTTTGTGGAGGCGTAATTAAGACGGAGTGTTTCCTTTAGCCTCAGAGAACTTAGCAGGAATGTGCAGCTCATGGCTGCAATAACAGAGCAGGAGCCTGGGAAACAGGTGAGAACTAAATAGAGACTTGGTGATTGATGGACGGATTGAAACTAAATAGAGACTTGGTGATTGATGGACGGATTGATTAGCTCACTGTGCAATCAACAATGTTGCAGACCCTGAGCCTGAGCCTGAGGCTAGGGACCCCATGTAGGGAACAGTCAGGATGGCTGTGAGCTTCAGAGGGACACAGAGGAATTTAGAGGATGTGATATTGGAGAGCAGAAATGAAGGGGAGAGTGAAGGAGAAAGGAGACTGTGGAAGGAATGATCACAGTCGTTATAGTAAGTCAGGAAACCAGATCTTCCCACCAAGGCCAGAATTTGAGGAAGGAGGTATTTAAGCTGTGCCAAATGCTACAGTGTAGCAAGAAAGGTACACTACAGTAGAGAATTCCAGAGGCGGGGCAGGATGATTGGAATGTCCTCATGGCCCTGCAGGATTGTTCTTTGAAAGGGAGGGGGAGGTGTCTGTTGTAGGGGCGGGGAGGTAAAGGCAGTGGTTCCAGAGAAATTTTGCAAGGAAATTTAGTGTCAAGCATTTGGAGTGATTAGGACTGCAGAAAGCTGATATGCTTTCTTTTCTCTTCTTAGAGCAAGGAAGACCTTTGGGCTGTTAGTGGGCAGGAAGCAATGGTCCAGGAGAGATAAAGGCATGGCCCAATAGAGGACCACTGGCTTCTTCTAGTTGCTGGAGACAAAATCCTTGAGAGTCATCGTTAGCCCCCGCTTTTCCTGCAGCACACATTGGATCCATCAGAAAATCCTTTGGGTATTACATTCCCTTCAAAAATAGATCCAGGGTCCAATGACTTCTCACCTTTATTGACATCAACCAGCCACTATAATCTTTGTTCTGAATTACTGAAATAGTCTCCTTACTGGTCTTCCGCTTCCTTCCTTGACCTTGAGCCTGTCCTCAACGGTGTTCAGAGTGATCCTAACAAAGGTTCTGTTGGATCATGCCACGGTACAGATTTTTACCAGGGTCTCCTATGCTTCTACTCACTCAGAGTAAATGCTGAATTTCTTTTAATGGCCTTCAAGGCCCTGTCAGGCCTGATCTTTCCCCCTCCTGCCCTCTTCCCCTCATTGTTCTGCCTTCATCTACTGTTCTTGCCCTGCTCACTGGCTTTAGCCACACCAGCCTTTTTGCTATTCCTCGGACGGTCCAGAAAGCTCCTTCCTCCGCTCTCCGAGGACCACTCAACTCCTGACATCTGCTTGGCCACTTGCTTCCTTCAGGTCTTTGCTTACACACATGTCTTCTTTAAGTGAGGCCTCCCAGGACATGCTTTCATAAATTACAACTCCGTAGAACTTACCGTCTTCTCACACTATATAATTTACTTCTCTGTTTTACTTATTGCCCATCTCTCTCTACTTGCTAGGCTGTAAACCCCATGAGGGTAAGGTTTTCCCTTGGTTTGGTTCATGGCTGCATTCCCAGGGCTAGAAGGGCTCTCGGAAGTGGGCTGTAAACGGAATCTTTAATTAATGTGAGAGAAAGTGTGCTTGGTCATTGAGGGAGACAGGCCTTAGAGGGTAACAGTAATCGCTACTAGATGTTAAGCACCTGGCTCTGTGGCAGCTACTGTAATCTGGTATCGTAGTTAAGTCTTACAACTGCTTTGAACCGTGGACGTTCCATTCCATTTTACAGCTAAGGAAGCTGAGTAATGGGAAGGTTTATAGGCTTCCACAAGCTTAGTCAGCTGGTCCCTACTCTTCGATTATGGAGGCCCTCTACTATACTTGATTAAGAAAAGGGGATCAAAAGCAGACGGATTAATGCTAGACATCAGGGAGGATTTTTCTCACACACCCATTTAGGATGTTTCTGTATCTTGGTCTACTGTAAGTACTCTTGCAGTGAACATGGGGGTGCAAAATCTTTTTAAGTTAGTGTTTTCTTTTGTTCTTTTTTTTTTTTTTCAAGATTTTATTTATTTATTTGACAGAGTGAGCACAAGTAGGGGGAGGAGCAGAGGGAGAAGGAGAAGCAAGCTCCCCGCTGAGCAGAGATTTCCCCATGCTGGGGCACGATCTCAGGACCCTGGGATCATGACCTGAGTCAAAGGCAGATGCTTAACCGACTGAGCCACCCAGGCGTCCCTCTTTCATTCTTTTTGGATAAATACCCAGAAATGGAACTGCTGGATCATAGGGTAGTTCTAGTTTTAATTTTTCTGAGAAACCTCCATACTGTTTTCCCTAGTGGCTGCACTTGTCTTCGTCATTCTTGACTTAATTACTGGCCCAGGTAGAAGGCATTCCACACCTGGCTGTTGCTGTTCATTGCCTTCTGCAAATCCAGTGACCTTAGCCTCTGCCCCTTCTCAGTCACTGGTACCTGTGGCTGGAGTTGAGGAATCTGTGGCCTTATAAGGAAAGCAGGGAAGGGCTAACATGTCAGGGTGTGCTGAGAAGGGGTAATGGACATCTACTAAGAGGGGGAGGAAGATTGGAGGGGTCTAGAGAGGAGGGAGCTCCAGTCGAAATGGGCAGAGATTTGAAGCAAGGTAGACCTGAGTAAAACTCATTCCTGCTTAAGATAGTTTTGTGTGTATTCCAAGATGACTTTGATGTTGAAAAAAAAATGTGCATTTTACATTCATGTTGCTGTTATTTCTTCCTTTTTTTTAAATTAATTAGAACCCATATTGTTCACATTAAACCTTTTCTTTAAAATGGGAAAAAATAGCCATGGGTTGTCTTTTGCATAGAATTTAGGATAAACACTATGTAGGTATGGGTAATAAATATATAGCATGAGTGATAAATATAATTTCTTAAAATTAGAATTGGTAGATAGTCAAATTATGCATACTTCTCTATTTAGCCAAAGAGGTGCTAAAAAGTTGGCATTTATGTTAGTGTGAATTAGTGTTACTATTTATAGCATTACTATAACAGATATCTGAGAAGAATTATTAGTTTGCATACCCATGTTTTAATATTTGGTGGGTTGCTTAAATTGTGGTTTTTGAAATTAATATATGAATATTAAAAACAGGTATTGATTTCATTGCTTTTTTCTGAAGCACACAAATTAATCATGTGTAACTTGAATGGGAGTGCTTAATATACCAATATGAATTCAGATTATTTTTTAATGTAAAGAATTTGGTTTTAAATGGTCTGGGTGATTGTAGTCACTTCCTCTATTTAGTAACATGGGTATAGGTTTATATAACAATAAGTAACTATTCACATATTGACACAGTGCTACACATTGACTGATTTGCATATTGACTAAGGTATCTTTAGCTTTAGCCCTGGAATCTTATAAAAACTGAGGGAAAGTTCAACCTTACTTAAAATGACAACCAGAAGCACATATTTTCACTGGAGAAGGAGTGTGATAGACCTTTTGTTCTGCCTTCTCATTTGTGCAGAGGAAGATTCTAAGCTCCCAAAGATTTCAGCGCTCAGTTGACCCATCTAGGAGGTATTAGAACACTAATGAGAACTCACTCTTTTATATCAATAAGGAGAATTTAGTTGATTAAAAAAATTTTTTTTCAGGGGCCAGGGCTGGGGGAAAGGAGATGTTGGTTAAAGGGTATAGACTTCCACTGAGAAAATGAGTAAGTTCTGGGAACAAATGCACAGCACTGTGCTTATAGTTAGCAATAATGTATTATATACTTCAAAATTGTTAAGAGTAGATCTTGAATGTTCTTACCTTGAAAAAGAAATGGTAATTATTTGACTGGATGGAGGTGTCAGCTAATGCTACAGCAGTGATCATTTGCAATATATTAGTGTATCGAATTGACATTAAGTATGCCTTAAACTTACACAGTGTTATATGTGAATTATATTTCAATGAAGCTGAAAAAAATTTTTTTTAATTAAATTTTTTTTTTAAACACTATGGCTTCACTGGACACTTTAAAGTGCTAAGGCTAACTAGGGCCCCATATTATTTCTTCATCTTTGTATATGAGTGCATAGTACAACTTCTATACATGTTAGATTTTTTTTTTTTAAGTATAGTTGACACACAATAATACATTAGTTTCAGGTAATAATACATTAGTTTCAGGTGTACGACGTAATGATTCCACAAGTTTATACCTTATGCTATGCTATGCTATGCTTACCACAAGTGTAACTACCATCTGTCCCCATACAATGCTATTACAATGCCATTGACTATATTCTCTTTGCTGTGCCTTTTATTCCCATGACTTGTTCATTTCGTAACTCCCCTTCCCGCATTTTTTCCAACCCCATGTTAATGTTTGATGACTGTATAATTGCCAAAATAAGTTTATTTTCCCATTTTCTGATAGCAGTTCTTAAAAAAGTAGTAAAACAAAAGGTGTTTGGAGAAAGTAGAGTTAAAAAGACACTAAATTATTGAGTTAGAGCGAACACCACTTAGTTCGTTTTTAAAAACCATATAAATATTATCTTCATGTTTCCAGTCTGGTTTACTAATTCACAGAAGTAAACGGCCCATTTAGAAACAATGTGTGAAGCTGAATACCTATGTATAAAAGTGTGTGTGTATTGGTGATGTACCATCACGGATACCCCAAAGGCCGATAATAGTATGACCTCAGAGGAAGAATATGCATCAAAGTTGAACTATAGCATTACTTTGTGTGCAGTACCATACAAGGGCGTGGAAAGAAATGTGTGTTTTCTAGAGGATAGGCTGGTAGGCTGTCTCCCTGGAGGACACTTCTCACATGGGTGAATTTACCATAATGGGTCACTTCTGCCAGGGACCTCACTTTATGTGTCCTGGGTTGTGTGTGTGTGTGCATGCATGTGCGCGCAGGTGGGTAGGTACGGGGTGGGGGTGTGTGTGATCCGCATCTTGTAAGGAACATTGTAATTCACATACCATACAGTTCATCCATTTGAAGTGTATAATTCAATGGATTTTAGTGTATTCACAGAGTCGTGCAAAGCATTATCACAATCAAGTTTAGAATGATTTCATCACCCCAAAAGAAACTTTTTACTTATTAGCAGTTATTTCCCATTTCCCTCCAACTCTCTCCCCCTTCAGCCTTACGCAACCATTAATTTACTTTCTGTATTTATAGATTTGCCTACAATAGACATTTCATAGAAATCAGCTTGCATAACACATGTGACTGGCTTCTCTTGCTCAGCCTATTAGTTGCAAGAGTCATCCATGTTGTGGCGGTTAGGAATATTCCAGTTTTTTTGAATAATGTACCATTGTATGGATGTACCATAGTTGTTTTTTTTTTTAAATCCATTCATTAGTCGATGGACATTTTTGTTATTTTCATTTTTTGGTTAGTGTGAATAATGCTGCTGTGAACATTTGTGTGCAAGTCTTGTATGGACACATGTTTTTATTTCTCTTGGGTAGAGACCGAAGAAGGCAATTGCTGTGGCTTTGGTTTGGGCCATGTTGTAATCTCTGAAGTTTTAGAAATCCTTGTGGAAGTTATCCGAGTGCCCACCATACTTTGAGGTAGCAAAATACAGAGGAGCTACCCAAAGGTTTATGCCTTTTTTTTTTTTTAAATTTGATAATCCTGTTTGTCCTCTGTCCCACATAGGAACACTCAGTGGAATTACAGAATCTTAGAAGTGGAAGGCAAGCAAGGGTTGACCTAGTATAACTGCTTTATTTTAAACACGGGGAAACTAAAGCTCAGGGACAGACACATGTCTTAGATGGTGCAGCCGGGTGGTGGGATGGGGACCAAACACATAGTCTCTTTTTCTCCAAGGGGGTGACTTCCTCTGGTTAACCTCTCAAAGAGGGAGCGGTTCTTAGAAATGAGGCTCAGTTGCCAAAGCAAAGATGCTTCGTATATTGTTTGCTGCTGACTGAAATCTATGTAGAGTGACATTCTAAAACCAGGTCATGGTAATTCTTCGGGATATGCTCCGTGGCCTTAGAGAGAGCTTGTCTTGCAAGACAACCTGAGGCTCCCGTGGAGGTATTGGTCTCAGAGATTGTCATGAAAGAGTGTCAGCGAGTGTAAAAGAAATGTGATTGTTGAAGTGCACCAGGCAGTCTGATTCCGTAAGGTGGACTGCTAATGTCTCAGAATCCAGGACACTGACAAATGTCAAGATTCGCAAATGGAAATGGAAATTAAAAAAGCAAGGTATGAGCTGAAAAGCAGAAAGTTAAATGATTTTTAAATGTTAGAATACCTTCCACATTACAGGCATCAATTCAATAAGTACTAAAGAAATAAGCAAATGTAAAATTTCACATTGAAGAGAGTGAGTGAAGACGTGGTTGACAGAGATGCAGAAAGGTGGGGAAATCACGATGTGAGGGTTATTTGGGTGAAACATGCCTTTTTCTAGCGGATAGAGATAAGGGTATTCAGAAGATCTTACTAAATGCTCTTCACACCATCTTATTTTGAAAAAAGGTGTGATACTGACTTATTGAATCACTTACTGAATTTTTCTTTATACTTGGAAAGAATGTTTTGATTTTCCAATTTCTTCAAAATATTTCTTGAGATGTGAAGAGTAGCTTTATTGTTAAACATTTCATGAGATGTTTAAGAGCCTTGGAAATGGAATAAAAGTTGCAAAATCTGGGAAATGTATTAGTTCCTTGGTCCATTTTGTTGTACAGAGTGTCAGGGTCATTTAAAAATTCAAGCCAATAAAGAGTCATTACATGTTCTAAATTAAAGTATAGTGACTTTTAGAATTCAGCAACAACTTATGAGCTGTGTACTCTATGTGAGACATTGTGTTTGCCATGAGGAATGCAAAAAATAAAGAGGTATCACTTCTACTCTCAAGGAATTTACGATTTAGTGGTCAAAGTAGGATTTTATAAGAACTTTAATAAACGTTAACAGGCACCCTCCCCCTGCTGCAAAGGGAGAGGGAAGGGGTAGAGAGCTATATAGAAAGAATAGTAGAAATGCAAAAGACAGGCTTAGAAAATAGAGTTTTCATAATCATCTTGTAAATAAGGATTTACAAAATCTGTCTCCTCCAGTTAGCATTAAAGATGCTCCATGGAGGTTAAGCCCTGTTGAACTCGGGATATAGATTTTATTGTGACCAGACGTATGCAACTGGAGGATATGATGTCTGTGGAAAATGCAGAATGATTCCCTGTAGGGGTGACTAATGACAAATTGGATCTTGGCTTTCAATAATATGGAGTAAATGTGTATAGCTGATGGGGCTTTTGTAAGCAATGCAGTCCGTATTCAGTTTTTCTGGTTTCTTAATTTTATAGCTGTTTTCCCATCCCCGGGATCCAACCTAGTTATTGATTTATATTGATTTATAAATATAAATTTGTTTGTTTGTTTAATCTAGTCCTGTCTTTTTTTTTTTTTTTAGCTCCCCTTCCTGACATTAACTTTTTTGGGTTCCTGGCCAGTTGCCCTGTAGGATATCCCACACTCTGGGCATGTGATGATTCTCTCATTATTACCTTCGGGTTAAATATTTTCAGCAAGAATACTTCATGACGATGTTGCGTGGTTATCACCTCAGACGGAAGGGTGTGATGGTGACATCACATGTGGGCTACTCCCACATGCTGAGTGCCAGTTACTGCCATACGTGCACAATCCAAGAAACAACTTGAACATCTTTGCAGAAGGAACAGCCTGAGGCATTTGATGGACTTATCTGAGGCCATGAGATGCCAGTTGGTTGGGATGGGAGAGGAGTGTTGGTCGCCAATCTGTTCTTACCAGCTGCTGTAGTGATGTCACCTAGTTGCAGTCGTGGTTGCTCTGGTCCCAGGGTTTCTGCCCACATGTTCTGAGTTCCTTCCATGGAACTAATTTTCTTTGCTTTTGTCCTAGTTGCAAGATTTGTTTTTGTTCTTTCAGTTTCATCTGTAAGGATCTTTTCACACTGGAAGAAGTAGAGATTCTAAACCGGGAAATGTGTGGGTTGTATTCCCTTATTCAACAAGTATTTATTGGGAGTTTCCTGTGGTCAGGCCTGATTTTAAGTACTGGTGTTGTAGCCGTGAGCTCTTCAAAGCCCTGCCCTCGTCGGGCTTACATTCTAGTGGGGAGACCGGTCATAAACAGAGAGATGAAAAGGTTGTAAAATGTCAGGTAGTGAGAAGTACCATGACGGAGCAGTAGGGAAGTGGTGACTGAGGGCGTGTATGGGGGGAACAGGAATGAGATGAGGTGGGTGGAAAGCCTCCGAGGTGATTGGGCAAAGTTGTGAATGAGGTCGGGGAGCACGCTGCAGGTGGGACTAGCCCCTGAATGGCCCAGGTGTTCAGATAGAACAGACTATGTCTGAGGGGGAGCCAGGGAGCTGGTTGGGCTGCTGGAGGACAGTGAGTGAGGGGGGCCTGGTAGAGCACCAGACCTGGGAAGAGTAGCCCGTTGTGGTCCACCCTGAATATCGTAACAGGAAATCCCTGGAGGCTGGAGCTCTATAATCCTGTGTTACTGCTAGGAAAACAAGTATGAAAGGCCCTGACAATGGCTAGCATTAAAATAGACTTTCCACTGAGGTCTCCCACTTAGTCTCATGTTGTATTGAACTGCATTAATACCACTTGACATTCTTGCTTTGCATTCATAATCTCCAAGGTGATAACACAAGTACTTGAACCAAAAGATAAGTTAGCCATGGTTTCCATTCTTTCCAAGTGGGTATCTCTTTGTAAAGATGTGCAAATAGTTTTGAGTCCCATAGTGCGGTGAAGGGAGCACTGAATCAGGAGTTGGAAGACTTGAACCAGCAAACTGGCATGTGGGAAAGCTCTTGAACAATCCCGAGCATTCCCATTTATCACACTGAGAGAAGCCCTCTGGTTGTGTGATGGGGCAGCTGGAAGGATGGGATGGGAGTGTGCTTTATCAACTGTGATACACTCTGCAAGTCTAAGGGACTATTATTATTTAGACCTTTATTATAGTTTCGTTAAATAGAGGCAGTCTGTTATCTACCTCTCATTTGAAAGGAGAGTGAAAAATAGTTTATTCCAAGGTAAAATGCCTCTCGAAGAGTAGAATCTGATCGATGTACTTTAAAGGAGGTAATGAATTATTCAGCTGTTCTTCAAACCAGCATATCTGAACGAAGGAAATGACCACTTTTCATTCCCATTTCAGCCTCCTGGAAATCAGCGTGCTTTGTGTGAGATCCTATCTGGAGAATCTTCTTGAGTTTCAATGCCAGATTAATAAGCTGGAAACAGCTTTGTGCTTCTGGGAGAAATGGAAATGTGAGGAGGATTGGTGCATCTAAATTAGGCAATAGGCAAAGAGTCATTGAGGGTCTTACACAGGTAAATGGAAAGATGAAAGGAGGGGAAGGTAGGTAGATCAATAGATTAGCTAGTTGGTGCTGTGGGGGGCAGGAAAGTATATGAAAAATGGGTGTTGGTAATAATTATAGCTGACATTATTAAGCACTTACATGTGCCTGCATGAACCCTCCCTCAAATCAGAGGTGGTGAGTAATATTATTATCCTATTTTACAGGAGAGGAAAATACCATTTAGAGAGGTTCAATAGCTTGCTCAAGGTCAAATAGCGAGAAAATTGCAGAGCTGGGGTCTGACTTTGGATTTCCTGCCTACAAACCTACATTCTAAATCATATATGTTCTGTCACGTTGCTTACGGTATCATTGGAGAGAGCAGAATTGTCTCCGAGGGAAGTTACATACCAATACGGAACCATGCATACATGCGATGGAGAGAAGAAAGGCTAATACATGGTAGGAATTTAGAGGAAGAAGGGAATGATTTACTGGGGGCTGGACTGCTTATGGGATGCATGTCTGAGTCTGTTTGGGCTGCTATAACGAAGTATTATAGGCTGGGCAGCTTGTAAACAACAGAAATTTATTACTCTGAAGTCAGGATGCTGACATGGTTGGGTAAGAGCCCTTTTCTGGGTCACAGACTTATAGCATCTTCACATGGTGAAAGGGGCAAGGAAGCTCTTTGGGCCCTTTTAAAAAAGAGGGCACTAATCCCATTAATGAGGCTCACTCCCATGATGTAATCACTTCCCAAAGGCCCACTTCCAACTACTGTCACCTTGGGGGTTAGAATGTCAACATACAGGTTTTAGGGGAGGCTCAAACATTCCACCCATATCAGGAGTTTTGTTGGAAGAGGACGCCCTGTAGTGGGGCGTTCAAAGGTCGAAGGGATTTGAACAGGAAAAGAGGAGCAGGAGCTGGTTCTAAGGGAAACAGGGCAAAGAGACAGAGGGGAACGAGAAAGCCATCCATGTCCAGGGACAAGCGGGCTGAGGGGGCCTTGTCCTTCCTTGACGGGGAGTTCCAGACGAGGCATGAGGGGAGAAAGGGTTTGAATGGAAGCCTGATTCTCTGCTGTGAGGTAGAGGAGGCCAGACCACAGGGTCTGGATTTTGTTCTATTAGCATTAAAGTTCCCTCAATGGCTCTGAAGCCAGTGAGATTTAACCAGAGCTGTGTCTGGAGAGGATTTAATTTAGAATCAGATGTTGATTCTGATTGTTGGAGTTGGAAAAAATTGGTTAGGAGTAAAAACATATTTTTGTATGTTATATATTATGTATTTATGTATCAATAAGTCAAAGGAAAAGGAAAATCTGTATAAATTCCTTGAGTTGTGAACACAGACTATACATGCCCTCTCAAGATTGCATCCAGTCTACATGTGAGGAGAGGTTCAAGGCTGCAGAGAGGGAGCCCTCTCCTAGGTATGGTTTTCCTGAGGAGCTCCTCATGGGGTGTTCATGTTCTTAACGCTTCCAGGTTTCCTTCTCGTTTTTGTGGTTTATTTTTGTTAACTGGACCATTTTCCCTCTGGCCTGCTTAATAAAAATAGCTATCATTTATTGAAAACCAACTATGTTCTGGGAATTCACAACATTTGGAAGAATGAAGTGGTGTCTCCCTTTTGTTGGTGGGGAAACTGAGGCTCAGAGAGGTTAACAATTAAAGTCACATAATTAGCATAGTAATGGTGGGGTTGGGATTAGAAACTAGCCTTGTCTAGTCAGATAAACCCCGTTTCTTCTTTGATACTAGTGGTAGTTAAGAGTATGACCTTAACTGCTGGCCAGCTATGCCCCCTGGCTTGCTCAGTGCTCCTGGGCAGTTTATAAAAGGTATAGTTTGTGCCCCATTTTCCTCAAGTGTAAAGTGGGATTAGTTGTAGTATCCACCTGGCATATTAAAAGGTCTCGATGAATAGTTCTTTCAGGATTAATTTCCTTCTTATTTTCTACACCAAATCCTGTTGGCCATACCTTTTCTGGTACTCAGAAAAAGGCTTAAGTTCTTGCACACACACAAAAGGAACGTCTTTGAAAATTCATTCCAGTTTGTGTGTGTTGATCGGAAATCTCTAATTATCTCTTCTTCCCGGGATTTTCTTAACCGGGTTTCCATGTTGATACTACCCACTCTCTCCTCCATGCCCGTCCCAGTCACCATGAGCTGGTGTTCCATGCTTCACTCTGGCCACATGACGCGGGTGAAGCAAGAAGGACGTGATGTTGCCTCACCATCCCCCTCGCCTGGTCCCCACCAGGGAAGAGCTGCCTTTCCCTGCACTGAAGAGTTATTGGAGCTGCCCTACCTTATTTTGACTGTGTGGGGCAAGGATGAACTCAAGTAATTTATAGTTTGAGAGTTCCGAAGAAGTCACTCAGCACATTTGAAATAGGCGGTTATAAAACCAGGGAAGCAGGGCAAGAAAGCCACCTACTTGGCTGCAGTTATCAGGAAGGGGGAAGACAAAGCATTCAAAGAACCAACTCCCACGGGACTTAATAGTCATCAAAAACTGAAAACTCCTTGCCTTGTCCTTTGTGTGTTCTTCTAGGGCCTAGAATGCCAGAGATATTCATTAACGAGTCACTGGTGGGGATAAGCTTTGGTGTAATTACTCAGTTGGCCTTTCCAGGAGTTACTTCTCTCTTGCCTGGCTTTAATGAGCAGTTTTATATAGAGATATTGTCTCCGGTATTAGTAGGATTGATTCCTGAGTCTAATTTAAAATAACCTGAAGTTAGGAGGCTTATCTAAATGAATATTCACAAGAGGAACTCATGCTCAGGTTTACATTGCCAACGTCCTGAATATCTGTTTGTCCAGTAACTGACTGGGTCTCCATTCATTTGCACTTGGAGGACCAGTACCAGGGAAGATGAGGGTGATCTGACAATGATCAAAATTTGAAGTTCAGCCTATTGCATCTCCATGAAGTTACTAGTGGTGTTTGTTTTTGTTTTGTTGTTATTTGTTTCTTAAGCCCAGAAGACTTTAAAACACATGCAGTAAATATGTAAATTTGATGATTGTTAGTGATCAAAGAAAACTCTTGTATTCTTTCTTTCTAATCACTTCTCCAACCTTGGTGACCTGCACTGAAATGAAAGCACTGTAAATAGCTAACTGGCACAGTTGACCAGTGCCTTTATCTCCCAGCACTTAGATGATGATGTCCCGTGGGAGTGAGTGTCTACATGTGTGCAAGTCTGATCCAGTGGGGCTCAGTCTGTCATCACCCTACATTTGTGACCTAGACCGGGCAGGGCTATCTGAGCACAGGGTGTTAATGCCCGTCTTCAAACTCAGATCTTCTCTTGAGAGCTGGGGTCTGTCCCTCCTTCTCTTTCAATCTGTATGGGTCTGTTGACTGCTTTGTTGGATAAAGTGTGGCCAAAGTGACTCTGTGCCAGAGGTTTAAAGAGCCTGCAGCCTTCATTTCCTGTGTATCAGAACACCTGCCCTGGGAGAAGCCAGCTGCCAGGTAAGAAGTCTGATGACTCTGAGACCGCCATGCTGGGAGGAAGCTCAAGACACTCGGTTGGAGAGGTTGTATGGAACGAGGGATGCCAACCAGTGATCTCAGCAAGGTGCCAGACATGTGAGGAAAAGCCTTCAGGTGATTCCAGCTTCAGATGGGAGGCAAGCTGCTAGAACCATGAAAAAGATGTGATTTTGAGCCATTGAGTTTTGAAGTGGTTGGTTATCCAGCATCAGAAAACCAGAGTAAGGAGGTGTTTTATTCTTCACTGTCAGGGCAGAGAAGATGCTTTGACAGTCCAGAATTGTATATTCTAAAGCCAGATGCTGGGAACCTCTTTAGGTTGATGTTTTTGGGGTACTTTTAAGATTCCCAGTGGACCAAAGAGCCCTGTATAAATTGCTGCTCTCACCAGGCTTCTAATTTCTCTCTATTTTAACTTTGCCTTTCTTGTTTGTTACAAAATTGTGAATATAAATTTTCATTCTTCTGGCATCATAGCCCTGCAAAGCTAGAGTTGTACTGGCCAGAAGAAACACCGGGGCAGGTGAGGAGAACCTAGAAATTGGCAGAAAGGAGAGAGGAAAAATGATTAGCCTTTAGGAAAAAAAAAAAAAAAAGGTACTTGTACTAAGAATGGAGAGAGAGAGAAAACTCCAGAACTTTTGGTCTTGATTATGATTATTTAACATTTGGCATCCTGAATGAGAAGACAGTTCAGAGTGACTGGGTGCCCTGGTGGTTTCTTTGAAAGCCACGAGGCATGTGTGGTATGGTAGGATGAGGTTCGATCCCACGCGTTGCCTGTCCATGAAGGTTATCTTCTCAACAAGACAGGTAATGGGGGTTAAGGTCTGTGTATTTTAAACAGTTCTGAGTTGAAGGGGATGTACATCTATAGTCTACAGATGGCCCTCTTATTTACTCAGTGGAAATACCTACCAGTAGAAGGATGTTAATGCCTTTCAGATTGAGTTTTTAACTTTTTCTTCTCATTAATGGGTGATGGTAGATTGCAGTTGTGTGGTTTCTCCAGATCGAGAAAGTACTGGGCCCTTTGCTAGGCACTGAGGGTCCGAAGGCACATTTCACCCCAGGAGAACTCATATTCCTTTGCCCCTGATGATCCTTTTAAAAAAAATTTTTTTAGATCCTGTGTGTTTTCTAAATATCCCTTTTGGATTGTGGGTGCAAGGAGAAGTAAGAATCAGGTTGCTTACTGCTAATATTTGTCTTTAGCATTTCAAATTCTGGTTTTCTCAAATTTTACCCCAGAGTACGGGCATGGAAATAAAAGCATTAATTAAATGCACAAAATGAAAATGAAAATAACTATAAAGCACAGTTTAATCCCCCTCAGGGGATACTAATGTAAAAGTATATCAACATTTAGTGGTAAGCAGGTGGGGGAGAAACTGCCCGAGAGATGCTTCTTACTCTTGTTCCATGAAATACAGCTTTGAGGGAGGAGTGCTGGTTGCTACTAATAATACTTCCTAACATCGCTACATAGATTTAATGCTTTCCCATATATTAGCCTTCATCAGTTTGCAGCTGGGGAAAGTGAAATTTAGCGATGTTTAGCATGCTGTTCTGCTGGCGTGAACAGCAAGGAGGTAAGTGGAAGAGCTCCGGTGTCTGTAGTACAAGCCCAAACCGTTAACATCTCATCTCCCCACGACGACGCACTGAGGTAGGCACTGTTCTCATTCTCATCTGACCCATCAAAGGACCTGAGGCTCAGGGAGATTAAGTCACGCCACTGAGGCAGCTAATGAGTGCCAGAGCCTGGGTTTGATCCGTATCTGCCTGCTTTCTGGAGTCTTCTGGTGCAAAGAGAAGAGAATGCCCGTCTTCTGATGCCAAGTAAGGGTCCCGAGTGGCAGAATGACTTGGACGGCCCCTACCCACGCCTCCTTATTGCAGGGGCCTTCCTGGATGAGGCTTGGTCCCTGCCCTTGCCAAAGCTTCTCAATGAGCCACTGTGGTCTTTTCCCTTCATCGAAGCTGAAGCTTTCCTCATTAAATGAAGTGAGAAAGTTAGGGCTTCCATAAATAAATGATCCATGTTTACAAGGGAAAAGAAAATTCCTCCTGTAGTATTTTAGTTCTCTATGTAGACTTTTTCCTCCCTTCTATTTAATGAAGAAATAGAATTTCCACCAGGTACGGAACATAAACGTAACGTGAGGGATGTTATGTTTATTTCGCTCCTTTATTTAGAGGAAGCTGCTACCGAGATGATTTTTATGGAAATTATATCTTGTTATGATTCCCATCATGCTATTACGAGTTTCTCTTTTATCTTTAGCCTTTTATGGGCTTTGTGCTCTCGGAGTGTGTGCTTCCGAGAAGGTGTGTAGCTCAGGGTGGGTTAGGAAAACTGACTCAGAACTGAAATTACTGGAGGGACTAGAGAAGGAAGCAGCCGTGGGGCACCTGGACTCCTTCCTTTCCGGACTGTCGATGGGGAGGCTCAGACGAGCCTGATGAGGTGGATGGACACAGCTTGCAGCTCTCGGATTCTCGTGTGTTCCATAGTGAGACATTCCAGTGTCTCCCTGTGCACACTTGGGGAAACCTAGCCTATAGCCAGAGCCTCCAAACACTTGTTAGATTCAAGTTAAAAAACATTAAACTCTTGGATGTTTCTGTTCCCCTGGAAAATGGAGGTGCAAGTTCTGCTGTCCCACTAAAGGGCATGGAGGTACTGAGGGTAGGTGCTCTTCCTTGCCTGCCCTGCCCTCCCTGCCAGCGCAGAATAGGGAGCGGGAGTGTTTGACCCCCAGGCTAGTCAAGGTGCTAGGAAGCCAGTGAAAATTGTTATTTCCATAATGGTGGTCACCTGTCCCACAACGCCCTCCATTTAAAACGAGAGAAAGTAGACCACAGCAATAAGACACTTTTCGCTTCCCAAGTAGAAGAGTTTCTAAATTTGGAGCAGATAATTCTGGAAAGTTAATAGAATCTTAGCACTATTGCAGGTCAACTGGATTGATGCTTGCATTCTTTTTATAACACTCCTGCCAAGATCCTCATCGTTCCCATGCCCACCTCCCTCCCTTTCCACTGACTGCTGTGAGGGCCACCCTCGTTCTCATCTACTTCTTTCTCCCACTTCCTTTAGCTTAACAGCTTTTTCTGCTTTTCCTTCCTCCTTTCACCCACTATTTAGCAGTGGAGACCACCCTCCCAGTCCCCATCCCCTTCTAACTCCTCCTGACCTTGCCGCTCCTGCCCGCCCCTGGAAGGGCCTCTTCCTGTGCTCTTCTATGTCTCCCCACCCCCACCCCCCAAACTAAGCGTGGCTGGAAGGGCCTCCTCCACTCATCTTCTGCCTTCTTCCCCCTCTTCTTTTAGCGCGAGTCTTATGGGATCTATTATGATAGCAAATCACGAAGCTTGCTATCTCAGGTGTTCAGTATTGACCCAGCGGACTGAAGACGGTCACACTTCCGGGTTTGCCGTCTGTAAAATGGGAGCATAGTCTCTTACTCCGGGTGCTAGTTAGGGGCACCTTTTCTGGAGAGCCTTTGGACCATGCTTGCTCTCGGTATGTGGCATGTCTGCTGCATGCCGCAGAACTCGGGGTTCTTCTCAGGCCCCGACTCCGTGTTGATCTGACTCCAGAGCCCTGCCAGACAGCTCCTGAAATGCACGCTGGCATCAGATTTCTGTCATCTAGGAAGACAGGGTAAGGCTCTGCGATTAATGGATGTGTGGGGGCAGCAAGGTCCACCCCTGAATCAATAGCAAGTAGACGCTGTGTTTTTTCTTCTAATTCTTCTTTGGTCATGGATCACTGAGTACCCCATTATTAACTCGGTTGTGTGTTGGTAATCCTAGGACTGTAGACCCAAATATACTTGTCAACCTGTACTGAGGCATCCAACAGAAATGATCACAGAATTAAGGCCACACAGAGTTTTAGGCTGCCTTTTCTCCAGCCCTTTCCTTCTTACCTCTGTGGAGCTCTGGTTCCTCTGAGAAGCCAGGCAAACGATTTCTTTAGCTATAGCTCAAGCTTTTCCTTAATTTCTCACTTTCTCTCAACCTGGTTTGGCTTTTAGGCACAAGCATGACCACTTCTGTGAAACTATCTGACAACTTTGAATTTCTAATTTAAGTAGTATTTCCTAGTGAGGTATCATACTCTTATTTCAAGAGATTAAATTTGGTTAAAAATTAGAATTCTGAGATGCTCTGTAGAAATTGTAGGGGAGAAAACCCATCATCTGCTAGTTATGCACTATGACCATTGTAACCTACTACATGGAGTAGAATGGACTCAACTTCAGCATTTCTATTTTAAAGCTGTTGCAACTAAGTGGATCTATTTTCTTTCTTTTTTTTTTTTTAAAGATTTTTATTTATTTATTTGACAGAGATCACAAGTAGGCAGAGAGGCAAAGAGAGAGGGAGGAGGAAGCAGGCTCCCCGCTGAGCAGAGAGCCCGATTCGGGGCTCGATCCCAGGACCCTGGGATCATGACCTGAGCTGAAGGCAGAGGCTTAACCCACTGAGCCACCCAGGCGCCCCCGGATCTATTTTCTTGACTGCTGTTTGCCTCTGCATTATTTTTGTTGCAGTCTTGTGCCGAATTGGTATTAAGGAGTTCTTTGTGCATTTACTTAGTCTTCTCCAGCTATACATTGATAGAGTTAGGGTAGAAAAATTTTAAGTCCTTCATGTCATCCAAATAAGATGTCCAAGAGTCTTATTTAATTATTTTGTTTTCACAGAAGCATTATTGGAGTAGAAAATCAATAACTTGCTAGCTGCCTGCTACTTGAGTAGTTAAAATACTGGCTAATTTGACAAAGGACTAGCTGCCTGATTGTTTCTTTTGCTTGCTTTCTTTTTTGTTTTAAAGTAGGCTCTACACCCAACATGGAGCGTGGTATGGGGCTTGAACTCATGACCCTGAGATCAAGACCTGAGCTGAGATCAAGGGTTGGGTGTTGACTGAGCCACCCAGGTGTCCCTGTTTCTATTTTTTTTTTAAGTTTTTTTTTTTTTTTTTAAATTTTTGAGGGCACCTGGGTGGTTCAGTTGGTTAAGCATCTGCTTTTGGCTCAGGTCATGATCCCAGGGTCCTGGGATCCAGTCCCAGATCAGGCTCTCTGCTTAGTGGGAAGCCTGCTTCTCCCTCTACTTGCTGTTCCGCCTGCTTGTACTCTCTCTCTTTCTCTCAAATAAATAAGTAAAATATTTAAAACATTAAAAAAATTTTTTTATTTTTTTATTTTTTATTTATTTTTATTTTTTAAATTTATGTGACAGAGATCACAAGTAGGCAGAGAGAGAGGGGGAAGCAGTATCCCTGCAGAGCAGAGAGCCCAATGCAGGGGTTGATCCCAGGACCTTAGGATCAAGAACTGAGCTGAAGGCAGAGGCTTTAACCCACTGAGCCACTCAGGAGCCCCTAAAAATTTTTTTATTTTTAAGAATTCTCCATACTGGGGCGCCTGGGTGGCTCAGTGGGTTAAAGCCTCTGCCTTCGGCTCGGGTCATGATCCCAGAGTCCTGGGATCGAGCCCCGCATCGGGCTCTCTGCTTAGCAGGAACCCTGCTTCCCTTCCCCTCTCTCTGCCTGCCTCTCTGCCTACTTGTGATCTCTGTCAAATAAATTAAAAAAAAAAAGAAAAAAGAATTCTCCATACCCAGTGTGGGGCTTGAACGCAGGACCCCCATGATCAAGAGTCGCACGCTCTAAGGACCCAGCTCAGCTAGCCAGGCACCTGGACATGATTTTTTCTATACAGTGAAATCACTTTCACAAATCAACCAAATTTAGTGAGGGATACTGATTTATTTACAAAGCTAAAGAGAACATTTCATTGCTTATCTAAAGCATTCTACCTACCAATTTTTCTTGTGATTTATTTTAAAATTTAATTGATTTTAAGTTTTCCCTTTGGGGTTAGACTGCCTGCATTCAAATCCCACACTTATGAATGTGTGGCCTTTAACACAGGGCTTACCCCTTGCTCTACCTCCGTTTCCTCACTTATAAAATGGAGTAATGGCTGCACCCACCTCTGCCACCTGTGTGGGCTTATAAAGTCAGCTTTATTGATTTTCAAGTCACACAGTCCTGAGGACCATTATCTCTGGCTTAACTATTTAAAAAGGCGATGCTACATTTCGAATTTATAATCATTGACTTAAAGGTTTGAATTGAATCAATGTGTTACTGGCTTGGCATAGAGGAAATACTATCTAGAGTGAGAGGAAAAAACTGCCAGCCTGGCAACCAAAAGTTCTGGTTTCTACCCCAGGTTCTGTCAATTATGGGCTTGGAAAAATCACTTAACTACTCTGAGCCTTAGATTCCCTGCCTGTGAAAATGGGGAAAATGATATTTCCCTTGCCAAGCTTAAAGGACTCTTAAGAGATTTAATTAGCATAATCAATAAGAGAATATGTATGAACTTAAAAAAATTAAACTGTGCACTCTGCGAAGTAGGTTTGACTGAAAGCTGGCAGAGATTCTAGAGTCCTCAGATTTTCTTTAGTTTTTTTTTTTTTTTTTTTTTAAACTCAAGGCACAACTATTTTTGGTAACAGTCAAACATTTGTCAGATCAGATTGCTCATGATTTCTTAACGCGTGTGTTGTGAAGATTCATTAAATTAATTAACTGATGAAAATTAGCTGCAGTGATGGGAAAAAAGTTGGCAAGTTTTAATTTTAATTCTTTTTTCTTATTGCATACCGTGGTTCTCAGTCAGGAGTAGAGCCTTTTCGAGATGTGGGGTGCCGGGACAGGCATTCTGGGTTGTCACAATGAGTGGGGAGTCCTAATGGCATTTGGCGGGCAGGGCCGAAGGGTTCTAAACCCCCTGTGATGAGCAGAGCGGCCTAGCTTCACAAAGACTTATCCTGCCCAGAACTCTAATAGTGCCCCCAGGAAAAACAACTTGGTACCCGATTTCTATCCATGAACATAGGCCCTACAATGTGTACATAGCCAATACTACTTGTAGAGAAAACAAATGGTAATATTTCATGTTCTGATAAATTGGAAATGCTTCTCCCCACTTCTTTTATCTATACTGATTTAATTTTCAAGGCTGTAGCCCTGTCCTAGGTCCTTTCGCCTTTGATTCTCTGCAGATGTGTGTGATACAGAAAGTCAACAGTTGGTGCCATGAAAAACCAGCACGTGTAATGCCACTCACTGGCCATCCATTTAATGGGAATCAACATTCCTTCTTCTTTGTTCATTTTTTATTTATTTTTTTATTTTTAAAAGATTTTATTTGTTTATTTGGCAGAGATCACAAGTAGGCAGAGAGAGAAGGGGGAAGCAAGCAGGCTCCCCGCTGAGCAGAGAGCCCGATGTGGGGCTCGATCCTAGGACCCTAGGATCATGACCTGAGCTGAAGGCAGAGGCTTTAACCCACTGAGCCACCCAGGCGCCCCTGTTCATTTTTTTAAAAAAGATTTTATTTACTTATTTGACAGAGGGAGAGAGATCACAAGTAGGCAGAGAGGCAGGCAGAGAGAGAGGGGGAAGCAGGCTCCCCTAGGAGCAGAGAACCTGATGTGGGGCTCGATCCCAGGACCGTGAGATCATGACGTGAGCTGAAGGCAAAGGCTTAACCCACTGAGCCATCCAGGCGCCCCTTCTTTGCTCATTTTTAATATTTCTTTTCTTTTTATTTATTTTTGACTAGGTAATACATGCACATGGCCCATAAATTAAAACAAAGTAAAAGGTAGACTTGAGAAAGTCTCACTTCTATGCTTGTCCTAACCTATTCGTTTCCCTCTGCCTCCTGTAAGTAGCCATTTTTATGAATTTCTTATTACGCTTCCGTTGTTTCTTTATGTCGGAAGGGGATGTATGGAGTAATTCCCTCCCTTTCATAAAGCAAAGGTCTTGCTTGTATGGTTGGTGCCTTGCGTACTCATCGATGGCCAGCAGATCGCTATACTCCCGCCCTGTGTATGAACTCCCTGGTCATCGTGTATTTAGTTACAGCAGGAATTCTGCCCTTCCATCTCATTAGGGTCATTTCTTCTGGAGCCTCTGATCGCTCCGGGTAATGCCTGTGCCCTTGGCCTGATCGTGGGCTTCCCTTTTGCCGCCATCCTTTGCTGCTCTGTGTTGGATCTTTCCAGGATCCCATCTCCTCTCTTTCTTAGTTTTCTCCCTTATTGTCAAGGAGCACATCTTTCAGTAACTTTCAGAGGAAAGGTAGATGGTTTTTAGACACTGCCTGTCTGAACATTTCGTTATCATGTTCTCATGATTTTTTGTTTGGGTGATTTTCTCTGGTAAGGAATTCTAGGTTGGAAATTACACTCCATTTGTAGAGAAGTGAATATATCAGTCATTTGTAATGTGTGAATTTATTTCCTCCAAAAGGGAGAAACATTAATAGATTTGAACTGGATATGTTTCTAAGTGATTCTGCCTACTGTGAAACCAAAAGGACTAATAAACAATATAGAACACAATTCTGGATTCTGGAGAGCTAGGCTTTGATGCTGGTACCAGTCTCTTTTTCCAGGAATTAAGAGTGTTTTTGAAGATGAAAGAATGATCTTTTAATTAGCTAAGTATTGCTATAAGGATGATATTGTAGATGTTGTTCACCGTGTTCTTGTCAGTCAATGCATAAAGGAAGAAATATTTATACTTCAGAAACAGCAGTCCCAGCATATTCCCTTACTCCTGGAAACTGTGAGTTGTTATGCTGTGGGTCCTGCTTTTCTCTCTGCATGCACTGCTAGGTGATTCACAGCCAAATTTGACACACACCACTGGCATCAAGAAAAGGGAGCTGTTAGCATGTCCATTCATTTCCATTGGGCACCAAATATATATTTCCCTACCCTTTGGCTTTTTTAGACTAATTGCTTCACTTAAAAAAAAAAATTTTTTTTTTAAGATTTTGTTTATTTGTAGGCAGCAATAAGTGGGCAGAGAGGCAGGCAGAGAGAGAGAGAGAGGAGGAAGCAGGCTCCCTGCTAAGCAGAGAGCCCGATGTGGGTCTCTATCCCAGGGCCCTGGGATCATGACCCGAGCCGAAGGCAGAGGCTTTAACCCACTGAGCCACCCAGGCACCCCAAATTGCTTCATTTTTTTTCTTAATTTTGTTCTTCCTGTGTCTTTGACCACCTCCACAGATCCTTTTAAAATGAGCTGGGGGCAGCAATAATGGAATACGTGGGTTCACTTACCCTAAAAGAGTCTCATGTGGACTTTCTAAAGACAGCGTTGTTTTCCATTCAATTTCTAAAATCTTTTGTGCCGCCATATTGGTGGTAACAACGGTACAAGTTATCTTTAATCACTATCCCAAGAACGCTCAACCACTGACTATTCAAAAGTAAGGGTAAGTGGAAACCTATGGATACATGGTCACTAGCGTCCCTTTTTTAAGGGTTTAAGTCCCCACGTAGTTTGTGAATTTTCCTGTTAATTGAGGAATAACTGCTGACTTATATTTTGTAGGTCCCTAAGAAACAGGGACCACTTTGCCTGGTTTCAGAGATGAGTAACAACACAGTAGCAGCGGTGACAATAACAGCTAGCATTTATTGAGCTTTCATTTTGTGTGAGACACTGGGCTGTGTTTAAATGCATTCTTTAATTCCTCCAACAGACCTATGAGGTTGACATGAAATTGCTTCTTTGCTCTTTTATGCCAATTCCCTGTGAAACTCCCACATTTAGATTCATCCGACCATCTGCTTCTCACTGGGTCTCTGCATGGCTGAGCCCTACTGGGGAGAAACAATTCCATGGTGTTCATTGGCACTCCTGGACATTCCGTATGATGGCTGCTCCAACCTCCTGCTCCCCGATGCCTTGCTCTGAGCCATGCCCAGAGACCACTCGAAGACTTCACTGTTCTGCTCACCTTCTGCTTTCTTGTTCTGTATGACCTACCTCCTAAGTTGACTGAACTTCGAATCCTTCAGTTTTCTGCCCTTACACCCACGGAGATGTTTCCCTCTGAACTCACCTTCTCCTCTTTCCCCATCAGTTTACCTCAGAATTACATGGGAACTTTAAAAAATTATTAACCTACTCCCTGTCCTTGAAGGTGATAGTTTAGCAGGTGGGGTCCATGTGTGTTGTGTGGTAGTTGTAATGTCTTCTCAGGAGATTTTGATGTGCTCCCTGGGTGAGAATCAGCTCACCCAGGTGAGCTCCAGAAGATAAGGTGCCTCTTTTACTCAAGAGTGATGTCTCACTGGGCTCTGGTTCTTAGTCCCTCTTTCTTTTCTCCCAGGACTAGACCTGCTCTACCATTATTCTCTTTTGGCCTGAGTTTTCATTGGTCTCCTTTCCTCTGTGTCCTTCACCGTAGCTTCAAACACAGGTTTTAATTCTTCTCTTGATCTATGTGACAGCTGGCCTATGTTTCTTCAGCCATTCTTAGATAAGCACTTGAAAGAATTGTTCATAGTTTTTACCCAATGTGAATCTGACTTTGGTTCTGCCTGAATCACTCTGGTAACGATTGTCAGTGCTCACTAGAAGCCAAATCCAAAGTGCTTTTGGGCTCTGTCTCCTCTCAGTTTCTTTGGAACATTTGATGCTCAGGAGACTCTCTTCTGTCACCTTTTGTGACACCATCTACTCCTTGTTCTTCGGATCAACCTCTTCCTCATTTTGAGTGTTTCCAAAAATTTTTTTTTCCCGGCAACATTAAGAATAAAATAGAATTTTATTTTACTTACGAAATGGAGTGATAGGAGAGTATAGATGGGGAAGAAATGTCTTTTTGGCAGAGATCTGGATCTAGCATTTTCTATGAGGAAAATGAGGACTTCAGTAGAAAAATTTGGTGTGATATCTTCAAACCTCTGTATATCTCTAAATATGAAATTCAGAAAACTTACAATTTTAGGTCTTTGGTTTAGTCCTAGGATGCAAGGAGAATTGTGGGTCCAGAGTATCATAATTTAATTAATTAATTAATTTAATTAGTATCTACTAATTTAAGAAAATCTGTCAATCCCTAGATCCATTTTTGAGTCTGGTAAATTTACTGGAAGCTAGGTCAGATCTGGGGCATCCTTGTATACATATTCCTGGAAAAGCCTTATTATTTCTGTGCCCTGTGACACTGACAGTCACCTGTTTCCCAGAACCTGGCAGGACAGTTATGTGCACCCCGAGCAGGACAACCCATAAATTGGTGTTCTTCATTTCCTTCTGCTTTGATTTTTTTTTTTCTCATTCCATCTTAGTCAGCCTCCTACTTTCTGCAAAAGTAGAGTGTGCTTAGTATTAGAAACCTGGAAAAACACTGAAAAAGAGTGGAAAGCAAAATAAAGTTTATTATCACCCATTACTCCATCGTTTAGATATAGATACCACCAAACATATATTTCCTTCCAGGCTTCTTATTTATGCAGACACTCATATACGTGTTTCTATTAATTAAATTGGATAGAACTGTATATAGTTGTTTATTCTGTGTTTTTTTGGGCAGTGAACCTTATGATGCCCTGAAAAATTCTTATCAACATGATTTTTTTAATGGTCTCCTCGTATTCCGGCACTGAGGCGTTCATAATTTATTTAACTAATCCCCTGTTGTTGAACATTCAGGCCATTTCCAATTTGTGCTCTTATAAATAATGCTACATTTAATAACCTTGAACATAATTGTTTGTGCATTGCTGATTATTTCTTTAGGACATAAATTTCTAGATGCTGAAGGTTGCTGGATTTCGGGGTGAGACCAGGATTCTTGTGATTTGTTGGCCTCTGGCTAAACTGGCCTCCAAGAGGAAGGGAGGCTGAGGGGCCTAGGGAATTTGCCTGCTGCTGTTCACATCTGCTTGAGATCTTCTAGACTGCATGCTGGGTTCAGAAGGGGGCTTTAAAGAATGTCTTCAGGATTCCATAAATGGCAAGCACCACCACAAGTGAAATTGAACACATATGCTTCAGAATAATCCCCGTTTGCTAGAGATCTATTCTAAAATCTCTCTGTTCTCATTGTGCTTTGGATGAATTAATTATTTCAGAGAACAGCAGTGGAGCACCTACAATTTGCCAGGCGCTGTGCTTACCTCCCGGGATGCGGAAGTAAATAGGCCCTCCATGGGCTTAGTTGCAGTGCCAGAGACAGATAGGGAAAAGGCTTATTCTTGAGGAGAATTGCACTGAGGATATAGGAAAGAATCTCCCATTCTTCAGGCTAAGGGCTTTTCACTCCTCTGCGCTCCCCCCCCCGCCCCCGGAACAAGAACTCTTTATTTTTGCTGGGGGTGGGGGGGTGTTCCAGGGGGGAGGGAATGGCATACAAAAGAGCACAGAGTTGTGATGGTGACTTGGCAAGTCCAGGAACCCAGAGATACATTCCCATGGTGGGTGGTATCTGGGCGAAACTTGCCAACCCCAGTTCCACACAAGGTAATAAGTCTGTCCATCCGAGGGCCCTGGGTGGGTTCATCCTTTACCTCAGTGTGCCATATGAGAAAATTAGGTAGTATTGGTATGGGCACATGACTGAAGGATCATGGCCCATGAGGTGGAAGGTTGGGCTGGGTGTGGATTGTGAAGGGCTGATCTGTGGGCCTGGCAAGGAGGAGTCTGGCTTCCTCTGTCCGCTGTTTAGGGATGGTCCTTCCATGACAGACCACTGTAGAAGGAGAAGACATGGGTCCTCAAGTTGCCTCCAGACTCATGCAGCTGGCTTCCTATTCTGCGATCGTAACGATTCCACACTTCGTGTTCTTTCCCCCTAAATAACAATTTGATGCTATTAGCTCTGCACACTGACCTGTTTCACACCTCCTTGGGGAAAATATTGCAATGTTGGAATTACACAGTGGAAACTTGCAGTCGTGAAGTCTGTTTTGAGCTGGCAAAAGGTGACAGTCTAAGGAGGAATGATTTGAAAAGTGCTAATAGTAAAACATCAGTTATTTTGGTGTCTCCAAAAGTTCTGTGCTATTTACTGTGACTGGTGTGAAAAGAATCAGTAAATGGGAGAATTGTGTTTTGGCCAACATAAATTAAGCCTCCACATATCACCACTGTATTTTCTTTTGCAGTTTCTTATTCTACCTGTATCACTTCATCTCTAAGATCTAAGAATTCTGCAGCAGCAAGGTTAAGAAAAAAGATGAAAATGTTAGGATCCCCAAAGGGTATGAGGTCACCCATGGCTTTACTATTTTTGTGTTTTGTAAATGTTGTAAATCTCGACCATAGGACTAAGTAGAAAAGAAAAAGAGTTTATGTTGTGGTATAGAATAATTTCGTTGATAAGCCTAATGCCTGGTGTGTATGCGTGCTTTCAATACATTTGGATTTTAGGAAAGCACGCAAGTCTTTGTTTATGTATTTCCTTTGAGATGTAAGTATTACAGTTACATCTCTGGTGCAAGTGTAAAGTACAATTTTTAATCTCTTGTTATTTTGCAAGTCCATTTGTCACTGCAAGAAGGAATTAATTTTTTTTCTTACTTTTTTTACACTGAAGTATAGTTGTTACAAGGAGGAATTTTACCTTATTTTCTCTTTGTTCTTAACTAATTGCCCTTCAAGAGTAGGGGTACGTGGAATTGACATGAGTGAATGAGCAGTCAGCATATTTTTATGCCAGTTACAATGAAGCATTTAGAGTCCTTGCTTCCTGCAGCCTACCCCACATTTTTCTGAGCAATGGCATAACATGAGTCAAAGACACTCAGAAATACCATATTAAAATTCAGAGACATTTCTGTATTGGCCAACTTCTTAACCCCCTCAACATACTAACAGAAAGGTAAGTAGTGTACTCCTTGGTCTGTCACCTCTCCCTGTCCATCAATCCAGCCATGACTAATATAAGAGGAGTGCAGCAGACCGTGGAAAACAAGGTAGGCATTCAGTAGGAAAATCACAGACAGATGCCCTTAGCACTCTTGCATCGAAGGCTTTAGAGACCAACGCGTCAGACCTGCAGGGATTTGTAAGGGTGTGAATAGATTTTCCAGATGTCGCATTGCAGAGGTTCTCAAATGAAGCTTCTATTCCTTAATCTCTTTCTTGCCACCCCTCGCCCCCTTTCTGGTCATCATATAATATCATCACATATTCCTGCCAGTTCAAACTCTTGGTGGGAAGTAGATTTACCTTAATTTTTATAAATTTACCTGCTGGAAAATAAGTCTGAAAAAATGGCCTATGCTTAATGGGATGTTATTTCTTTTTCTTTTTCTTTTTTTTTTTTTAATGGAATGTTATTTCTTTAAGTCTCCAATATTGGTGCTTTTAAATATTCTACCTTTAATGATTTCATCGTTAGAATTGCCATCCACAAAAATAATGGACTGAGTCTAAAAGAAAATGTTTTAAAAATGGCCTTCTGTAAGTGGAAGGTGTCAACCAAGAATGGCCAAGGAATGGGGACACCTTGATTCTATTAAATCTACTTCTCTTCTTGCTACTGGCTGTCTTTAACAGCTAGAAAATTTCCATTCTTACAAGATGGGCCCTGCCCATATATGAATGATTGGTATGTAACTATCTTTATAAGGTAGATGAGGACTTGCCACCGGCACTGAGGGTCTATGGCTGAATAGGTTGGTCTAGCATCACAAGTCATTAGTAAGCTTTTATCTTTTTGTCTTCTGGGAATCAGTCTGAGAGCTGGTGAACCCACTTCCTTGCAAGGTTAAACAGAGTTACCCTATGACTGAGCGAATTTAGGTATTATATGCCCAGGAGAAATGAAAACATATGTACATTAGGAAAACTGTACAGGAATGATCCTAGCAGCTGCAGTCAAAAGATGGCAACAACCCACATGTCCATGAGTGGATAAAGAAGATTTGGTATTGCCATACAATGGAATATTATTCCGCCATGAAGAGGAATGAACTACTGATCCATGCTACTTCATGGATGAAACTTGAAAACATTATGCTAAGTAGAAGACATCTGTCACAAAAGGTCACATATTGGGTGATTTCATTAATATGAAATGTCCAGAACAGGAAAATATGCAGGGGCAGAAAGTAGATTAGTGGTTGCTTAGAGCGAAGATGGGGAGCAAGAGGGGATGGAGGTGGTAGCCAAGGGCTACAGGTTTCTTTTAGAGGTGATAAAAATATTCTAAAATGGACTATGCTGATGCTTGCTCCTATCTGTGAATATGCCCCGAGCACTGAATTGTACACTTTAAATGGTGATTTGTGGTTTGTGAATTATATCTCAATCAAGATTTTTTTTTTTTAAAGCAAGAAATAATCAACATGAGAAACCTAATGTTCAAGGTAGTAGTTACCCTGGGAAGTGGGAGGGAGGGTTTAACAGGGAAGGGCATAGAGCATCTGGTTGACTTCGGAGACAGTGGTAATGTTCTGTTTTCTAAGCTGGGTGGTGAGTACATGGCTATTCACTGTGTTTAATGTATCATAATTTATATATAAACTACACACATATATCATAAGCACTCTGGGTATCTGTGATGTATTTAATGAATTAAAAAAAAAAATCTCTGATCCAAAAAGAAAAAGCTGGTGACATCATAGAAAAGATCTCTTTTCAGTATGTAATTTTAAAAAATCAGATGTCATTCCATGAGTACCTGTTACATTGTCTCATTATCATCATGACCATCACCATTTGCCAATATTTCTTGAGTGCTTGTGTACATCTCCAGTGCCCTGTGCAGTGTAATGGAGCATATAACGTGGTCTGTGGGTTTGGAGAAGGGATATTAGTAATAGTTGTAATAATGGTGATCATTCATTAGAGGCCTGCTAAATGCCAGGCACTGTTGGAGGAGCTTTATGTGCAATCTTTTTAAATTTAATTCCTATAATGACTCCATGATATGTGTATGTAAGTCCTATTTTATTGATGACGAAACTAAGGCTTGGGGAGATTAAGGGTTCAGAAGCACAGAGGTAGTTAGTAAGGGATAGATTTGGAATTTCAACCCAGAGGGATACTAGTGTCTATGCTCCTCATGACTAGGCCATGTTAGCATTTACTTTACCAGTGTTTTGTGAACTTCTAAAGGCCCCAGGCCCCCTTTGGTAAACTTCATAAAAATATGTCATCTGTCTTCAAATGAGAATCACTATATTTTTCTTTCTCTATCCACTAAGATCACTTTGTTAAGCCTTGTAGTCTTTAGTTTATAATGAATGGCTTGTTTGATTTCCAGATCTAGAATTATACTGAATGTGCATTTTCTAATGACATGTTCCCTCTGGAGTTTATACACGCTCTCCCCTCAACACAAAAACCTTGAGAATCTCGAGAGCTGGGCTGTTTCGCCAATCTGAGAATGTCTTCAAAATCGGGGTTTGATCAAAGCTACATGAGCAGAATAGCAGGTAGCTTTTACTGGAGTACAAATAATGGAATTATGGAACAGAAAGGGACTAGAGACCATCAGTTTAGGAATGTCATTTTTCAGAGAAGGGGGACTTGAAGAGTAACCAAGAAGACATGAAACTCTAAACATCATGAACTTTGTGAATTTGTGAATCATCTCGTGAACCAAGGAAGAGAATGTCATGGGTTTGTTCACCCATCTGTTCATTAATTATTCTCTGATCTCCAGCTCCATGCTGGGCAGTGTCCCAGGGTCCCAAGGGCTTTGATTAGAAACGTGCAAGATGAAGTCTGCCTTTGCAGAAATCATGGTCTGTTGGAGGATATGGGTAAAGAGGCCCAGATTAGAGTGTGAGAATGCTGTAATAGCACACAGGGGAGACCTCAGAAGATGGACATCTGTTTCAGCCTTGACAGGGGAGAGATGTCCATACTTGAGCTCAATCCCAAAAGTTATGTTGAGTTGAGAGAAATGTAGCACACTGAGGAAAATGCTCATCATTTAGCAGGAGGCACAAGGAGATGATACTGAGGAAGTAGTCCTGGGGCTTGTCACAAGGGCCTCTCACTCCCTGCTTAGCCATAGGTAAAGAGAATTCGTTGGCTCGTTCCAACCAGGGGAAGGGTAACATGATCAGATTTGCTGTGGAGATTGCTTGGGTAGCAGTATCCAAAGATGCTTTGGAGAGGGAAGGTCAAAGTCAAAGGGAAAGATGGTTTTTCTCACTTGGGAAGTATTGAGCAGTCCCTGTGTGGCACATGTAATGGATTGTGACATGCTATTTTATTTTATATACTGAAAGAAGGAAACCAATATGTTAATTCTCAGCAGAATCTCAATTCCGGAGATGTTAAGATGTGAAAAAAAAAAATTTGTATTTTAGAATTGATGAAATGCTGTTGTAAGCACTTAATATAATTTGTCAAAGAATGAATGCATGGACCTTTCCTGTGTAGACTTGGAAGAGAATAAATACCTGAGAAATGAACATTACACTTGATTTCTAAGTCGGGCAAGCTTCCTTAGTTGATGCGTTGAGATTACAAAAGAGATAACTGTGGGTTTTCCTTGAATCCTTGTCCTTTCGTGGGTGTAACGATCACTCTGGATAGAAGTTTCAGGAAAAAAGATTTCAGAAGTGACTGAATGATGAAACTGCTCTATGGGGATGACATTATTCTATTGCAATTTAGGTGGAATAGTGAAAGTGGATAGTGAAAGGACCTCCTTCTGACCTCCTGTAACTCAAGAGGCGGGGTTTAAAAAGCAGGGGTCAGGTTGGAGCATGATTGCAAAGAAGTAGCCTTTAGGGGCACCCCTGGAGGGAAATTGCTGTTTGCCTGCTTAGCTTAGGGGTTTGGTGATTGCTCTCTCCTGGCGCAGCTGGGTATTTCCTGATCCTCTCATCTGTCTTGTCTGCTTTTCCCCCACATTTGCTCAGTGGGATTCCAGCCAGGAATGTCTAAGAGACAAGGGCAGCTGGGTCTGCACCGACCTCGAGATTGCATTTTGCTTCTATGGCTGTTTTGCTTCAGTTCGCACCATTCGGGGGCACTTCTACAGGCAGAATGCGGGAAGCTCTGCCAAGCTTAAATACATTCCTCACATTCTCCATGTGTTTGTACTTGTGCAATGGAGAGGGGGCACTGAGCGAGGAGAGAGGGTTGAAAGGGCTGTCTGCCCTCAGATAGACTGATAAAGTGGCCCTCTTACCATGGTTCTTAGAAATGTGACTTATATGGGCATGCCACATTGTTTCGAAGGGAGAAGGCCATTGTTTTTATTGGATAATAAGACAGAAACAGACTAGGATGGTTATTCTTGTGCCCAGTAAAATGGTTGAAAGTTTCCTTTCTTAGGAGGCAAGAGAATGCATTGGAAAGATCCTCGTGTGTGATAATTGGTTTGTTTGTTTGTTTGTTTTTACAGCAAGTTAGAATCAAGACTGATGGTCTTCGGATAGATCAAGGATGTGCTGTTTTCATACGTTGAATTACTGCACATTGATTATATCACTGTGCCTTTCTCTTAGGTGGACCCTTGTTAGCTTTGGGGGGGATTTCTGTCATTAACTTTGGTCGCACTCATCAAACTCCTCCCCCACACTCTTTCTCATAGCCACAGTTTGGCTCTTGTGAAAATTTAGGAAACTGAACACTAGAACTTGTTGGAAATACCAACTCTCATTGGTCCCTTCATGTGGCCTTTACACTTTCCCTGCCCTGAACTTTCCTGCCCAATTTTTAGTCCTTCTGCTGGGCGATCCCTACCAATATGTATTTGTCTACATGTTGCCTTTCAAAGTCTGAGCTCAAACTTAGGCCCCCAAACAAAATATCCCTTCCCTCTTACCTATTAGAAATAATGTCTCCCTTCTCTCAATTGCCAAAGCTTCACTTGTCCTTGTTTGGGTGCTTCTAACTCTTTGTTAACTATGTCACAAATACAGGCATTAATTTTTCCTAGAACCAGACAT
Organism: Mellivora capensis; assembly: GCA_004024625.1. NCBI lineage: Eukaryota > Metazoa > Chordata > Mammalia > Carnivora > Mustelidae > Mellivora > Mellivora capensis. Next base: position 84,240 of record PISX010001321.1, on the reverse strand, counting down.
TCTGCCTGAACAACTACTTGGGGGAGATCTTTCTTTCTTTCATTTTTTTTTTTTTAAATGAGAAAAACTAGACTCTGCTACATGTCAACTCCAAAGCCTCAACCAATTTCTTAGCGTGTAGTTAAAACAGTAAAAATACCGATGAGTAAGCTGTTTTGTTAGGCTATAAAATGCTCACACCTTAGCTTTCTGGTCACTCTCCTTGTTGGCTGAATTTGGTACTTTGCAAAATCACGTACACATCATTCTTCTGTTAGGCCAACTGAGTTTTAAGTGTGACTTGAAACTTTCATCTCACATTGTGTTTTGTTTAAAATGTTGTTTTCAGCTTTGGGATCAAATATGCATTTTTTTCTATGTACCCATTGACCAGATATTGTTTTATTGAGAGATGGGGTACAGTCTCTGCAGCTTTAGGATTGGAAACCAGGAGACATTCTGGGAAGCTGTGAAAGGGCAGGTGTTCTTGCTTATCGGTTTTTCTCCCGCTAAGTATACTCCCTAGGCTCACTGAGGGCAGAGCCCACACCTGATTGATCTTTGTGTTCTCCGTAAAACCCTGGTATAGTTACTTAATATTTTTTCGAATGAGTTAGTTGATTTTGTGAGGACTTGAAAGGAGGTTTTGAGCTGTTACTTTGTTAGAATTTTAGTCAGTCTTCAGCAATTATAGAGTATTGGGAACTTCTAGATCTTGAAGTTTCTGTCACCTAACAGGCTTATCCTGTTATCTGTTACAGGTTTGTCGAAGGCTTGTCCCCTCACATCTTATGGCCTTATATACAGTCATTAAAAAAATGTTGTCTTATGAGTATCTTGTGAAAGAAAATAGAAATAGGTATTTCTAAAAACCAAAAGTGCTTCCCATCAATAAACTGATTACGGTTATTTGTTATACACAAATGCCCCTTCCCCTAATACACTCAGAGATGATAGGAAATAGATAAAAATAGTTTGTCCTCAGGACTTAGTGTCTAGGTGAGAGGTAAGTTATCCCAACTAAGGTGGTATTTGCAGAGTGGGTCCTAAAGATGGTGGATGCATCCCATGTAAAGATGTGGATTAGGAGAGGCACCTGGCTGGCTCAGGTGGTTCGACATCTGATTCATGGTTTTGGTTCAGGTCATGATCTCAGGGTCATGGGATTCAGCCTCTCATCAGGCTGTGCACTCAGCTCGAGTCTGCTTAAGTTTCTCTCTCTCCCTCTGCTCCTCCCCCTGCTTGCACACTTGCACTCTCTCTTTCTCTCAAATAAATAAATAAATAAATAAAACCTTTAATTAAAAAAAAAAGACGTGGATTAGGAGTAGGAGGGCTCCCTGGTCTTTCTGAGATGACTCGGATGAGTTATGTAACTCAGAGTTTGTTCTTCCCTTATGAAATGGAGGTGAGTGTATCACCACTTTAGCTCACGTTGAAGGAGATTGAAGAGTCAACTGAGAGTCTGGATGTTAGTGTCCTTTCAGATGATCAAATGTTTGGGTTCCCTTCCCTAAAGGAAATGCACATGCACAGAACATGGAATCTAGTTTCAGGAGATTCTCAGGCCTTGTATCCCTCATGGGCACAGGTTAAGAATTATTTGATAGAAGATAGTGTAGGGGAGGGAAAAAACCCTTCTTTTCCCTCTACTCGTCTTTGGTTCATTCGTTGGGGCCTTGCAGATTAGACTGATAAAAGAAAGATTAGCAATAGAAACACGGAATTTTTTAACAGGTACACTATGCATACAGACAAGAGAACTCAGTGATGAGTAACTCAAAAAGGTGGTTAAAACTTGGACTTACATAACAACTCTTACCAGAAAAGCAATAAATTTGTAGACAAGTGACAAGACAAAGGAAAATCATTTAAAGCTTCCAGGAGTGCACTGTGGGAAGGTGAACATGTAGAGGAAGATAATGGAAGATAAGGGCTCATTAGTAAGATTTGCTGTGTAGATTCCTTTGGTGTGTCTCTGGGCTATAAGAGTTTAGGGTTGTCTCTGGGAGTTGATAAGAATTGTTCTGCCCTTCCTGGTAGAGAGGGAGAGGGCAGAGTTTGTGTATCTGTGTGTCTGCTTCCTTTCCTTTGTCTTCAGCTCAAAATAATCCATATGTCAAAGTGGCATGCTTTGGGATAGAATATTCTAAACCCCTACAATAGCTACAAGCCAGCACACTCATTTCACGAAGGGCAGGTGTTAGGCTAACATGCATACCTTCAGCTAATCAGGGTGATGGTCTCAGACTTTCACCTACAAGAGGTAGAATGACCAACATCACCCAACATCACATTCTTCCTGGGAAGCAAATGCCAAGTGCAGCATGTTGGCAGCTTCTATACCCGCCTGAGGCATTTAGTTCTATTAGTTGGGTGGCTATGTGGGAGACCCTGTGAAACAGGGGGTCTTCAGAGGGGTTTGTAAATAATAATTGCTCAGTCCATGAGCAATGATGGGGAGAACTGAAGGTATAGAACACAGATTAGGTGTGGTTATGTGACAAAGGACGTAAAATGAGACTGCAGTCTTAGACCATTATTTTTTATTATCCACTTTATCAACCATTTCTGTGTGGCTTTCAGAGATGATATGACAGTTATTAACAGCGAGTGGAGATCTGGCAAGACTATTCAGTTGGGTGGCATTTTAATAGCTAAATTAAAGTGCTGAGGTAATTTGTCAAGTTCTCTTTTATGTGACTGATTGCATGCTGAAGCTTTTGGGCAGAAAGATGCACCTTGATCGTTAGACTTTGCTTTGCTGAAGCCAGTCAGTGCTGGAAAAGCATAGTAGACTTTCCATGTGTTGCCTAAAAATTGGATTTGCCGATCATGGCATGGCCACTGAAGGTGTTTAGGAATCTGAGCTCCTTTGGTAGCCAGGACCACTTCTGTTATACACCATTCAAGGCATATTCCCATCACACTGTGCTGTGCTCCAGGGTGCGATTTACACAGGATGCTGTGTGAACGGTGCTTCTTGGTGTTGTGAGCAGAGGCACACCAGGTTGCCAGTCTCAAGATGGATGTAATGGGTTGGTGGAAATAAGGAACTCCTCCAGGGACAGGTTGGCAGGGCATCTGTGGTAAAATCTCATTGATGAATGGCTTTGATGTCTTGTTTTTCAGTGCTTTGCTAGGTGGCAGCCATATTTCCATTCCTTTGGAACTCTGATCCGTTCCCTAAGGGCTCACTTCATTACCCCAGGTGGCAGGAGTCCACGTATGGGCTGCTCTCAACTGTAACATGAACATTATCTTCCTAAAAGAATCTTCTGTGGCCACATACATTGCACAGAGCAGGCTGCCCTGTGTTCCATTAAATGATTCATAGATCCCCCTAATGGCAGACTTAATGGGCATGTAACGTCTGCCCCTTAAGAATCTGTGCTTTGAGGCACTCAGAAGTTCCCATAGCAGGCACTCTACAAAGGCCGGTACCTCCTGGTGTCTGCTCCTGGAAGACTGGGATTGTGACTTCTTATCTGGAGATCCCCCATGCACAGTACAGAGCTGGGCTGGAACAAGCACTTGGAAAATGTTTTGGGAGTGATTAATGGGCGAGTGAAAAAAAAAAAAACCAAAACTGGTCCTGAGTGCTAGGCAGAATTTGGTGAAATGAGTTTTCTTTAAAATTTTCTAGGTTAGTGTTAACCAACACCAATGAGCCTAGTTTCTGATGCACTATGAAAGTCATACCTTTATTGTTGATTGCACAGAAGGAAGGAAAATGCCATTTTTTTGAGGCCCTAATAAGTGCTAGGTGTTGTACTAGGTTCTTTGTAGGCAGATTGTAGGTTGATCCAACCCTGACTTTAATCACTTGTTTGCTGTGTTTGAACCTCTAGCTTCTCATCTATAAAATTACAATTTTCATGTCCACTTTATAGAACTCTGGCCAGCGTTACAAATAATGCATGTAAATGCCGAGTCACAAAGTAAGTGCTCAAGAAACAAACACTGTTAACATACATTCATTTATTCATTTAACACGTATTGAGGACCTTCTGTGAGTGTGACACTGTTAGAAGCCAGAGCTATCAGTATGACTCAGGAATACCTCAAGTCACTTACTTATAGTTGAGAGGGGGAGTCATACACTTAAACACATAATTATCATATATGGCAGGTGCTATGGTACTTTTCTAGAACAAATACTGTGAGAACACAGAGGAGGGACAACTAAGCTCTGCTAGGGAGAAGGAGGTAAGTTTGAGGAAGGGCTTGGATGTGAGGTCTCATATGATTTGAAGGTGAAAACCAGCTTGTAAGAAGTTGCTTGTGCACAGACTTATTGAAAGTAGTTGAGGGGCATCCGGGTGGCTCAGTTGGTTAAGCAGCTCAGGTTGATCTCGGGCTCCTGGGATCAAGCCCTACGTTGGGCTCCCTGCTCAGTAAGGAGTTTACTTCTCCCTCTCCCTCTGCTTCTGCTCCTCCCCTCCCCCCACTTGCAAGCTCTCTCTCTCAAATAAATAAATAAAATCTTAAAAAAAGAAAGGAAAGTAGTTGAAGTAGAGCAGGAACTGCTGTGTGTGTGTGTGAGTGTGTGTGCAGACGTGGTAGGGGAAGAAGTACCCTATATAGGAGATACTTTTCATTCCCAAAAACTTTGGGAAACTCACCAAAGTAAGCAGCTTGCTCAAAGTCACACAGTTAGTAAGAAGCAGGATCTAAAATTTGGATTGAAAGGATTTCTATGGTGCCAGGGCTCTTTCTACCTTTTTGTACCCAGTTTTAAAAATATGTGAATTACATTCTTAAATATGCTTTCTAGTACTTCTTAGAGCCCCAACTCTAGGAGGAGAGTCTCTCTAGCTCATAATGTGTGTCAGCAGCAAGTTTTGGGTTGTAAAAATAAGGCTCTCAGCCTGGGCTCTTAGCCATGGTTGTTGAGATACAGTGAGGTCTGGTGGCTTTCTCCAGCAAGGCAAGAGGAAGCTCCTTTGAACAGGAAACAAAGACCCAACCTCTGGTGGAATGAGGTAGTGCTAAGAGATGGAGGCTGAGGGCAGGCTCACCAGCTCCGCCCCTGGACAGTGTCTCGGTTGAGTACTGTGTAGTATATGGAAATTGCCAAGATGCCTGCAAGCCATTCAGTCATTTTCTATTATTCCCAGAGAGGATTAAAGTAAAAGAAGCATGTCAAATAGCCAGGTAGTTCACTGGCAGCGATCTTTTCTCTACTTTGGAACGGTTCCCCCTGCTTCATCTCCTTTGTCAGTATATTACTGAGGGCGCCGCCATTGCTTTGGTTTTGCGTGGAGCCCCAGTTCTGCACCACTAAGCCATTTTATTTTATTTTATTTTTAATTTTTTTCTACTTAAATACAGTGTCATATTTTATTTATTTGTTTATTTTTATTAACATGTAATGCATTATTTGTTTTGGGGGTACAGGTCTGTGATTCATCAGTCTTAAACAATTCACTGCGCTCACCATAGTGTGGTACCATCCCCCATGTCCATCACCCAGCACCCCCCAATTCTCCCACTCCCATCCACTCCAGCAACCCCAGTTTGTTTCCTGAGGTCAAGAGTCTCTTACGGTTTGTCTCCCTTTTAACCCCGTGTGTTTCTCCCACAGAGAACTTAGAATTACTCCACCTTCACCCAGGAGATGCTGCGGAGAAGAAAACTAGTGTCTCCCCACCAGTGCTTGCTAGAACCTCCCATGCCTTACACTTAATGGTTAGAATCTTGGTCTGCAGGTGGCTTTGGTACAAGCCAAATGGTTCTACTCAAGAGAGAAAGTTTACTCTAATGACCTGCAGATTTTTCAGTCATTGCCATAATTCTTTTTTTTTTTTTAAATATTTTATTTATTTGACAGAGATCACAAGTAGGCAGAGAGGCAGGCAGAGAGAGAGAGAGGAGGAAGCAGGCTTCCCGCTGAGCAGAGAGCCTGATTCGGGGCTCGATCCCAGGACCCTGAGATCATGACCTGAGCCAAAGGCAGAGGCTTTAACCCACTGAGCCACCCAGGTGCCCCTCATTGCCATAATTCTTAATTCATTGTTTGCCTTGACAATCAGTGGCACAAAAATCCCACCTTCCTAACAATATGCCCAGCCACATACTCTCCCGGCTTCTTGTGCTGAAAATGCATTTGAGTGTAGCGGCTCAGAAGGGCGCAGGAGAGGGTCTTTGAAGGATCTATCTTTGGAAGATTTTTGCAACAAGTGTGGAAGACGTGAGAGATGATGTCAGGTTTTGGGGATTCGGCCATAGATTTCTTTTACTTACATATCCCTGGGCAAACAGTAGTCGATGGAGTAGATACTCTACAAGAATTGTACCATGTGATGTGGTTAACTGCTGAGTGGAATTCAATAATCAGGGCAGGAATTTCTGTGCTGTAACAAAAGACTTTTACCTAAGAGGGTTTTAGCGAGGCCTCACTGAGCTCCTAGGCACTCCTAGGATAGGGAACTGATATTTTAATCGGTGGGTTGCTGCTTCTGTCTTTCTATTGAAGCTGTCTTCTTTGTGATTAGATTATTTTTGACCTTTTGATTGTGAACTATATACTGAAAAGTGCACAAAACAAAAATGTTCAGCTCCTTTAATTAGCATGAGTGTGACCACTAGACCATCTCTCTATTTGAGAACTAGAATGAACCTTTTTGCCTCACAGGACAACTTTACTAATCCAAGGAATTGGGGGAGCAACAGGAGTATTTTTATATTGGTGAAAAGTAAGACAATAATTTGTAGAGAGTCTTATTCCCTTTTCAGTGGAGACTCACTAAGAGATACAAGAATAACAGTATTGTCTAACATGGGTCCTAGAGCCCAAGCTTTAGTAGACATGTCTGATTGCAATTAGTCAGCTGGATGTGAATGACACTTGACTGTTCAAAATATTTTGGTTTTGTTTTTGAAATAAGTATTCCTTTTGTTATCTTTTCTTTCTTTCTTTCTTCCTTTCTTTCTTTCTTTTTTTTTTTTTTTACATTATTCCTTTTCTTAGAATCTTCTCTGTGTGGACAATGGATAATTAAACCACTGTCCAGGTCTCATCTAAGTAATGGCAAGTTCTGAATGACAGAGGGGAAATAAAGAGCATTTCCTGGGGTGCCTGGAGGGCGCAGTCGGTGAAGCGTCCAGCTCTTGATTTCAGCTCAGGTCATGATCTCAGGGTTGTGGGATCGAGCCCTGTGTTGGTCTCCGTGGGGCAGAATCTGCTTGAGACTCTCTTCCCCTTTCCTTTTGTCCCTCCCCTCCGTGCATACACTCTCTCTCTCTCCCTCTCTCTCTAAAATAAATAAGTACATCTTAAAAAAAAAAAGAGCATTTACTGTATTTGAAAATCAGGGATATAAGTGGTATAGGTAGACAATGTGCTTCTTGATGTTTCTACCAAGCCATTCCTATTGGTGAAGGGGCCTCAATTCAAACCCTCAGAGATTCTGGTAGGCTGACTATGGTACCTCTGCTGAAAAAATATTGATACAGACTTACCCACATGTAACCAAATATATGAAAATAACAAACACTCAAGTCCTTGTGGAAAATGAGCTTCCAGGAAGCCTTTCCATGTTTGAATGTGGCCTCACACTTTCTCTGGTAACCAGCTATGTATTCCTGAGGAATTTGTCTCCATATCTTCATGATATATAGTCTTCCATACTTACGTCTTTATTTCACCAGTGAAAAAGTAAATAACTTGTCAGTCTGGATAAAATTATTTACTGACTTAACCAATAATTTATTAAGTGCCTTTGCTAGCCTGGGTGCTATGCATGTCGCTAAGGGTATTAATTTGGAGAGAGCCTGGCCCTTCCTCTGTGGTGGGAGGGGCATAGTTGAGTGTGGAAGGTGGATGTAAGCAAATTATTACAGCAATGCCATTAATATACTGGTTCCTTTGTTGCCTGGAACACATGTAGCATTTTGTTAAAAAAAAATTAGTGGCCTTATAAATCCTTTAGCCCATGTGTGTCTATCCTGTTGTTTTTGGCATGTGTGTTTAGTACTTGAAATCTGTCTGCCTTATGAAATGCTTATGGAATCATGGTTTCCAAACATGAGGTAAAACTTGCTGAATGAAGGTGCTGTCCCGAGAGTGACATGTTTCTAAGCTTTTGTCCTTTCTGACAGAAGTGCTACAGGCGATTAACATGTATCCTTTTTAAATGACACTGTTAAGAATACAATTTCTGTCCCTCTCCTCGGCTCTCTCTACTTCTGCGAATCCTGTTTGTATTCCCAAGTCCCTCCTGATGCCCACCACTTCCTTTCAGCCTTCCTTGGCTGGATCAGTCTGAATTGATTTCCCACCCATCTGAACTCCCTTAGCATTTACGTTGTGTTTAGCCCGTTCGGCTGGTTGGAGCAGGGTTGTGACACTCCATCCCTTCTCCTGTCTGATCAGGGTACTGGAGAAATGGATCACAGCAGGTCCCCCAGCATATGTTTCCTCATGGCAGATACCCAGTGGGGTGGGATGGTGGAACAGAGTAGGCCAGCAGAGCCACTAGCCTCCGTGTCAGTGCCCAGGACATGAGCACGCGTCAATTTATCGCGATGAGTTGTTAGGGATACATTCCTGAGTGGTGCCATTGACATCTGCATAGAATTCCGGGGCCTGATTCTAGGTCACTTACTCCACTGTGACCTTCACTGTTGTTGGTAATAGAGCCTATCTTAATAAAACCTCTCTGTGTGTGGCAATAAAGGATATATTACCATTTTCCCCCTTTCCAAATTTTTCCAGATTACGAAAATGCTGTTCGGCCACAGACCAGGAATAAACCTTCATAAAAGAAGCATTGTTCCTTCAGTAGCAGCTCGTACTGAGAAAAGTGGAATAGAGACAGAATGCAGCCCTGGTCTGAACGGAGACTGGTTTCTCTTTGTGCGAATAACCAGAATTCCAGTCAGGTTGCCACGGAGATGCGGAGATTGTGACTACCCATGCCAGCGGTCAGAGAATGTTGCCCAGTTAGTTCTTTTCAGCTGCGTGGTTACCTTGACAGTGGCTCAAAAGCAGGTTTTGAGTTCAAAGGACTCAAAGGAGCAGCTGGGGGACCTGCTGTTCTGCTGTCCTCAGTGGGGTGCAGGGACTACAAGCCCCAGCATGCCCCTGTGTAGGTCTATAGGATGGGGTCATCCGTGTGAATGCCAACTCCATGTTTTAATGTTTTCCTCCCCTTTTCTGGTAACAAAGAGCTCTTGAAATTCCTGTGTCACCAGCCAGCTGTGTAAGCATTTTTATTTTCCCAGGGCTGGCTTTAGATGTTGCAGGTTGGGGACCGTGGGGAGGATGTGCATTTTGGCATCGGACATTGATCTTGTGTTGGTTACTCTCCTAGCTTTGGTCTTCTCTGGTGTAAACAGTGTACCCCACAGGATCAAGGCAGAGATGAAATAAAATGATTTTTGCGACATGGCCTGCACAGTGTCTGGGGATTCAGATGTGTCCAGTCAGAAGTGGCTCTTGGCAGAAATAGCGTATCGGAAATCATAAAGCATTATGCAGTGAGATTATTAGTACCATCACCATTTGGTCGTTTCTAGTTTATCAGTCAGCATAGGCTAAGATATGCTGTGATGATAAACACTCTTAGAGATTTAATGTAGCTAAGGTGTATTTCTTGACCATGCCACATGTCCAGAGTCCATCAAGAGAGGATTCTATTCATCAGCTACCCGAAGACACAGACCAGTGGAGATTTCATGTCCATGAATGCTTCCAAAATCATCACAGTATCTTCTACAACAACCTCATATTCCATCTGAAAGTGACACATCACTTTCACTCCCATTGCAATGGCAAAAGCAAATCATGTGGCCACACCCAACTTAAAAAGAGAGAGAGTGTGTGTGTGTGTGTGTGTGTGTGGCTGATATCATATAACACAAAAACAGGGGTTGATATCATATAACACACCAGCAGGAGAACTGGAATATTTGTTGAACAAACATAATGACTGTCATCCCTGTCAAAGATCAAAAGGCTGATGGAGAGGACTACTTTAAAGAAGGGTTGTTAGTTAAACATAAATAAATAAAAATATCTGAGTGGTAAAATTCAAGCAAACCAATTGGAATTCAGTTGCATCAAACAGAGAACCTAAAATATTAGTGAGTGGAGGAAGGTGGAAGTTTGTATCTCTCTCGAGACAGAGAGGTCCAGACAGAGTAGAGCAGTGGTGTATGGTATTTCCATTGTTATCAGAGGCTTAGGATTATTTTATTGTTCGGCTCTAACAACCTAACAAAAGGCTTCAGTCCTTAAATTCACCTTAGGGTCAGAAATGGCTACAGAGTTCTGGCCATCACATCTACATTCCAGACAGTCGAAGGAGGAAGGTGGAAGACAAAAGAGTCTTTCTCTCAGCTAAGTCTGCTCCATATCAGCAACTTGTCTAGAATTCATACACAGTAATTCTGCTTACATAACATCGGCCAGAACTTAGTCACACATCTACTCCTAGTTTTAGTGGAGCTAGGCCATGTAGATTTTGACTTGGTTGCATTGCCTTCCCAAATAAAATTGGAATTTTTGTTGCTAAGGAACAATGGGAGAGTGAACATTGGGTGATTGAGCAGTCCCTGCTCTAGTAAGGTAAGATGCAAACTTTGGTTAGGTGGGGATGAGAAGGGAAAGACTGCTCTATACCTTACCATTTTCTGTCCTGTGCTCCACAGAACACCAGCGCTTAGAGAAACATGAAATTTCCTTAAAAACTCTTCCATAGCCAAACAGGTTTAGGAAACGTGGAAAGCTCTGTCCTAAGAGGCCTAGAGAGGTCTCATGTTTGCATATCTCTATATACTGTATTATACATTTCCCCAAATAGCTGTATGATCTCTGAGACAACCTGATGATGGAAGGGAAGGGACCAGGGCAAGGGCCCTTACACACATACTTTTACAGCAAATTACCATGTTTGAGCTTAAACAGACTGTGGGAGAATTGAGGAATGTTCTGGAAGGTGAACATCCCTATCCTTGTCTAAAATTCACATTTTGGCCTAGTATCCTGGAGAAATTTCTCAGTCTGCTTTATGGAGTTAGTATGTCTTTCCCTGACAGTGGGTAAGTTGGAAATAGTCTCTGAACAGAGTAGTGAGCTTTGTGGATTGCACATGTGGACAGGCTGGTCTGTTGGCACGGCTCAGGATCTCTGCGTCAGGAAGCATGAGAAGGGCCAATCCCAACAGTTGACAAAGGATCAAAGCAACTGGCCTACCAAAATCAGAATAAATATCCAAGCTAATGTTACAAGTCCTTCCAGGCTCTGATGGGAAGGCAGGAGCACTGAGAAACCACCGACAAAGTTTACTTCTGGTTCCCAGCTGCCTGGCTCGTCTCATTACCTGGCTGAAGTCACTGGCCCTCCTCTGGTTCTGTTGGTAAACCACAAGGTCTTGACCATCTCTGAAACGCCAAGTTAATTTCACTGTTGGCCATTTGCAGAGAAGTGAGTAATGACAGACTTGCTTTCAAAATAACTAGATTTAACTTTCACTTCTACTAACCAACGCGGTCACTTGGGCAACTCTGAATAATACCAGCAGTGATGGCAGTAATAATATCAGTGGCTTGTATTTATGAAGCATTACTGTGCATCGTGCTAAGCACTTTTCATTTGTTGTTGCTGAGGCTCAAGACAGTCCTCAAGATGGGAGGTATTTTTCTCTTCCTGTGACAGCCTGGTCTTGGCTGCGGTCTCCACCACACACTATTTAACTTGGGGGATGTTGCTTAATTCCCTGAAGCCTTACTTTCCTTATCAGAAAGTGGGGGGGTTCATAACATGTACTCCCCATGGTTGCTGTAGGATTAAATATATATATATATATAAAAGTAGAGCATTTAGGACATCGTCTGTCCCAGAGACCGTGATAATGACCATTACAGCTTATAGTTGGACAGCTATTACTCTGAGGAGCCAGGTTTCAGATCTCATTTTATTTTTTATATATTTAAAAAATTTTTTTTTATTTATCTGAGAGAGAGTGAGAGAGAGCAGGGGAGGGAGAGGCAGAGTGAGAGGGAGAAGCAGGCTCTCCACGGAGCAGGGAGCCCGATGTGGGGCTCGATCCCAGGACTCCAGGATCATGACCTGAGCCAAAGGCAGGTGCTTCACCGACTAAGCCATCCAGGCGTGCCCAGACCTAATTTTAAAGGCTTCGTTTGTGAGGATAGGCTGGAGTTGCAGGATCCTGAGTGAGCAAGAGATCAGGAGCAAGGTGTGTGAGAGGCTGTTTCACTACCAATGGCTGCACAGTAGCAGGGGGAATGAAGCGGGTGGCAAACCAAGCAGGAGATGAGGAGGTTCTGGCCTCCCTGTTCCATGAGCTAGAGGCCATGGTCATCAAGGAAGGTGTTGCTTGATGTTTGGCTGGGACCATGCCCTGACCCTGCCAGGAGCCAGTTTTGGACACCGATACCATCTAGCCAGGCCCAACTCTGGGGGGCTGAGGTGTCGTGGAGTCGGCCTGCAGTCAGTACCACCCTTCCCAAAGCTCAACACTGGACACGTGGAGCTGGGGTGGGGTCTAGCACATTCACACGCAGGGTGCAGCCTTGCCAGGAAAGCAGGCCAAGCGGGATGATCCCATTTTATAGATGGGAAAACCAGAATGTGAAAGGTCAGATAACCCTGGCAAAGAGGAGAATCCCAACCCAAACCCTAACTTTTTTGTGTAAATCATCTGATAGGTCTGTATCATGTCATTTGTTTGGCACAAATGATCAAATGAGAAAATTCAGCAAGTATTGTTTTATTTTTATATTTTTAAATATATTCTTTTACTTGAATTACCTGTTCTATTTGAGACACTGGCTCGGGCAATGTGTTAATAAAGAAAAGCTGGGTTAAATTCTAGATCTCCCAGGTTTATCGCAGAGCACCTTGCCTTTGTCCTGCATGTCGCTTGTCACTATAATTAATTGTAATTTAATGACTTGTATGTGTAGTGATGTGCTCGTGTCTATTCCTCCATCAGATTGGAAGCACCAGGAGGCAGAGGCCCAGTGCACCCTTCCTTCTACTTTGAAAGGCAGCTGGGTGTGGAGGGTGTAGGTAGCAGTCAGGTACTGAATAAACCCCATTGTGGAAAGTAAGACCTTTGGCTCCTCAGACCCCCACATTGGAAGGAGGGCAGGTCAGTGCAAAACGAGGGACCTTGCCTGTCTGTAAGCGCCTTGGGGGCTAGCATCAGGTCATGTTACATCCTTACGGTGTTTCCCAGCACTGTGCTTACTTCGGGAGAACGATGGCTTTGAAAAGCCTGAAGGCTCAAGATAAATATGGAGAGTTCTCCTACTGTTCCTGCTTTCTTTGTGCCGTTTTGCTTTTGTAAGCATATGCTTGTCAGTTAGGGCAGAAACCGAACGAAACAGCTGCTAAATATGGTTCTAAGAGAAATAACATTTTGGTCTTTTCAAGGCCCATAAGTTTAGAGTAAGCACAGTCATTTGGCAGATGTCAGTAAGGAACCTGGGGGTGGGCAGTCATTCTGGGAGCTGTATCAGCCATTCATGCTCTGTCGGGGTCCCTCTCACCCTGCCTAAGGATGGGTGACCCCAAGGGAAAGATCTGTCACAGAATGGGCTGTCTTTGAGAGGAGTTTGGGAGAAAGGATGTCTGGAACCTAAGCCATTGGCCATGATCTCTCCCAATCCCTCTCTTAATTTCATTTCAGAGAAGGGAGAAGGGCTGGGAAGGCTAGACATCATCCTTCATGATGCTAAGGAGCTAGTCATCCTGGTTTTATAGTTAGGTTGGTCTTTCTCAACCTTTGGGATTTAGTGTAGAGATGTTATTTAGTGTCCTGATAAATCCAGTGTCATTCAGAGGGCTTGGAAGCATTAAAGTATAACTCAGTGATGGAGACCGTGAACCCCTACGTCTTCCATCTCTGTGCTCTGCTGCGAAGTCAGGCTTGAGCTGCTGATGCCGCCCAAATTGCATCAGCTGATGGAAGAGAGAATTTACTCCAATATCCCAGGAGCCCAGAGAAGTTAATGTGCCTTCCTAATTTCTCAGTAATTTCTAAAGAGACATCTGTTTGTCCATAAATGTTTGACCCTCTTTGCCAAGCACTTGGTGGTATTGGTTAAAAAACAATAGGTTTTCTTTTATTGGCTTTGTTCGTTGAAAATAGACAAAATACAGATGGAATTTCTCTGTGGTATATTCCTTGTATATTAAATGAACTTTTTTTTTTTTTTTCCCGAAGAGAAAAAAAAAAAAAAAGGAAGGAAGGAGGTTACTGTTTGTTGAAATGATATTATGGTCTGAGCTGGTCTAGGGATTTTCAGAGCCTTCACAGAGACCCTGTGAGGGAGGTAATATTATCCCCATTTTAAAGATGAAACTGAGGGGCACCTGGGTGGCTCAGTGGGTTAGAGCCTCTGCCTTCGGCTCAGGTCATGATCCCAGGGTCCTGGGATCGAGCCCCACATCGGGCTCTCTGCTCGGCAGGGAGCCTGCTTCCTCCTCTCTCTCTCTGCCTACTTGTGATCTCTGCCTGTCAAATAAATAAATACAATCTTAAAAAAAAAAAAAGATGAAACTGAGGCTCAGAGCAGGAGACTGCCCGAGGCTGGAGAGCTAACAAGTGGTAAGGCAAGGGCTGGGAATGCTGATTCCATGAAGCTGATGGAGTAGCAAGTGGTTAAAAGCCCAGGGTTTGGGGTCTGACCAGCCGGGCACCCATCCTAGCTCAGCCGCCCATGGGTGGTGTGACCTGAACCACCTGCTTTACCTCTCTGTGCCTTGATGGCCTCGTCTGTAAAATGAAGACAACAACAGCACCCACTTGACACAATCAAAATAATTAAATGACCTAGTCGTGGAAAATGCTTAGAACAGTGTTTGGCATATAAACGCTTGTGAATTGTGGGCTATTACTGTGGTCTTTATTAGGGTGGCGAACCAAATTTGCCTTGATCAGTACTTGCTGAAAAGTTGCGTTTTCTTTTATGGAACAGCTTGCCTTTTGATATGTAGTTATATTTCACTATGAAATAATGTAGACTACTCTACCTTAGAATTAAATTCTCTTCTCCGTCACCCGGCAAAGGTTAAGATCTGAATAAAGGTGTGTATAGCCAACAGGGATTCCCGACTTTGGTAAATGTCAGCGATTTGCTCTTTCCTCCTTGGTGTATGTGACCTTCTCCCATGCCTTCCACCCTGGCTTTGTGAGTAGCTGAACAAACACGAGAGAGAGAATTAAGCTGATTCTTGTCTCTTAGCTTTCCTGTCTTTGTAACATGATTATTAGGTACATTATCTCGTTGCATTGCACGGGGCCGCATCCCGACAGCCTGTCTTCTCAACGTCCCTGAATCACAGCTTATACCAATGCACTTCGTGAATTTTCTTTAGAGCTGGGAATACCATAGGAGCTAATGCATGTGATGGTTGTGTGCAACTGGAAGCACGGTAAGGGGGATGGAGGGAGTAGGGGCTGGGACACCTTGTCTAGATTGAAAAAAAAGTGATAGAAGTTTGCTCGACCTTTGACTCAATATTCTGATCCCATTTTTTCGCAGCTTCCTCCACACGTGTTATGGAGAGTTGGGAGTGGGATATCAACCTTATTTGGTGGATCATTATGTCTAGAAGTTATGTGGTGGACACCATGCTACGTGCTGGGAAATACTAAAATAAATATGTTACAGTCCCTGTTTTTCAGGGCATTTGTAATTTATCGAGGGCAAGAAATGGAAGAAGGGATGGCACTACGTGAAATGGTTATCACAGAGCTATGTACAACATGCTGTGGGGGCAGAGAGTTGGTGGTGCTAATTTGAGAAAAGCTTCACAGGGGAGGTGGCATACTGGGCTTTTAGGGATGGGCTTGCCTGGTGGAGAATGGTAGAAGGAGCAATCTTGGCAGACAGACGTCGTGAACCCAGGCAAAGAGACCCGGCCTGTGCGGTGTGTCAGGGAAATGGCGGGTGGTTTGAGGTGGTTGGTTATAGCACGAAATGATGGAACATGAGACTGGGAATGAAGACTGGGCCTAAGAATGACAGGACCTTGACTTTCAGTCATTGTGTAGGGTCCTAAAGCATGGTGTGTTGTGTCTATTTTAGAATGTTCAGTGTGAAGCGGGGAGAATTGATTGAAAGTCAATAGTCCCAGCAAGAGAAGGTGAGGCCTGGTGCGTGAACAGAGTAGAGTGTGTGGATATAATGGACACTTGGAGATTAATTCATTAGCACTTAGTGAACCACACGAGGTTGGAACTTCGGGGCCAGCCTACCTTTAAAGTCTGGGGGGAAGAAACAGAATCTCTGAGAGAGACTGAGTGGTACGCTAGAAGACAAGGGAGGGGACGTATTTCAACAAGAGTGGTGGTGCTCGGCCATGTAGTGCCTCAAAGGGAACAACTGTGGTTACTCTGACCTTTGCTTTTGAGCCCCTTGGATGTGTCCAGGGGAAAGACCCCATCTCCCAGAAATAGAAACAAAAGTCTCGGCATTGCACTTCCTTGGTTCTGAGCCATTAGTCCACTAATGGGCTGAGCCATAGGCCCATTAGTGGAGTGTTCAAGGAAAGGAAAGAGCTAGAAGTCAGTAGCCCAGTTCTACCTGAGACCAGCCCGTTAAACCTCAGCCCTGAAGATGGGTCCATGTGGTAAGGTGGCCCCTGGGCATAGAAGCTGGTCCCAGCTCCGCTTCCTGTTTCTGCTCCCATGCTCCCCTTCTACCCCACCCCACCCCCTATGCTTTCTAGGCTCCTTGGAGCAGGTGGTAGTCACCGTCCTGCTTCTCTCTTTCATTCAAATTTTGTTTTTTAGTCAAGAAAAAAAAAAGAAGAAAAACGAATGTTGAAAACACAATTGAGATATTTCGAGCAAATGTAGAACCTCTCTCAAAATTTGTTGCAGAAACACCACTGAGCAAACAAACTACTGGGAGCACAGCTTAGAAACAAACAGCAGCTGCCACCATTTGTGGGCTTTTTTTTTTTTTTTTTCCCTGTTCCCTCATTTCTTTCTAATTCTGTTTGTAATAGAACCTGCTGCTCTGACAGCCTAGCAGTTTCACAGGCATCATTTTCCTGCTCATCCTGAGGCCTCCTAGGTGGTCTTTCTGCTACGGGGTCTCCGTCGCCAGAGCTCTGGGCCCTTACCGTGGTTCCTGTCACACGGTTCCATTGGGAACGCCGTTCACACCCCCTGACCCGGTGCGGTGTAGCTGGAACTTCAGGACTTCTCAGGCTGTGAAGTCCGAGTCGAGTCTGGAATGGGGTTTTTGGCCCTCATGGCTTTAGAACGATCGATTATACGGATGACAATTCTTTCTCAGGGGTAAAGTGCTTCAACTGTTAGGTTTTTATTTTATTTTCTGTGTGGAATCTTCGAAGGCACACAGCAAAGGGCTTGTCTTGGGCCTGGTTTGATAAAAACCATAACTTATTTACTTACTTTATTTATAAGATTTATTTATTCATTTGAGGGAGGGGGAGAGAGAGAGAGAGGGAGATAGCAAGTGGGGGGAGGGGCAGAGAGAGAAGGAAAGAGAGAACCCCAAGCAGACTCTCTGCTGAGCAGGGAGCCCAACAGAGGTTTCAATTCCAGAACTTCAGGATCATGACCTGAGCTGAAATCAGGAGTTAGTCGCTAACCGACAGCCACCCAGGTGCACCTAAAGACTGTAACTTGAAAGAACTCCCACTTGTCACGTGGAACCCATTTGGCTCCTGCCCCACGAATAGCAGCCCCGAAGCAGCCCTTCACCCTTTAAATGCTACTAGTGGCGTGCTGTTCTTCAGCTTAAAAATGACTGCTATGAGACACGAACAGATTGCCAGCTGTGTGTGGGGTTTGGTGCTAAGCCCTTACCTACTCCCTCTTCATCAGAGCTCTGCATGGCAGGGGTCATCTCCATCTTATCTGCCCAGAGACTGAGCTGCTCTGTCACCGTGTGCTACAGTCATGCATCCAGTCAAGGGAAAGCTGGTGCTCGACCCAGGTCTGTCTGCATCCAAAGCTCAGGCTTTCCCTCTCCTGCCTCTCAGTCACCCTAACAATATATGGCAGTGCTCTCATAAAAGCGTTGACTCTTTTTCGGTCTTTCTTAGTTGTCCCTCCCTCAGCATTTTTTTTTTTTTAAGTGAGTTAGTGCCTAACATTTAAAAATTAGGACATCTTGGAAACAAAACAGAACGAAAAACTTTAGATCAGGCAATATAGTGCTCATAGGTGGACATAATCACCAGTGGGTCCAGCTGTGTGACCAACGTGACCAACCCCTGCCCTCCCCCCCCACCCCAGGGAGACATGGCTTCTCCAGGTTGCTGAAGGCCCCAGCTGCCCCCTTCATTCTTTGTGTTACTTGATTCACCTCTGTGGACATTTAAGTTTGTGATTCCTCATTTAGGCCCTTAAAGAAACAATTTCTGTCCGGTGAGGTAGCAGTAGAGGTCCGATTAAGTGTATGCTTCTGAGTTGAATTTTACAGGCTTTGTACTTTTTTTCAATTCGGGGAGATAATAATTCAGTAATAAATAGCAGCAATTATTGGACATTTATTGAGCACCCTAACAGTTAGCTGACTCTGAGGGTTGGAGGGACCTCCCTTTTGGTGGTCACGATGTGCATAAATCCCCGATTCAGTTGATATTCAAAATCCTGCAGGGACTCTTCCTGTGGGCTGTACAGGATCCAGAGACGAGGCGCAGAACATATGTTGCAGGGATCGGTGTTGTAGAGAGAGAAGGTGAAACCAAACAAAGACATTTGGGGGAGGCAGCCATGTTGATTGCATGGGCTCTAGGGAACCGTTCACTACCTTACACGATTTCCCCACAATACAGAAACACCCCTTTCTTAACTTCATTCAACAGAATGGACAGACCAGAAACTTCAAAGGGAAAGATCTGAAAAATTAGAATCCCCTCCCAGGATGATGGGTCTTTCATTTTATCCGGATGTACCTGCAAGTGTATTTCCATTTGGCAGTGAGAAATGTGTTCATTCTTTTTTACTGTTTTGGTGGAAGTCATGTTTCCTTTTGTCTGCTTTAAACATATCTCATATCTCATAAAGTGTGAAATGGAAACAAAGTGGATTTTGATGAGTTTCATAGCTGCAGCTGACTTAAATTTTAATAGTAATTAATATTAACACATGACCGCTCCCAAAGCTGAAGTTGTTATTTATTTGCTTATTTTAAGTGTTTGCTTTTGCTTAAGACAATGCCTGGAATATTGTTTTAAAACTTTGTTTGTTTATTTTCTCTTAGGACCCTGCAGGAATCTTTGAATTAGTGGAACTTGTTGGAAATGGAACATATGGACAAGTTTATAAGGTAAGTTCATTGAGTTTGAACATGACTTCTGTGTGGTTTTTGACTCATGAATGCCAAACACCAATGCTGTCTGTTCTTGCTCATATATGCCTTACAGCAGATTTAAAACAAAATAATATGCTTCTTAATTGACTCTCCATCTTTTAGAATATATCTGTAGTTCCATTGCCTAAACGGTGGGGTTTGGGTCTTGTCCTTCATTGTATATTACAATGTTTACATCCGATACATGAATTTCAGTGCTGCCTATTTGAAGCTCTTTCTGTGTTTAGTTTCCTTTACTTTAACACTGCTAGAACTGGTTTTCAAAGGAGGAAAGGATGCATTTTACTTTCAAAATTTAAGGTATTAAAGTGTTGCTTCTGGAAAAGTAGATTTGTTATTGGCCCAGGGCATGAATTAAACTGAGCTTAGAGAACAGTGTTAGGAGAAACCTGGCTACCTCACAAAGCAAAGATGTAATGGCAGCAATGACTTTTAGAAGACAGGCAATAAATAAAAGTTAAACTTGAGTTGAGGAATAAGAAATATTTTTTGTCCTTTTACTAAATTTTGCTTGTAAGTTCACTCAAAAATGCTTTTAAAAGATATTTCCCCCCCGAAAGGATCTTAAAAAAATAATTTTTTAAAAAATGTGGGTTGAGGGACGCCTGGGTGCCTCATTCGTTAAGCGTGCCTTTGGCTCAGGTCATGAACTCAGGGTCCTGGGATTGAGCCCTGCACTGGGCTCCCTGCTCAGCAGGGATTCTGCTTCTCCTTCTCCCACTCTCTGTGCGTGTGTTCCCTGTTTCGCTGTGTTTCTCTCTGTCAAATAAGTAAATAAAATCCTATAAAAAATGTGGGTTGATTTCCCTTTCGATTATCAAAAGGAAATGGAAGTGGACTGTTTTTGGATTAAAATTCAGGGGGTTTTAGTAAATGAGCTGTTGAAATAAATGGCTTCAAAACAAACAAATTCTTTTCTCATGATTATTTCTAGGGAAATACCCATCACGAGATGGGTTGGTATTTTCATTACGAATGATCTCTTTTTGTTCTATTTTTAAAAGTTCTTTCTCTGATCCCTAAACTTCTCTTAGTGGTTAAAATTACTGTAAAATTCATCCATATTGTAATATTTCCAATTCTAGAGAATGTCAAAAAGTACACACATACACACACATACACACACACACACACACAAAAACGGACGTTCTTGAGAATCTGAAAACAATTGTAAATAGATACATTTAAACCTTTACTTATTGGGAGGGACACTTTGTTGTCTACCCAGGGGCAAAGTTCTCCCTTGCAAGACACCATTGTTTCTTAAAATATCAGCCCTTTGCAATTAGACAGAATGTAGTCCACCCAAGCTGTTGACTTGACGTTGATCCTGTCTGACACAAGAAAGAAATGTGTCTCAGCAAATGCTTTTAAATACTGTCGATGAAGATAATTAGGCTGGAAGATTGTGTTACTGCATTTTGAGAAATTGGATTGAACTTGTGAATTAATGTGGGCTAATGAATTAAGCTCTGATCTAGGTAGAAAATTACTTCTGATTTGCCAGCAGTATGGAGTTGCAATTCTGTTGCATGCTCTTGGTTTTATGGTGCCTTCTTGTAGAATCATTCCATTGTGCCATGCTTCCCACCTGTAGAATGTGCATTTGGGGGAACAAGTCACAGCTTTGTACACTAATCCAAGAGGTAGACTACACACTCTTGCAAAAGAAGACAACAAAGAGATTAAGTTAAGGATGAGAATGTTTGAAAAATTCAGAATTACCCCTAATTTCTTGTCACCTGAAAAGAAAAGGAAACAAGTGTCAAGAGGTATCAGATCTTCTTAGAAAGGAAAGATATTTACCAGCTATGTTGCTAACATTATTCTAAAGACGCCATTCTTGGGACACCTGGGAGGCTCAGTTGGTTGAGTGTCTGACTCTTGATCTTGGCTCAGGTCTTGATCATGGCTCAAGTCTTGACCTCACAGTGGTGAGATAGAGCCCTGTGTTAAATGAAGGAAGGGAGGGAAGGAAGGAAGGGAGGAAGGAAAAATGGTGCCATTGTTTTAGTGGTTGATATAAAACTTTGGCACCACTCAAGCTGAAGGGAGACTGCAAAGAAAGGTCTTAGCTAACACACTGGCGTCTGGGAGAGAAGACTTGGTCTCTTTTACCAGCTCTAAGTATTGTTTTGTGGCATTGCAGCTTTTCTGTGCATTAGTCAAGTGAGAATATAGTTAGAAATGTTTTGGGGGACTTGTAATGCTATATCTGAAGAATCAAAACTCCCTGCTCATCCAAGGGGTTCGTTTCTAGGCAACTCA
This sequence comes from Mellivora capensis, assembly GCA_004024625.1. Taxonomy (NCBI): domain Eukaryota; kingdom Metazoa; phylum Chordata; class Mammalia; order Carnivora; family Mustelidae; genus Mellivora; species Mellivora capensis. The sequence continues at coordinate 62,661 of PISX010001321.1, read as the reverse complement.
GATGATATTAAGTGGCACCTGCTTATGAACAGAGATACCTGGGTTTCCTGAGCCACTAATCCAGTCCTTTTGTCACCCTGAGTTCTGAAGGATTTAAGCTTAAAAAAAGAGCAAAATCAGAGGCCCGTGGGTGGCTCAATCCATTAAGCGTCTGACTTTTGACTTCGGCTCGGGTCATCATCTCAGGGTCCTGGGTGTGAGCTCTGTGTCTGTCTGGCTCCGTGTTCAGTGGGGAGTCTGCTTGAGATTCTCTCTCTGACTCTTCCTCTGCCCCTCCCCCCAAATAAATAATAAATCTCTAAAAATAAAATAGCAAAATCAAATACGTGTGAACTTAAAAATAAGTTACCAAGTGATTGTTTACATTATAGGTTATATTTACCTTCTAGGGAATAGGTGTATTTCTAAAATACTAGAGATATAAATAGAAGTTTTATAGCCCTAAGAAGAGATTCTTACTCACAAAAAATTCTATGATAAATTCTTTCTTTATATTAAGTATTAAACCTTTGATTTTAATTTTTTGTAAATCCAGTTTTTGATATTCCTGAATTTCATAAAATTAAGTATAATTTTTTGGGGGACAATTATAAAGACATTGTCTTTATTTTACAGAAAGATTCATTTTAAGTTTCTTTTTATAAGTTGTCCTAAGAAAGTCATGATATAATTTTATTTACAAGTAGTTTTTAAGAAACCTACTTAATACAATAAACAAAAATGTGCACAAAAATTGTAGATATTAAGAGAATGTTTTCTGCAGTCTATTTGAATATGAGCCACATACATCTGGATGTGGAAATATAAATATTTCATATAAAGGTCATAGTAATGTTTAGCTTTTCAAAGTTATTTCTAGTCTTAATCCCGGGTCTGGCTTGGGCTCTCTGTCCTTGGAAGGCTAGATTTGTTTATCTTTAGCATTTTGGTCCCAGGTGGTCAAGTGACAATTCAGTTTTTTTTTTTTTTTTTACTTTATTTATTGGTCCGAGTACCTAAATAATAAGAGTAGTGGTTGGTTGTCTGTCAGGACCTTTATTGTGGAAATCGTATTCCTGGGCCTGTGGCTCGCATTAAAAACCAGACCAGCCAAAGGCCACATACCTATTTACTAATAGTTTTGGCTGTTCACTGGCATGCCACATATTGGGAGCTAATGGAATTCAGATACATTTTTGTTAAAGTAATTATTTTAATAAGTTGAGACAGTTGTTTAATGTTTACTGCTAAAACACCACTAAATCTTAGCCACACATTTCAAAAATGAATGTTAGTCTATCCTGTTTCTTTCTTTCTTTCTTTTTTTTTTTTTTTTTTAAGATTTTATTTATTTATTTGACAGAGATCACGAGTAGGCAGAGAGGCAGGCAGAGAGAGAGAGGGGAGGAAGCAGACTCCATGTTGAGCAGAGAGCCCGATGTGGGGCTCGATCCTAGGACTCTGGATCATAACCTGAGCTAAAGGCAGAGGCTTTAACCCACTGAGCCACACAGGTGCCCCCTATCCTATTTCTTAGTTTTCCCTTTTGAAATATACATTGCTTATTATAGAGATGGAGACATACTTGATTCCAGGGTCAGTGTGAATTAGAAACATGGTAGAATCCCCTTTATCTCTCAGGTTTTTCTCAAAACCTCCTAAAGGTTGTATAGCATGGACTAAGGTGGCTGCCTTTGGTGTTATAGTGCACATGTGGAGAGCACTGTGAGTGAGTGAAGCCTGTGCTTTCAAAGGGTTGCAGAGGTCCTTGTAGGGCATCTAATCAAATCATTCCTCTGCCAAATGTCTGTTCAGCCCAACCTTGAATACTTCTGGTCATGTAGAACTCACTACTTCCCTGTCAGTCCATTTGCCTGCAATTCTCTTTGAATGTTCATCATCATTTTGAGCCAACATTCTGCCTTCTTAAAGTGTTTACCATATTAGGTTCATTGCATACCCTTGGAGCTACTTTAAAAAAATAAAATTAAATCTTCTTCCACAAGATTGTAGTCCTCAGGTGTTTGAAGAAGATTTCTCCGTTCTTACCCTAAACACATACTTGTGTCTCCTGTTCTTTAGGCAATATAGCCTTGAGCTGCTTGATTAATTCTTCATATGACACAGTCCTGAGACCCTTCATTATTGCAATCTGTACCCAGAACAGAATATATTCTAATATATTACTAAAAATAATACTTTATACCTTAAAAAAGGCTTTATTTATTTATTTGAAAAAGAGAGAGAGAGAGAGAGAGCATGAACAGGTGGTAGGGAGGGGCATAGAGAGAGAGAATCCTCAAGCAGACTCCCCACTGAGTGCAGAGACGGATGCTGGGCAGGACCCCTGACCCGTATGATCATGATCTGAGCTGAAATCAAGAGTCAGACACTTAACAGACTGAGCCACCCAGGTGCCCCTAAAAACAATACTTTATACTTTTAAGTAGTTTTCTATTTTGCAAAACATAATGTATATGTGATCTGATTTCTGATTTAATTCCTATACTAATTTCATGAGAACCTTGTTCTCAACTCAAGGTCTTTATAGTAATAGTTTCCTCTGTCTAGAAAACTTTCCCCCAACCCTCTCATGACTGGCTCCTTCTCCTTCAGGTCTCAGTTCAAATGTTACCTCCTCAAGGAAACCACTTTCCATCCTTGTATCTAATACGCACAGCCACTACCTCTGCCTCCTCCCCCCCATAGACTTTCTCTATTACATCAACTTGTTTTATTGTCTTCCTGGCATTGCCACTCTCCAAAATCATCTTGCTTCTTTGTTTGAGCATGTAGTAAATAATTTAAATGCATGAGTAAAGTAAAATCAGGGTAGGGACCTAGTGGTGGTGTCTAACCACCATTGTATCCCTAGTCTGGCACACAGTAGATGTTGACGACTATGGGGCCCAGAATTGAGCTTTGTTCTCCTTGGTAATTATTTTTATTTACATTTTATTTACATTTTTTATTTACATTTCCAGGTTTTTTGTTTTTTTTTTGGCATTTCCCATAAAATGTTCGTCTGCTTACTTCAAAAATGCATATTTGCCCAAAAGTAATTAACAAAATGCCCTACTTACACTTTATGGTGGAAAGTGCTTGTGGATTTTGTGTTAAATGAATTGTTGATAGTCTCTGGAAGCCAGACCCATGCTGGACATTTACAGAATGAGGCAAATCCATTGTCTGGGGTTTTAGTCTCCTGGCAGGGATTCTTAAACTCTAGTGTCCAAAACAAATATTTGGGAACTTATTAAAAGTATAGATTGCTGGGATCCATTTCTGAAATTCTGATTCATAGGTCTGCCATGGGGCCCAGGAACCTGCACTTTCACTAAGCGTATGGGTTCATTCTGAGGGTTAGGGCTGTGGGGCCATGCCTCCAGAAACTGCAAAAATGATTGTAGATTATCCTGTTATAGTGCCACTTGAGTGAATGCTAATCCTAATGCTTTTTGTAATCATTTACTTTAGGATTTCCATGCTGACTCGTAAGTTACATCAATCGAGAAGTCAAAAACATAAAGATCCTGACCTGAGATATGATGCCAGCCAGTTTTGATGTGCTCATTGAAAGATTAAACTTTTGGTGTTTTTGTTTGACATGTTGTGATTACAGTTTAAGGTTGTCCTGAATAATTCAACTCAAGACCTGAGAATCAATATGGCCAAACCGACTTGGTATAGATAGAAGAATATGAGGCTGTTACATGAGATTTCCTCAAGTCTGTATAGTGTGATCTCTTAATTAACCTTCTGTTAAAGTAAGATAAGGCATTTTAATAGTGAGCTTATCAATAATCTTGATATGGAGATGGCTGTCTGATATACTTAGGATGCAGTGTAGCTTTTCATAGTCCATTCTAAGAAATCATGAATTGCACTATTCACTTCTCTTTTTGGTAAGGAGTATGGGGAGAATGTTGTATTTTTTAGATAATAGTGGCATTTATTTATTTATTTTTTAATCAAGAATTTCCAACACAAAGAATGCATTATTTCAAAGTTGCTGAGTGCCAATGAAAAAAGCCCTGTGCGTTGTGTGGGAAGAATGTAGAGCCAACTGAGATGGTTCCTATTGGATAGAAGTGTGCAATCAGATTATCTCACTGGGACTCCGAGTGCTTCCTATGTGCTAAAAGTTTTCCTAGATACTGTCTTAGTTACTCCTCATGATTCTGCAGGCGAAGAAACTAAAAGCACTGTTTACGAAACCACATTATCACTCCAAGGCAGGGTTTCTCAATCTTGGAACTGTTACCATTTTGGGAGGACGAACTCTTTGTTGTGGGGGGCTCTCCTGGGCATTGTAGGATGTTTAGCAGCACCCCGGCCTCTACCCATGAGGTATCAGTAGCCCTTCAAAATCATGATATCAAAAATTTCTCCTGACATTGCCAACTATTTTCTGGGGAGCAAAATCATCCCCAGTTGAGAACTACTTCTCTAAGAAGACGAGATAGCAAAACTCTCAAAATTGGTGGGCAGAGACAGTGGGAGCGTAGTGTATGGAGCAGTAATGCTGCCCAGGCAGAATGGAGACCCCAGTGGACTATGGAGGGGAGGAGCAGATCGGGAAGAAGCCTGGAGGCCTTGGCATTTGCTCATGTTGGAGTGTAATTCAGCATTTTAGTAAGTGGAGAGGAGTGTAGTAAAAAGGATTTTGGAGCCAGACTGAGCTGGATTCCCAGTGTGGTTCTGCCTGGTTCTGGTTGTATGAGGACAGCCAACTCACTCTCCACATCTGGACATCTTCATCTGTTCATAATAGTGCAGTGGAGGGCGGTCAAGAAGCCTGAGGTGTAGTGTGTATCACCTCAGCTCAGTGCCTGACGCACAGTAGGCATCAGCAACCTCTGCTTCTCCCCAAACACACGTGCCAGTGGAGCCTAGCTTCCTATCTCTTTCCGTGGTCTTATTTTTGTAAAATTTATGACCTGAAAAAGGTATTTGTGGAAGATGAGGCCAGAAACACATATAGCCTTGTGCTTCTCCTTCTACCTTGGATTTCTTGGTATTTATGTAGGCTCAGAATTGCATGATTCAATATAAGAATCCAGTTCACAATACTTCTTTTATGGCATTTGATGATGTCATTGCCAATGAGATACTAGAGTTGATTTTTAGGATTAAAAAAAAAAAACCCAACTTTCCAGTAATTTGTAAAGAAAAGATAGATTATTAAGGGAAAGAAGAATTGGTTGTAGCGCTCTGGAACTTTGGGGTGGGGGTGAGAGGAATCATTTACACTTGCAATGTATTGTCTTGATGAGCTCTTCATCCTCATAGATCGCCATGTTGTTTGCTGCTAACTTGGCTCAAGACCATGGCAACTTGTGCTCTGATCTGTTGAGTGTAATGAATTAGATGGTTGCCACGTGAGCACAGAGGGAAGACCTTCATGAGCGGGTGTATGTCACACGCCATATGGAAAGGTTGCTTTCCCTGTTAGGTGGTGGGACCTCCAGAGTCGGGGAGCATCCAAAACTTGCCACAGTGAATGATGTGGGATTTCTTGTAGCTACTAGTGGTTCTCGGCCCTACCTGTTTGTAGAAATCATCTGGATACCTTTGAAAAACTAGACAGACCTGGACCCTTCTCTAGAGACTTGGTTTTCACTGGTTTGGGTAGAGTTGGTTTCTGGAACTTCCCAGTCGCTTCTAATGTGCAACCAGAACTGACGACCACTGGACTAACGTGCTGCTTCTCAGGTGATCCAGGGGCACTTGTTGTCTTTGCCTTTGGGAAGGAGTCTCTGACACTCTTATCTCTATCTTGGGGTTTTGTTTACCTCACTTACTCATTTTTTCAGCATCAGCCTTTATAATAAGCATCTATTATCAGCTTGGCATGCGTGTGCCCACCTCCCATTGGAAGTGCTCAGATGGTTTCAGTTTAAAATGCTTCCATTCCCTCTCATATCAGTGAGTTGCCAAATCACTTGATGCACAACACCCTGGTGACTTGTAGTTTTTAGATCTCATAACACCCTTAATGACTTGGTGATTATAAGGCAGTCTCATGTAATTAAACAGTCAGTACTTCCTATGTGTAACCACCATTATTTTGGATCATTTGTAACCTGTAAAATAAAACTCTGCCGGGATTACAGGCACAGAATTTAGAGTCATGCACAGTTCTAACTATTTTGTACATGGGAAACATTTGAGACCCCTTTGGAAAAGAATAACCAATTCTTATTAACCCGTTAATTAATTGGAGCCCTGAGATTGAATTTCTTATCTCTGTGGTTTAACCTCAAATGTAATTTTATTGAATCGACTTGGACATTTTGCATGTGGAAAAATAACTATCTGTTGTTTGACAAGCAAATGCATACTCTTTTCTAAGTTGAAACCTGGCTTGGTGGTGAGGATTTGGAATGGGGAACAAAGCATTGCCAGGGCTTCCAAATCAGGCTGAGTGCAGCCCGTTTGCCAAGTACTGTGGCCCTGACCTCTGCTTCTTTTTTGGGTCCTGTTGCTTACTTTCCAAGGCAAGGCACACAACTTGCCTTTTTTGTTGTTGTTGTTGCTGTCTACAACAAAAGAGAAATGAAGAGTGGCTTACTTACTGAGAACTCTTCATAAATACCAAATAGCTATCATTTTAATATGGGGATAATAACCATATTCTCTTCCTAGGCTGTACAGAAGAGTTCTGAACCAGACGATGTGAAGAGCTCAGTCTTTTTTAGGGGGGGAAGTTGCTTGATTGCTTTAGAAAACTTGCCTTCATTACATAATTTGGCCGCTAGGATAGAGAGTCTTTGGCAGGCCACTAGCATGTCCTGGGTGATGCTTGTCTTTACAGTATTCCTTGAGCTACTGAGCTTTGGTCTGTGCGTCTCGTTCAGGAAGGCAGTGTAAGTCTCCTAGCTGATGGGACTAGAAACCTTGCTCCTTCTTAGTTTTGCTTCCATTTATTGTGGTAAAATATAAATACCATGGAGTACTATTCAGTAGCTGCAATCAGCACCAGCCAAATCCAGAACTTTCCACTGTCCCTCACTGAAACTCAGCACCTATTTGACAATAACTCCTCATTCCCTACTTACCTACCTCCCCTCTAGCCTCTGATCTTTCTTTTAAAAAATACTCCTGGTTAACTTGATTGTAGAGGTGATGGTTTCCCGGAGGGTTTCTTGCAATTCAGGCTCTCCAGTAAGCCTGGAAAGGTCTCGCGCATCTGTCCATCCAGGTGTTGGTGTTCCTCAAGATCACTTACAGAAAGCCCTCTTTATCCTCAGAGGTGACTGGGGCCACTTTATCCACCGGCCCCTGGAGGGCTCTATCTTGTTCTAGGAAGCCAAAGCCACTTGAGTTCTTGACTTTTCTACCCTGTTTATATCGAAATAAAGGGATCCTTCTCAGGTTGGGGTGGAGGTAGAGGTTGAGGTCAACAAAAAATGTACAAGCATTTTGTATGAATCCTAAGAGACGACAGTTAATGTTTTCTCCACTAAAGTGTTCTAGCCTGTGGTATTTATTACAGCTTTACGAATGAAGTTCCCTTTTGCCTTTAGATGGATCAACTATTTTCTTTTTAGCAGTATTTCTTTTTTCTTTTCTTTCTTTCTTTTTAAAAAAAGATTCTATTTATTTATTTGACAGAGAGAGAGTGAGCGAGCGAGCACAAGCAGGGGCAGAGGGAGAGGAAGAATCAGGCTCCCAGCTGAGCAGGGAGCCTGACGTGGGCCTTGATCCCAGGACCCTGGGGCCATGTCCTTAGCTGAAGGCAGACACTTAACCACCTGAGCCACCCTGGCACCCCAGGAAATTTCTTTTTTCACCAGAGATGCAATATTTCACTCAATAGTAGAATGTTCTGGATAGAGAACTGTTGGGGTCTCCTTCATGTAACTATTCCTTCATCAGTGCGACACTCACCTGATACTCTGTTCCCTGCATCAATCCACACAGCGGCCCCACACTTAGGTTCTACACAATTAGGTTCTTTAGGTTATAAATTTAGTCTAGAGGGGAGGAAGGGAATCCCCCATTCCCAGGTCCCTCATGATGGGATCTCTGTCTCTCCCTCCAGCCTCGCCTTTGGCCGATCCTGACTTACTGTGTTCTTCAGTAAAATCTCATTGCTCGGCATTCATGCATAGCCCACATGCTCTCTATTCTTGCTAGCTACGCTGCTTCCTGAACTGTTGGCTCAGGCAGCGACCCTCTTCTCCGTATCCTGTGACACCTGCTGACTTCTCGCTGCACTGACCTCACAGTTTTGTAATGTTCTGGTTGTTTCCACTCTAACCTCAGAGCTCCTTGAGGTCCAGAACATTACCTTACGTTTTCTCTAGTGCCAATGCAGAGTAGATGGTTAAAAAAAAAAAAAAGCATACCACTCTATTTTGCTGAATTTGAAATGCTTTGTCTCAATGGAATATGTGTCATTTTTGCTTCATCTCAAGTGTTGAATCCAGGATTATTTCTAGAATAATATAATGTATAAATATATAATATTTTTTCTTAAATATATAATATTTAATAGCCAACAGCAGCTTAAATACTGATAAGTTAAATAAAAAGTGTCCACCTACCATGTAGTATAACTAAAATAGGATAAGGGAAAAAATGCTTTCCCTTCTTTCTAAAACTCGCTTCATGGACATGGTTCTAAAACTGTCCCTGTGGGAAAACAAAAGGGGCCACAGCTCTGCTGAACTCTTAAAGACGCTGCTATACAGTAGTACATATACTCACATATATGAGTTTTCTTAGGTTTTCCTTCTGCCCTGTCTTCGGGACTGTGGAATTAAACATCAATACTGATGGTTGTAACCATTCTCCTCATTCATACTCATTATTTCTCTTGACCTTTACACTTCCCCCACCAATGAGATCAAAGAGGTATGGCTATCCCCATTTTTAAAGATGGAGAACATGACCTTCCTGATGTCACCAAGTAGGCGATAGAGCCTGGCTCGTGATCAAGTAGCCTGAGTCTCTCTCTCTCTTTTTTTTTTTAATATTTTATTTATTTGTTTATTTGACAGACAGAGATCACAAGGAGGCAGAGAGGCAGGCGGAGAGAGGAGGAGGAAGCAGGCTCCCTGCAGAGCAGAGAGCCCGATGTGGGGCTCGATCCCAGGACCCTGAGATCATGACCTGAGCTGAAGGCAGAGGCTTAACCCACTGAGCCACCCAGGCACCCCGTAGCCTGAGTCTCTTTATCAAAATCTGAGTCTCAAAATCCCTGAGTTTGGCAGGGATTGGTTTTGCCCTCCCGTTGCACTGCGTGTTTAGAATTCATCTTAAGTAGATCCCCGATATGTCTGAATTTATAACCTAAAGCAATGATGTCATGACTTATTTCAATATGTAGTTCTTCTAATCTTTCTATCCAAAATACTGACATGGGCTCGATGGCTGAGTAATTAATCACTGATTTGTTAGCAGGTGGAGACACTGTTTTTTAATACAACAAACGAATTCGGTATTTTCCCAGAAAGATTAGAAGGAAATTCTTTTCCGTCTACAAAAAGGCATGGGCAGGTTTTGTGCTTGTTACATTTTACAAAAAGAAAAGCTGCTGTGCTGATCATTTGAGGGAATTGGTTGTTTCTTTTCTCATGATTTGTTTTTTGTGGGAGAGGGGGGAGAACAGTGTGTTTCTAGACTTCTTCAAAAATCAGCTCCAATAGCCAGTTGTGTGTGTGAGTGTGTGTGTGTGTGTGTGTGTCCTCCTTTTGGCAAAGGGCTGCAATCAGACTGGAGCTTGATAAATGTTTGTTGAATTGAATTGATTTATTCTCTCAGCTGTAGTTATGTACTTTTGTGAGCAAATGGATGAATCTAACTGCTCTGGAGACCATGCAAATATTTGCCAGGTGCATAATCCGTACTTCCCTCTATCCTGAGCAGAGGGAAAGTCAGGTAGCTGTAACCTGGCATGACACTGTGACAAAATGCTTACTCTTTGCTATTATATTTCCCCCTCTTGGGGCGGGGGGTGGAGAGAACCTAGGCTTGTGTGTTAGGGGTTGGGGGCTGGCTGCGAGGAACAAGGAGATAGTAGATGATAGGAAAGAATTTCTGGTTTATCCATTGCTCAGGACAGAACTTCTAAGAGTGACCTGGCTACATTATGAGGATGCAAATTGCTTACTGGATGATTTATCATGAATGCACATTGGGAACACCTGTGTAAAGATTCTCCATTTCTGTTCCCATTAAGGACCGCAGTATTCACAGTATCCCTCTTTTTTCCTCCACATCATAGATATGTAGCACCAGTGACCCAAGAAGACTAGCAGCTATTATCAGATGATCCAATGGCAAGTTTTACCCACATCGATCTCATTCTTTCTCTTACTGTGTGTCAAAACAGGCTAGTGAAGGCTAATGAAAACACAGGCACTGTGTCCTTTCCTTTGAATGGAGTCAGACTTGGTTGCAGATTCTCTCTCTTTTTGTAAGGTTGTTTGTGTGCTTATTTATTTATTTATTTGCATCTCTACACCCAGCATAGGGCTCAAACTTACAAACCCCAGTGAGCCCAGCCAGGTCGCCCAATCTTAGATTCTCGTAAAAGGAGTCTCAAATGAAGAAGCATGATCCTGATTTCCCTCAGCTAACCCTTCTGGTGATTTTAGCGGAAGAGGAACGTTTTGTTACCTAAATGTTCAGTACATTTTGTCCTACCATTTTGTACCCACTTAAGCACTTTGAGAGATCCTTCAGAACTTTGAAAACCTTTCATTCCCTGAAGAAACTTATCATGGAAGATAATCACCCACACTTCTCCCCTTTGCATATGAATATGCCCCTGTGAGGGCTCACATGAGGAGATGCCTGGCGCCCAGCCTTCCAGCTAAGCCCAGCTTTACAGGTCTGCTGAGAGACAGGGAGATGGGGTGAGGTGAGCCCCTGAAGAGGAGAAGCTGTGGCTGCCTTCTTCTTTGGGTCTTCAGTTTATCTGTTGTTGCTCGGGACAAGACTTGCTTGAACAAGACTAATGCCCACAGTTAATCATCTGAGTTACGTATGTTATAAATTTAAGATGTGGTCAAGAAACTTATATTGATAAGGGATGGGGAGAAAGCACAAAATAGAAACAAGAAAACAGCCTACCAGCGAAACCCAAAATGAAAAACTTTGCGTTGACTATTGATTTTCAGTCCAGAAGTACAGTAAATTTATGAATTTCTGGTTGATGAGTAACACCGTGGTTAAGTGTGTTCTTTGATATTTGGCTTGAATACTGTGCTTCGTAGCATTAGTTCTTCTTCTTCTTTTTTTTTTTTTTTTAAAGATTTTACTTATTTATTTGACAGAGAGAGATCACAGGTAGGCAGAGAGGCAGGCAGAGAGAGAGGAGGAAGCAGGCTCCCTGCAGAGCAGAGAGCCCGATGCGGGGCTCAGTCCCAGGACCCTGAGATCATGACCTGAGCTGAAGGCAGAGGCTTAACCCACTGAGCCACCCAGGCGCCCCTCGTAGAGTTAAGTTCTTGTTCAAGTCTATGTATTCGTTAATACCTAAAAGTAAACAGGTTTCCCATCGCACCCCACTCACCACTTAACCTCAGGCCCCAGCATTCTGTCATCTGCATCTCAGTGTTGAAGGTACTCCTTATTTTGTACAATAGTCTCTAGGAAGCATCTCTGTTTGTTTTTTTAAGTTAATTAATTTTTTTCACATATTCCTTTTTAATTTTATTTTTAAATTTATTATTTATTTATTATTTATAGCTGACATACAACATTCTATTAGTCTCAGGCGTACAACAGTGACTCAGCATTTCTATACATGGCATATCCATTCATCCACCAATGGACACAGGTTGCTTCCATATCTTGGCTATTATAAATAATGCTGTAATGAATGTAGGGGTGCATATATCTTTTCCAGTTAGTTAGTGTTTTTGTTTTCTTTGGATAGATACCCAGTAGTGGAATTGCCAGATCATATGAGAGCTCTATTTTTCATTTTTTAAGGAACCTTTACACTGTTTTCCATGGTGGATGCACCAATTTACACTCCCACCAACAGAGCGCGAGAGTTTCCTTTTCTTCTCATTCTTGTCAACACTTGTTATTTCTTGTCTTTTTGATCCTAGCCATTTGTACAGGTATAAGGCGATATCTCATTGTGGTTTTGATTTGCATCTTCCTGATGATTAGGGGTGTTGAACTTCTTTTCATGTGTCTATGGGCATCTGTCTGTCTTTTTTGGAAAACATCTATTCAGATCCTCTGCCTTTATTTTTTAATTGGATTTTTTTGGTGTTATTGTGTTGTAGGAGTTCTTTATATATTTTGGTTATTAACCCCTTCATGGGTATTAGGATTTGCAAATAATCTTCTTCTAAGGAACATCTTTGCATTTCCAAGTCTGTGATCATTATGTTGTAATTCTAACAAGCAATTCTGGAGATTAGTTGGGATTATGATACCTACTGATGAGTGAGGTTTCACTGTCTTACTCAGGATCTTGCTTCTCAGGAAGGATGTGACACGCCCAACTCCTAACCCCGTAGTCTTAGTTCACAAAGCTCTGCTGGAGCTGCCCTCTCAGCTCTCTGAGGTCCTGGTTACAGTTGAGAGGTTTTCTTTATAGATTTCCTCAAGGAACACAGCTCAGAGAGCTGATCAGCTGAGGTGCTGTGAGTTTGTGGGCATGTGAGGTCAACTAACTTCCCTATGGCTTGTGTCTATTTCCAAAGTAAATATGAGAGAGAAAAATCCCTTCTTTACAATCAGTGTTTTGGGGTAAAGTAGGAGCAATTACATGTGTAGTGCTGAATATTAGTTTGAAAAAAAAAAGAAGAGTAGATATAGAAGGGTATATGTTTCCATTTGGTGTTCTTGTTGATTGTGTTTATGCATTCTTCAAATTAGATTTTTCCCTAAGAAGAAGTAGCAGTTGAGGACACCTCTTTTCCTGTTGGTGCAGTGTGACCCTCTGATATAAATGTGGCCCAAAAAGCTGATTGTTAGAATAATGACATACACTTTTGGGCGGATTTGGAGGGTAGTGGTTATTTACAAAATTCCTCTAGATAAAAGTCATAAGAAATAACAAATATCAACTTGGCTCAGACGAAGGACTGGACATCACAATGAAACATCTAAGCCTAAGAACTGACTTAAGGTGAAACAGCCCTGTGGGCTTGTGTGCTCTAGAAGGTCACACTGAGGTGACATGCTACCATCATTCTAGACTGGAACCTTAGAAGTTAAGTGGCATTCAGAATTCTTCCCACAATTTGTGAAGGAACAATCTCTTCTTATTTTTTATCCTGATCCTCTCTGTGCTCAGGAGTTTCATTGATTTAATAAGGAGTTTAGGTGGGAGTTCTTGAGTATTCTTGTGGTTCATGTGTCTTTTTAAAGCTCACAGACTGAACCCCATTCTTCCAACAGTAAAAGCAGTATTGGTGTGCAAGCTCGTACGTATAGAATGTATGAATAGTACTTCTGCCCGTTATATGAAAGGCTCCATTCTACCATGTCATGAGGAAGATAGATATTTACTACTTACTCTCTCTACTCCATGGATGAAGAATCTAAACCTTAGGAAGTTTGACTTGCCCTAGGTCACATGGACAGTAACGGGTGCAATCTAGCAGTGAGTTGTCTACAAGACTTTCAATGTCGGAGATTTAAGCAGATAAAATTCATTGGAAGAAGGAAAGCATGGTGGGGCTGCTGCTTAACTCAAGTGTTCAGTGATCTGAACATTTAACGTTTCTGGTTTAACGGAGAACTACTGTCTTTACTTCCTAGGGTCCCTTTTCAAAGTTGGAGAAACCACACTGACAAGCTGTTTTTCCTTTAGCATTGTCTACATGCTTTATGGCTCCTCTCTGACTGGTTAAAAATGGTTAAAGAGTTATCCTGCTTCTCGCAAGTGACCTACTAATTCTGCCAGTATGTTGAAATAAATGTTCTTTAAAATATCACACTTAAGAGGATAGGTAGAAACCTAGTCAAAATATGTTGCTATTCTAGAAGTTTCTTTGGTTGGGTCACTCAAGTAACCTTGACACCACTTCTGCATTTCTTAGTTTGTAAAAACCTTATTAATTTTCAGAGGGAGACCTGGGCTGAACTTGATCTTTTAAAGTGTCTAAGAAAAATTGACCGCGTAGTTTAAGGGTACAAGCAGAAGTTTAAGAAGTTTGTTGAAAAACCTCGTCCTTAAGTACCCTCAGGTATCTTAAATCTATTGTTTATTTATTCCTATTGATATGCTAACCACAAGTTGTTCTTCAGTGTTAAAGCATTTTCTCCAAAGAATCTGTGCTGCCTGTTCTTGGTTCATTAAGCTATATAGTAAAATTGTCCCTTATTTACATAGCAGTGCCAACCCTTGCATCCAAAGTAGTCTGAGTTAGAGAAGCTGAGTATTAAGAACATCTGTGTCACGGAGTCACCATTTTGAAGTCATTAGTTGCTCACTCTTTGGATAAATGGATGTAAGAAGACACGCGGCTAAGTGACAGAAGGGATGCCTTTAACTTTATGTCTGGGGTAACGGTCTCCATCCTACTTGGAGTGAGATAATCTTGAGGAGTCTGAAGGCTAAAAACATGAATAGATATTTCTAAGAGTTGTCCAGAGTTTTTAATGCCTCATTGAAGATAATGGAAGGTTTTTTAGATCCCTCTGGATTTGAACCCAAGATGAACCCCCTCCCCCCAAACAGAAACACAGACCTATTTGCATTTGCCTATTAACTAGAGCCTTGCTCTTCCAGGTGTGGCCTGCTGTCCAGTAGTACGATGGTCACCACCTGGCAGAGTTAGAAATTCAGACTCCCAGGCCCTCCCAGACCTATTGAATCAGAACCCCCCTTTTAACAAAATTCTCCAGGTGACTTATATGCACATTTAAATTTGGGAAGCATGAACTTAGGCCACTTCATTGGCCCTGAGAACTAGCGATCTCTTGATTAGGTGATCAAGTGATCACCTTTCCTGATTAAAGAGAAGGTATAAGACCAGATTCAGGGTGGGCTGGTGCCTTGAACGGACTATTTAACTTCCTTGTTGAACTATTTTTCTGGGAAGTGAGAGGACAAGGGCAAGGCCTTGATGCCCAGTGGTGGTTGGCTTGTCACACCCCACAGAGATGAATCACACATTTGAGTAAGTGAAGAGGAGAAGGCAGGTCTTCTTAGCTCTGACGATAACCAGGACACATGATGGAGTCTGACAGTACTTAGCTGAACATACATACAGACTTGAGGCATTTGGCTGCCACTATGCATTGGAGACTTTCTTCTGAACTTTTATAAATTCAGTGACAGTCCTAAAACTCTGATAGCCTTAAAACTCTCTCCTTTAAGATATTGCATAACTTCCTTTGGTGCTGTTATATTTCATATTAAAATAAAAAAAAAAACCAACAGAACAATGTACGTGAAAGTACATGAATTCTGTTCAACTTAAAATCTTGCAGTGAAGATTCACTTAAAACACCTGGAGGGAATTTGAGAAGGATGATACATTACGCAATTTTTGTATGAGTTCTTCATGTGATTAATCATAGAGGTTCTAAGATCACTTTCAAGGGTTGAAAGATTGGTCAGATGATTTACAGTGATGGGATAAAAGATGGGGTTATTCACACAAGCCTATTTCTATATCTGCATGCATTCATATACATGCTTGTACATACAAGCCTATGGTTGCTGGGAATAGTAAATGAGATACTGTGTGTAAAGGATATTTGGGACACGTTGAAGTGTCCAATAAGTTGTAGTTATTATTATAGGAAGCAACAGAGCAAAGTGGTTGAGTGCATAGGCTTTCCCATTAGACCCACTGGGTCCAGAATCTTGGCTCTGTCACTTACTGGAGTTAATTGCTTCACTTCTCTCCACCATGGTTTACTCTGGTGAAAAATAGGAATCGTAATAATACAAGGATTAAGTGAGATAACGCGAAAAATGCATTTAGAGGAGTTTCAAGAATGCAATGAGTACTCAACCCCCCCCCCAAAAAAAAAACCAAGTTAGCTAGTTTTGTATATGTACAGTATCCTCTGTGGTCTGGAATCTAGTTAAATGACATGAGTTTCTTTGGTCATTCCTTTCTTTAAAGGAACAGAACTTTAATTCTTCTGTATGGAAATCTCTTACTTCTTTTTGCTTATTTAACTGTAATAGTAAATGTTTCTCATCCTAATTGGATTTCAGTAAGGAGTAAAATTAACCTGAAAGAATATTTGAGTTAGGGCATTATTAGATGCCGTCCTTGAATCCTATCAGAGGTTTTTAACAAATGTTTTCATGCTGGGAATTGAGATTAGCTGTAAAGTATGTCCAGAAAATACCTCAGAATCCTGGATCAAGCAGCCCACTTCCTAATCTAGATTCAGATCCAAAATTATATATTAACTACCACCTTTGTTCAAGGAACTGTTCTAATATAGGGGGTAAGAGCAGGAGTTTAGGCCTAAGCAGACCCGAGATCAAATCCCAATTCTGCTTATTACCAGTGACAATATTTTATGCAAATACTAGGTAAGGATGATGGTATAGCAAATATTGGCAGGGGTGAATGAACCACTTTTATTTACCCTTTAAAAAATGTTTGTAATAGGGACACCTGGGGAGCGTTTGCCTTTGACTCAGATCATGATCCTGGGGTCCTGGGATAGAGCCCCACGTCAGACGCCCTACTCATTGAGGAGTCTGCTTCTTCCTCTACCTTCTCTCCCTCCCCCCTTCTCGTGCTCTCTCACTCTTTCTCAAATAAATAAATAAAATCTTTTTAAAAAGTTTGTAACAATGTTGAATTCTGTGTCTTATTTATTTTGTAGTCCAGATGTTCATGAGAAATATATAAAATATTTTTCTTTGGGCAGCTCTCTTCTAGCAACCTGGGAAAAATTTCATTGGCCATTAGAAATAACATAAGTCCTTCTTGCTTTGGGAGTAGATAAGTTCCTTCTCTCTGAGTTAACAACTCCGTGATGTACAAGAAAAAGAAGAGGCCTTAGGATGCTAGAAGGTCCTGGATGCCTCTGGCTTCTTCTGATTCTGATTCAACAGTGAATCTAAGCTTGGGGGGGAGGCGAGGGCGGGCGGGAGCTGTAGCACGCAAGAATGGATTGATTGGTTGATTTCAGATATGACTGAGAAAAATATCCTTCTCTACGTCCAAAACAGGACTGAGATGGAATGGATTATTGGAATACTAGGCATTCTGGGCCAGAAAATTATTCTGACTTTCCATCATCCATTTTGACAGAATCCCAGTAGGCAGTTTTTGGAAAACATATCAGATTTGTGTTGAGTAAGGGTAAACAATCTAATTGTGTGATACTGCCTCTTGGGAATCAGGACTCAGCTTCCTGCAGACCCCGGGGTGATTAGTTTATGCCCCAGGGCTGCCTGACCTTTGTGAAATTATCCCGGCTGGGAGGACTGGACTTGCTGACCTCATTTTTATGTGAACATCTCATTCTTGTGGGGAATCTTTATCAATTATCTGTCTTCATCTGCATAAGGCAAGAGCTAGGTAGAGTCATTTCATGGGCTAGTGAGACATGCTTTGTCCCAACCAATACATAGTTCTTCCTCTCTCTCTCCTTTTTTTTTTTTTTTTTAAAGATTTTATTTATTTGACAGAGATCACAGTAGGCAGAGAGAGGGGGAAGCAGGATCCCTGCTGAGCAGAGAACCCGATGTGGGGCTCGATCCCAGGACCCTGGGATCATGATCTGAGCCGAAGGCAGAGGCTTTAACCCACTGAGCCACCCAGGCGCCCTAATTCTTCCTCTCTTAACAGTTAGACCCACTAATTGTGAAAAACATTAAGATATATGATTAAAAATGGAAGTAAGCAATCAGACCAGTATTCAAAAATTCCAACTTCCCAAAAAGGAGACTTTATTGCTACCATCAGTAGGAAACCCACCATTTTTAGCCACACTTTAAAACATAGTACATACTTTCCAAATTAAAAATGCTTGCCACTGTCCCACCAAATCATGGTAATATTTGGATCGCGATACTTTAATGCATACCGTTGTTGTTGTGGGAAACAAAGGCAAAAAGAAAAATTAAATTTCCTTACTACCTACAGCCCACTGACAAGTCCTTGTAACAGGCAGAGTGACATTCCTGTAGGAACTCAGCTGCCTCGATGTTAATACTTAGCTAAGGGCAAACGTCCATCTTAACTGACCTCTAGGATCCTGTAACTCTACTTTCACATATGAAAATTCCTTTGGGAACTTTATCTCTGTCCCCCAAGATACATGTCGGCAATCATCCCCCAAGCATATGACCCAGTGATATACAGTGGAAGGGTCTCATGACTAAGATTTCATTGGACAATAATAAATGACCTTTTCCTAACAATAGCTAGCCCTGTCAAGGTCCTAGAAACCTTGCTTTCAAAATTCCTTAGAGACTTTCAGTATCCCTAACCCCTGCCCCACTTGAAAGTATATAACATGACCCCGGTGCAGCTCTTTCTACCCCCAGGTCCTGTCCCTGTACTTCAGTAAAGCCACCTTTTTGCACCAAAGACATCTCAAGAAATCTTTCTTGGCTGTCTGCTCTGAACCTGAACATCTTTCCTGTATCAACTGTCACTTTTGTTTTGAGGTTTACCTTAGGAGGGTTCCAGGGCCACAGTGGGACTCCTGGGGGTCCCAGGCATTTTTCCCTTTCTGATCACCCGTGTCCATAAAAAAATTTTACGATTAGATTTTGCAACTACTTTGGCCTAAAGACAATTACAATAATATTATGTATTAAAACATTTTCTTCTACCTAAGAGTTAACTGTTTTCTTCTTATTTAAAAATTAACATGACATTATTGACAGCTCTGAAAAGCACCTGTGGGACTCTAGGTACTGTGCCCACCATGCCTAATGTAGGGGTCGGCCTGTACCTGCCCATCCCCAGGAGAAGTCTGGGGGCTTTGTTCAAGGTGGTGGCAGGGAAATCACAAGAATGAAATGTATTTGAAACCTTGTGCTTTACCCTAAAAGTTCAGTTGGAGTTTGCCTTTTATACTATGGAAGTCATTGTTGCTTCAGTTTAAAATTATTTGAACTTGGGGCGCCTGGATGGCTTAGGCAGCTAAACGTCAGAATCTTTGATTTTGGCTTAGGTTGTGATCTCAAGGTCCCGAGATGAAGTCCCTCCCCACTCAGATTCCTCGCTCCGTGGGAAGTCTGCTTGGGACTCTCTCCCTCTCCCTCTGCTCCTTTCCCCCACTTGTGCTTGTGTGCATACTCTACCTTTTTCTCTCAAATAAATAAGTAAATCTTAAAAAAAAAAAATGAACAGGGACGCCTGGGTGGCTCAGTTGGTTAAGCGGCTGCCTTCAGCTCAGGTCATGATCCCAGCGTCCTGGGATCGAGTCCCACAGAAGGCTCCTTGCTCGGCAGGGACCCTTCTCCCTCTGCCTTTGCCTGCCACTCTTTCTGCCTGTGCTCTCTCTCTCTCTCTCTCTCTCCCTCTCTCTGACAAATAAATAAAACTTTAAAAAAAATTATTAAAAAAAATGAACTTAATTCCTACAGAAAGGTAGACTTTAAAAAAAAAAATCTGTCATTTCCTGCCCCTACTTGGCATAGGGCGACATAGTACACATTTTCTGGTTTGAAAACACAAGCATAAGGCATTTAAGGATTAAAAAGACTTTTTTCTTTTTCTTTTTTTTTCTTTAAATAACATATGATCAAGGAAAGGATTCGCATACGAAATGAATAAACTACAGGCATCCTAACCTTTTGTGACTATGAACAGATGATCTTCAGGTGAAAAAAGTCCATCAGGATTCTTAGAAGAGTCTCTACAGCACCATTTGGCTTCAAGCTCATTTACAAGCACCTCCTTTCTCAGGGCCCCGTGAGGGGGTTAGACTCTTTCAGCTATTTCTAGCAAAGAGGAAGAACAGTCACTCTTGATGACACTAAAATTCTTCTTTTCACCTGCTCCTTTTAAAGAAGTCACTTCCTTAGGTTTCCTTGGCATTAAGAGGAGGATGGCTGTTCTTTTGGTCCTCTCATTACTGCCTTATCCAGGACAGGCTATTATAAAAGCTTTTTGTTTGTGAGATCAGTTCTCTGATTTCTAACTTCCCCTCTCAAACCGAAATGCCACACTTGAAGTTCTCCAAATTGCTCCTGCTGGAGCTTGGATGACTTCTTGGTATTGTATGCTAAATGGGAGGCTCTTTATTTAGGTGCTGTGCTCTCTTGAAAAGAAAATCCTAATGAGTCACCCAGTTTGCTGATTTCTTTGTAGGTGTGACCCAGCTAAGTGTCACAATAATGGAGATGAAGCAGAAGTCACTTGGATCGGGAGCTCATTTAGCCCCAGTCTAATGTAGACTACCGGCTTCTCTTTTTAATTTTTTTTGTGATGGACCCTTTCCAGCCAAGGCACCAGGGACTTGAATACCAGGGATCCAGGTACTAACTTAGGACCTGCCTGGCTACCAAAGAGATGAGAGATACTGTGCTCTGTGAGTTTGGTGCCTGAGCTAGGATAGCTTGTTTCTTCTTCTCCCCTTCCCCCTTCCCCTCCCCCTCCCCCTTCCCCTCTTCCTCTTTCCCCTCCCCCTTCCCCTCCTCCTCTGCAAATGAACAAAAGAATGCTGGGCATCATCCAAAAGCCAAGTAGGAGTCACCCATGACCCATCTTAATCTCCTGAATTTAAATCCAGGACCAAACTTGGCTGACTCTCCTTCCTTAATGCTTCTTGCGTCCCTCTTCTGTTTCCCGTCTCTACTGCCATTCTCCTTGTGTAGGCAATGGCTATCTCTCTTTGCCTGCAGAGCACAGTGGATTGATCCCTGATAGTATCCCTAAAGCCCCTCCTTCCCACTGCATAGCCAGTGAGGTCATAGAAAAATGCTTATTTGACCATGTGTTTCTCCTGCCCAAAACCTTTCAAATGGTTTTCCTTTTGATCAAGACCAAACTTAGCCAACAAGGCCTAGCATAATGTGACTATAGTCTCCTTCTCCAAAATCAATTTTATTGCAGTTTCCCCCTCACTCTTTGGGATCCTGACACACTGCTTTCTTTTAATACAGCAAAGCCTATTTGTTCCTGCACATCTTAGGGCCTTTGCACATGCTATTCTGGCTTCTTGGAATGTTCTTATTAATTTCTTCATGTCATGTCCTCACAAAAAGAAAGCCTTTCTTCATCCTCCAGAAGATCCTAGGCCCTGTTTTGAGCTCTCCTAGACCCTGCACATTCCTTCAGGGCATGAAGCTCAGATGATAGTGGTATGTATTAGTTCGATAATGCCTTTTTCCCTCATCAGACTGGAAGCTCCTTGGGGACAGGGATTTCTGCTTTGTGTATCGTAGTATTCTCAGTAATTAACGTGGTACCTGGTAAAGAGTAGATGTTTGATAGGTAAAGAGGAACTAGAATATGGCACATAGATGACGTGTTTAATATATACATGAATAAAGGATGATACTTACACATGGGAGTCATCAGGAAACATTTTTCTGTGGACCATATTTCTAACAGGGTAGAGGGTTACATAACTCATTTTCAAAGATTTTTCTTCAAAAATGGTAAAAGTGAATGTTTGGGGACTTAAAAGAATAAGTATCTACAGTAGCTCAGTTCTGCATAGACTGTTAAGCTTTTAGAGTAATTAATGATCAACTGTGCAAACATGAGCTGACTACAGTGCCTTTGTACCTGCTATTTCATCTGCCTGGAATTCTGTCCTTCAGATACCTTGTTCCTTTCTGCTTCACCTCTTCTAGGTCTCTGCTCAAGTGTCGTTTTATTAGACAGACCTTCCCTGATGTCTCATAGAAATGCCCCACCCTCTAAGCCTCCCATTCCTTTTTCTCCTTACTTCGCTTGTCTTTTTCTTTTCCCTCCCATAGAACTCATTACCATCTGCCATTCATTCATTCATTTTTTCCCCTTCCTTCCCTCATTCACTCATTCTTTTTAGTCTCTTTCCACTAAACTCTCACTTAAGGATAAGGATTCTGTTTGATGAGTACTCTGCCGCTAGCAACTAAATTAATGTTCCATACCTAGCAGACACTAAAAGCATGTTTTTTGAATGCGTGAATGACCATGGTGAAGAACACCTCAACATTTATCCCTTGCTTCTAAGGAATAAGGAAGGAAAGAAAAGTCCACTTTTGTCTTTTGACCTCTTTTTGCTCTTCACCCCAAATTGGGGATCCTAGTGTTTTCTTATTGCTCATGCAGGGAAAACAGCTTTGGGGGGGCTGGCAGTTAGGAGCCAAGGTCGAGTTCCCTCCCACCCTACCAGATTGTAAGCTCCATTTCAGCTCTTGACAGTCTATAAGAAATCTATAACTCTTAAATACTTGTGCTTCTGGAGCTTTCTTCAGGAGCCTAAGATTTAACTGTAAGCACACACTTTTGCCATGTGGCAAAAGTAAAAGACCTTAGGGTATTTTCACTTAAAAATAGCAGCTTGCTCATCATTAAGCCGCAGCCTATTCTTGTATTCAGTCCTTCTCCTGGCGAGATGTAACAGAACAAAGGAAGAGGTTGGTGGTCACAAGCCAGGACATCACAGGGCTCATTAATTACTTGGAAAATGGTGCCTGGGTTGTGGCCAGAATCCCAAACAAAGAAAGGAAATAGCTCCTGTTCTCCAATTGACAAGTTGATGAGTGAGGTAAGAATGGAAATCATTTGGGTAAGTAAAGCGGGGAAGAAATCAAATGGAAAAGGTAGTTTTGTTCAAGAACAAGTATACAATTAAGACATATTCCCAGCCCTGAGGGGATTGATTCATATCAGTTGAGACCATGGAAATCACTATCCGCTCCCAACCATGAGGTGAATTCATTATCTCTAATAAAGGGATTGGGAACACCAATTTAGGAAAAGTGTTGATGGTGTTGGAGCCTGGGCCAAAGTACATGATATGTGTACAAATGAGATATTGATCTCAACAGCTTCTAAACTGGTTTGGTCCTTATGGCAATCATGTAAGTACATATAGAAATATAGATATAAACAAATATCGTAAATGTAGAAAGAATTAAATACTCTTACTCCAGAAGACAGAATCTGTAATTTTGGCAAGGCTAAGAAACCTAAACCATCGTAGCAAATTTGTCATAATTGAATGAGGATGGTTTCAAGCAGGAGGAGCCTGTTAAGAAAAATGAGAATTTCTTAATATTGATGTAAAAAGATAATTTAAGAAAAATATATTTAGTGGGTTAAACCACTTGATCTTGGTATGATTATATTTTGGGGCAGTGTTCACAAAACTTAGGCTGTGACTTTGAGAATTTTGAGCTGTGCAGAATACATAGGGAGGTTTGATCATTAATACTTTGCTGGAATGAGGCCATCAGTAATTCCTTGCTTGGATGTGTTTTGTACAGTTTTCAGTATTGAATGGCCATAGTATGTCTCTGCTATACAAACTACTGCATTAGGAAGAAAGGAAGATGAAAATACACACATGTGGGCATACACACGCACCACCTCCACACCACCTATTGTCAGAGAACCTCTACACAGAAGCAAGATCTTTTTGTGGCTGTCTCATGGCCTATAAAGAATATAAAGAACACTTGTTTATTGAAAGAGATAGATACTTTTGGAGTTTGTAGACAACTTCAAGGTCAAGCTATGTCCTTTGGGAGGAAGTTACCAGAACTGCCCACTGACGGTCATGTGTTTAACTTCCCAGACATGCAAAACCAAAATGAAATTTAAAGTCTCCCTGTAGTCACGCAGAGAGAAATGCAAACAGAATCAAGATCCAGGCATTGCAAGAGAATTAAGCTTGGTTTGCTTGTTTATGAATGTATGTATGTATGCATGTATGTATGCATGTATGTATGCATGTTTTTGCTTTTTTGGGGGAGGGGGTGGATATGGAGAAGAGGAGAAATGAAACGGAAGTGTTCTTAGGAAGAGGCAAAGACTAAGAACTGAGTTGACTAATGGGAGGGAAAAGGGGAAGCACACTAAGTTTTGAAATACTGATTTCTTCTCAGATCAGACCCATTGAGGGCTTGGTTTGTAAACTGGTTGAGGAGGTTCATGTGAAGAAGGGGCTGCCCTTTTCATTTTACTGAAACAAGTTAGTGAGGCATTGAAACTCATTTGTGCCTTTTGAGTAAACCACCCAATAACTCTTCAACCCAATAGCCAGCTTAGATGTGATTGTGTGCTGGGTCAGAGGTAAAATCAAAAGAATCATTGGTGACAAAGACTACAGTGATTATGATACACAACCTGGGAGATAGTTGGAGGAGCAGGAGAAAATTAGATGCAGCATAAATAATCTCCATATGGAGACCACGCAGCATGCTCAGTTTTGGTGCCCATCAGTCTAGAGGTTGGCTCAAAGAATCTGCGGAAGAAGTCCTAAGTGGCCCAAGTTTCTGTTTCAAAAGTATGGAGAGCAGGTGCTATGGAAGTCCCTAGTACTATTCATCTAGTAGCTGTGTTCTCTCTTTACTCTGGGCATATGGTGGTTCTCACATGTCCTGGTGCTCTTCTGGGTGGGTGGGGCCATGTGACTAGTTATGGCCAATGAAAGTGACAGAGTAAAGCCTTTCATTATAGGTGCCAGCACCTCAGCCTTCTCTTTCCATCATCAAGATGACCAACATTCTTAGAGATGGTGGCTGCTCATTGCACCTCAGTGTTTTATTTTTAAGTTAAATGAAGTTGATACTTTATTCAGTTTTCACTAGTTTTCCCCTAATGTCCTTTTCTGTTCCAGGATCCCATCTAGGACACCACATTACATTTACTTGTCATGTCTCCTTAGGTTTCTCTTGGCTAAGACAGCATCTCAGACTTCCTTGTTTTTGATGACCTTGACAGTTTTGAGGAGTACTGATCAGATATTTTGTAGAATGCCCTTCAGTAGTCTGATGTTTTTCTCATGATTAAACTGGGTTTTGGGGAGGAAGGCTGCAGAGGTCAAATACCATTCTCGTCATTAAAGGTGCGTACGACCTACATGACTTGTCCCTGCTGAAGCTGACCATGATCACCTGGCTAAAGTAGCATCTGTCAGGTTCTTCTATTGTACATTACCTCCTTTCCATACTGTCCTCTTTGGAAGGACGTCTCTGTACCCAGGCCACAGCCACACTTACGGAGTGGGGAGTTATGCTCCTCCTTGAGGACAGTGTATCTACATAAATCATTTGCAATTCTTCTGCACACGAGATTTATCTTTTCTCTCTAATTTGTATCAGTATGGACACAGGGATATTGTATTTTGTACTTCGGGTTATACTCTAGTACTACCTTATTTATTATGTTGCTCAAATTGTTCTGGCTTTGGCCACTGGAAGCTCTTTCAGTTATCAGCTGTGTCCCTTTGACACCAGAGACTTTTTTTTGTTTTTTTTTGAGCCCTTTCTTACTTTCTGGTGTTACAGCGTGCCCCAGAGCCTTGGTATTCAAGTACTGCAACAAGCAAAGCCTTTCTTTTCACTTGTGAAGAACATTTTTTCTCGTTAAGAAAATGAAATTCTGTTAAGCCAGTGAGATTCTAGAGTTGTTTGTTTTGAAGTTTATCTTAGAGGAGTGGTTCTCAAACTGTGTTTCTGGGACCAGCAGAATCAGTGTCACCTGGGAACTTGCTAGATATGCTTATTCTCTGGTCCCATTCTAGACCTCTTGAGTCAGAAATGCTGGGACTGAGACTCAGCAACCTGTGTATATCAAACCCTCCAGGGGATTCTGATGCACTATTCAAGTTTGAAAACCACCAACAGATTTCATGATTTTTTGAGTGATAACATAAAAAGTGATAAACTCAGTGTATCTTCTGGTTGTGTTTAGAGTAAGGCATATTGTTCTATAGGAAAACATTAAAAAATTACTCTAAACCAAGATGATTGGTTGTTTTTTGTTTTGCCTTTTTTTTTTTTTTTTGAAATGAAGATACCAGAAATCTTGAAAATATACTGATGTGGAGGGATATTCTTAGAGACGGGGTACATGAGCTTGCTTAGAGATGGGATACACTGGATGCATTTTTGTAGACCTGTAGTAGCAGCTCTTTGGGCTTCAGGGGTTCCTTACTAGGATCAAAGAAGTTGGTGAATTCAACAGTCCTTGGTGAACCAGCATGAATATATGGGATCATTTTTGTACTGGGCCTCTCCTCTCCTAGAATGTAAGTAGCACAAGGGGGAAGACTTTGGGTTGTAGCTGTCACAGTGCCTAAAACAATGCCTGGTACATACATGGTAAGAACTCTGAATATTTGTGGAATGAGCATACTATTTTTCAGGCTTCTGTTTCGTAACAATACCTTGAGATTTCTACTAAATCTGCACTCAACCCATTCTGTTCTATTACTTTTTTTTTTTAATTGAGGTCGAATTTCAATACAATGAAATGTAAAATTCTCAAGTGTACACTTAATGAGGTTTGACAAATTCATCTGTACTGTACTAACTACTACTAACTACTACTAAAAGAGTATTTTGTAAATTGATTCTTTTTGCCTGAATTACAACTCTTTTGATAACCAGAAACTTATGGTGTTGCAGTCTGTTATGTACTTTCTAGTCAACATTAAAATCAATGCATATTTATTAATCTAGAAATACTAATTTCATGTATCACCTAAGATGTTTATCACCTAACATGTTGGGAAACACTTCAGAAAAGGTTGTTTACTGCACTGTGAGACTTCAAGCACTCATTAGTGGATGGGGAATGTTTGAGTGGGATGTGGAGTTGTGGCCGGCTTATGATGTAGGAAATCCATTTGGGCTTCTGAAATCACCTTGGATAGCCTGAATGATTGATAAGTATCTGAAATGATTCTCTCAGTAACTTGGCAGTTTGATCAACGGGACTATTGAGATACCTCACCTAATTTCCATCCACCTCTTAAAATACTTTTCTTCATCCATTCTTCCAGAACTGTGGTCTGCCTTATAGGACGCAGCTTGCTTTTTTTGAATTTGTAGTTTAAAATAAGATAAGATAAAATAAAATAAAATAAAACTAAACTTTTAAAATAAAAAAGAGCACGGATTTTTATGCTACTGTGATGAAAGAGATAGAGGAGGGACTTTTTTTTTCTCTTAAAGATTGATTGATTTTAGAGAGGGAGAGAGAGTGAGAGCCAGAGCACAGGTGGGGAAGGGCAGAGGGGGGAGAAAGAGAAATCGAGAGAATCTCAAGCAGACTCCGTGCTCAGTATGGAGCACCACTTGGTGCTCAATCTCATAACCCTGAGGTCATGACCTGAACCAAAACCAAGAGTCCAGCCCTTAACCAACTGAGCTACCCAGCTGCCCCAAGGAGGGACATTTTGACTGAATAGATATTTTTTCCCACTGGAGTCACTGGGTTTATTTGCTTTTATTTAATTCTTTAAAATTTATTTATTTATTTATTTTTTTGGGTGCGCGCGCGCTTTTGTGTGTGTGTGTGTGTGTGTGTGTGTGTGTGTCTATGGTAACTTTGAAAGAAGCTGAGTGCTTTGGAACTAGTTTGGTATAGTCTGAAAATTAATTTACTCAGTAGGCATCATGTGGGTTCTATGTTAGGCACTCCAGGACTATCCGTAGGGACCTGATAGCCTTTTGGGAGAAATGAGTGAAGTCCACAAGTAAGTGTAATTAACAGGGCAGGGGGTCAGACATTCCAGGAGACTTGAACCCTGTGCCATGCGAGCAGGATTTACCCTACTCCAGTCATACACATGTTCACTAGTTTGAAATAAAAAGGGAGTAAATTAAAATTCCAATTGCATTCATTTTGTTTTATTTAATTAGGTTTCTTGATAACCATAGACTAGTAATTCAGATTCTAATGGCTGAGAAGCTTGAGTCTAGTTTTGTCAAGGCACAGAGATACCTGCTTTAGGGCATGTTTGCAACATTAAATTTACAGGCTTTTTCATACTACGAAAGTAAAAAAAAAAAAGCTTGTTGTGGAAATATAGAAATAGGCAGAAACTTGTTAATGAAAAACCTGAATCATTCATAATTCCACTATTATTGCTGGTCTTTTTAAAAATGTGTTTTCCCATAGGTAAGATCATACTACATCTAACGTGTTGTAACTTCTTATATAAGCATTTTCTCATGTCATCAGAATTCTTTATAATGTTTGGATGGCCGAATTAAAGTCCATTGTGTGTATCTGCCTTATTTTATTGAACAGTTTTATTATTCATCCCAATTTTTTGCTATGATATCTTTGAACATATATTGCTATGAATTTTACATGAGTTTTATGTATAATTATATAAAAAATATTTCTAGATAAAACCAGTTAAAGGCCAATAAACACTGCCAAACAAGACAGGCTGGGAGTGGCTGGAAACCAGCCCATGACCTGGGATGTGCCAACAAACATACCTTGCAGGTGCGGCCAGAAGGCCTAGTCTGGCAGCCAAGACATACAATCTGAAAGTTACAGCACCAGACTGGATTCTGGTCGTCATTTGGATTTAGGGTTTCCAGGGACTTGTAGAGTTTCCCAAGAAGTCTGTTGAAATGGTCTTAAGAAAGGAAAAGAGGAAGTAAGTGTCAGGATTCTTTCGGGAAGCAGCATGGCTATCAGTCAGTCTGGGGTTCAGCCGAAGGACCTAAGTCTCTTCTACCGGCAGATATCATCTAGGGTCTACTGCGTACCAGGCGCTAGGCCCAGAGCTCCCAGGGGACTTATAGTCTAGTGGGAAAATCTTTCTTGGATGGAACTGACAAAGACATGGTAGAGCCCTTGTTCTTCCGGAATTGGAATATTGAACTGGAATACAGACTCAGCTGTGGGGGAGGGACAGAGTTGACTCTCAAATTCACAAAGCCAGAGCCAAACTCCTGGCAACGGTGACTTACCATCAAGTCAAGGAGGAGAGGCTTGGAAGTACACCTTTCTGGTCTGAGGTCACATTGGTCCAAACCAGGAGCAGCTGGCTCATCCTACAAATAGGGGTCTAGTGCTGGTACCTGGATGTCCATACTGGGTTATGGGAGATAGGAGTTAACTTAGGGCCAGCGACCAAAATGGAGAATTGAAGAATGCGTTACAGCAACTAGCCTCCTTTCTGGCATGTATTCTAATAGGTTTTCAATAAAATTTTGTTAAGGGAATGCATAAAGTTTGGAGAAAAGAAGGATGAACATTATGGGAGAGGCATGGGAGAAAGAAAATAAGACTAATAGCTATGATGTAGTCATTATAAGTTTGGGCTCTGGAGTCTAGAATCAGATATTAGCTCTTCCATTCTCAAAGCCTTTGAGATCTTGAACCGATTCCTTAACATTTCTGAACCTCAGTTTTCTCATCTGTAAATGGGACTAATCACAGTACTTACCACACTTTAGAATTGTGAGGCAATTCTTGTAAAGAGCTGAGTGCATTTCCTGGCACTTAATAAATGTTACTAAATAAAAAAAACAATAATTTTTTAATGAACAGTTTCTGGGGGGGATATTATTAACATATTATGTGTTCTCTGGTGAAGTCTGGCTTTCTTTTTTTTATCACTACAAATAACCTTAGAAAATTGAGAGAGGTAGAGAAGATGAACTATGATGGAATTTAATGCACACCTATCTATACATATCACCTGCTGTTCATACTGAAACGAAGACTTCTTGCAGTTTAGAGACAAGGCAAGGGAGAGCGGAAGGTTCAGCGTATGCAAAATTATCTAAAATTTAACTGTTGGTTGATTGAACATAAAAGACTTAGGGAAGGAAACCACATGATGAATCTATCTTTCTTCAGTCACGTTGCGATAGTAATTACTGAAAAATGGGTCCACGTATAAGGACCTGATAGAATTAGAGACTTGGAGGTACATGGTTGAAGGGGCAGATTAAACTGCTAAATGGATTTATTGTTCTCTCTTTGTGGGAACAGCCTCTCCCTCCTGCTCAGGCTAGGATGATAGAGGAAAAAAGACCCAGAACTAGGGTTCACCATCAGCATTCTGTTTTGTTTTGACTCTGGCTCATTGGTCCCAAGGGTACTTTGAAGTGCTCACTCTGGGAAGAGTCTAGGAATCTTTTTGCCTTCTGAAGGTCTGTTGCTTGCACAGAAAGCCTTGAGAAAATATTTCTAGAAGTAATCGAATGGCCAGGCACTTTTAAACAGATGATCTACTTCAGACTGTTGAGAAGCTCGGGCTGCGATAAAAATTCTATGAGGAGATGCAATACGAGGGTGGGAAATATATGTAATTGGCATCTGTTTTTATGGATAAATAACACTTAAGTGGGACTAAAGGAGCTGAAGTTTCACTAGAAGCCTTGCCCACTGCTAACTCCAGATTGTGGCTGTCACTGCGCAGCAGGATGCCAGGTTTAAGCTATCCCCAGCGTTGCTGTTTCTTCATTTAGCCTCTGGACATCCTGTCCCGTCATTACCCTTGCTTATCTGGGTCTCTTGCTTCTTCTCTGCTCAAAATCTGTTTCTATTATCCTACTTCTGAGGCAGCACCTGTGTCCCTCTGCCTTCCTGGGAGGCTCTTGTCCTTCCTCGGTCCTGTTCAAAGGGTATTTGCGTGTTTGTTGTTGTTGTTCTTCATAGGAACTTTCTGCCTTGGGATGAGTCAGGCTTCCCTTTGAGCTGTAGTGGTAAGACTGGTCTCTTGTATTCAGATACTCTTGACGTGGCTCGCTCACGTTCTCTTTCCTGTTCGATGGGCACGAGGTGCTCTGAGGTGGGTGGTGTGTACTTTATTGTCATTTTATAGATGAGGAAACTGGCAGCAGTGGTTTGCAGTCTCTGGGACGGGTGGAGGCATGTTGGAATCCGGAACTTTCCAGGCAGGAGGCGCTCCTGCTTCTTATCCCTACTAGAGTTTAAGTCCGCGTGAGGCTGTCTGTCATGGGGAGCTGAGCTCTTGGGGCAAAAAGGAGAGCTGGAGACTTCTTGTAAGACACTGTAGTGGAGCATGAGCTCTATTTTCTTGGTATCGTTATGGCCTTTGAATAGAAAAATTAGTTCCTTCCGGGGTGCATCAGAGTTGCATTTCCCAAAACCTTGAGTCCTCCCCAAATGTCCTGTATATCTGGAAATGGTGAGAGAGATTCTCTTCCCTGATCCTGAGGGCAATTATTAGCTGAGTTGACCTATTTCTCAAGCAGAGTCCTGATCTGGAAATAAGCCATAAATTGTATGTCATCAGGTACCTGGGAGAAGCCTATGGGCCCGATTCTTGGAGAGACCCTCAGGCCTGTACTCAGAGCCATTTATGTTTATTTTTTAAGTGACTACATAAGCTCGTAGCTAATTATACAACAGATTACAATGTGTGATTTTAGACAAGCACAGGGACAGCAACAAGCAGTATTGCTGACAAGAAGGAGAGAGAAAAACTGTGAAAATGAAACACAAACCTAATTTTTAAAAGAAAAGCACATAGTGGGTTGATATGGGTACCGTGCCTCAGTCATCTCTGTACAAAAATGGTTAAGAATGCTAAGGGGTCAAAGAAGTGTTTAGCTCATCTTAGAAATTGTCCGTGAAAACCAGAAGAAAATGAAAAAGTATTCTGTCAGTTTTGAATATTAATTGAAATGTACTGGAAAAATCTATGTGAATAATGTAGTTTTAATTTTCACTAAAAGATATT
Organism: Mellivora capensis; assembly: GCA_004024625.1. Classification (NCBI taxonomy): domain Eukaryota; kingdom Metazoa; phylum Chordata; class Mammalia; order Carnivora; family Mustelidae; genus Mellivora; species Mellivora capensis. The sequence goes on along the minus strand of PISX010001321.1, from coordinate 31,137 downwards.
TGGTTCAAAACAATATATATTGGATTCACCAGAACAGCGATATGCAGCCCAGTTAGCACATGCAAAGATACCCAACATCACTCATCAAGAAAATGCAAATTATAATTGCAATGAGCTATGCTCCTCACGGTGAGTATTGCTAAAATTAGAAAGACTGACAGTATCAAATGTTGGCAAGTACATGAAGCAACCGAAACTCTCATACATTGCTGATAGAATATAAAATGATACAGCTACTTTTGAATACACTCTCTCAATTTTTCTTTTTTTTTTTTTTAAAGATTTTATTTATTTATTTGACAGAATTAACAAGTAGGCAGAGAGGCAGGCAGAGAGAGGAGGAAGCAGTCTCCCCGCTGAGCAGAGAGCCCAATGCAGGGCTCAATCCCAGGACCCTGGGATCATGACCTGAGCTGAAGGCAGAGGCTTTAACTCACTGAGCCACCCAGGCGGCCTTTTTTTTTTTTTTTTTTTAAAGACTTTATTTATTTATTTGACAGAGAGAGAGATCACAAGTAGGCAGAGCAGCAGGCAGAGAGAGAGGAGGGGGAAGCAGCCTCCCTGCTGAGCAGAGAGGCCGATGTGGGGCTCGATCCCAGGACCCAGAGATCATGACCTGAGCTAAAGGCAGAGGCTTAACTCTCTGAGCCACCCAGGCACCCTCACACTTTCTCAATTTCTTATCAAGCTATTCGTATTCTTACCATAAGACCAGGCAAGTCCACTTGTAGATATTTACCCAGGAGAAAGAAAACACGTTCCCACCCAAAGATCTATATGGGAATGTTCCTAGCAGGTTTAGTTGTAATAGCCCAAACCTGGAAATGATCTGAGTAACTGTTAGTGGAAGAGTGGGAAAACAATTTGTGTTACAGCTAAATAAGAGCAATGAATGAATCCTCAGTAATGAAAATGAATATAGTACTGATACAAGCAACAACATGGGCAGAGCTCAATATCATGATGCTAAGTGAAAAAAGCCAGCCTTGAAGTCTGTGTACTCTGTGATTCCATTAATATGGCATGCTAGAGAAGGCAAACCTAGTAATGGACCAGCACTATGGGGAGGGACTTGACTACAATAGGGCATGAGGAATTTTGGGGCCCTGATTGTGATGGTGGTTCCATGACTATATACATTTGTCAAAACTCATCAAACTGTACACTTTAAAGGGTGAATTTTATTATATATAAATCATATGCCAATTTTTAAAAATCCAAAAATTTGGAAACTACATTTCTAAATTAATAAATAATCTACACATTTCCTTTTATTTTTCTAGTCTTCCAACAAAATTTTGTAGTATGCCAGGCACTATGCTTGCCATTGGGGGTAGAAATATAAATAAGTTTATGACCTTGCCCTGGTGCCTTTTCTGTTAGTTCTAGACCCTTTTGCATTAGAGAAGAGTCTCCAATATTAACCCAGCTAATAGAAGGTTGCTAGTGCCTGGCTTTTAGGAGGTTATGTTTGAGAGGTTACATTGTTAATCATCTTGATCTCTGGAAAGACTCTTAAGAGAATGCCTGGGTGGCTCAGTCAGTTAAGTGTCTGCCTTCTGCTCAGGTCATGATCTCAGGGTCCTGGGATGGAGCCCAGCATCAGGCTCTCTGCTTAGCAGGGAGCCGGCTTCTCCCTCTCTGCCTGCTGCTCTGCCTACTATGCTCTCTCTCTCTGTGAAATAAAGAAGTAAAATCTTGAAAAAAAAAAAAAAAAAGATTCTAGGGCTCCTGGGTGGCTCAGTTGGTTAAGTCTCTAACCCTTGATCTCAGGGTGGGGCTCAAACTTAAAAAAAAAAAAAAAGAGTTAAAAGGAGTCTGAAAGTCACCTCAAATGATGGTGATCGTGGTGAGTACGAGTAGAGTAACAGATTCCATCATCAGAGGAATTGTGACAGTTTATGGTCAACCCCCCCCAAACCCCAGCTTATAAAGATAACTAACTATTCAAGACTCAGGTTTTTCAACTCGATACAAGCTACCCTCCCTTCATACTTTGCTCTCTCTAAGGAAATTATTGGCATGTTTGAGGTGCAAAAACAATATGGTGCTGTCAGCCTTGGTGGGGAAACAGCAGTGGCTGCTCAGGCCTTCAGGAGTCTGTTCCCCTGACCCACCCTCGTTTTTATTTTGTTCTGTCTTTTTTTGTTTGTTTGTTTGGCACAGCCTTAGGGTAGTTAATCTTTAAAAGAAAGAAGGAAGAACAGTTCGAAAATGCAGCTTGTGTCTAGCCTAATTTTAGAAGGCTCTTCCACACTGTACCTGAATGTCACATTTTTGAGATCCTTACAGGGCAAGGCCATTTCTGGATATCCCTGGTGTGGCCACGAATCAGTCCTATGGCCCGAAAAGTATCTGGAGCCCACAGATCCTTCCAAAAACTCTCTGTGTCTCTTCTCCATTGATGCTCCTTCACCTCCCCAAGCACCTTCTCCAGTATTCTAGCCCTTTCACCCCATCTCCTCAGGGAGGGGCCCTTGGGTCCCACAGTCACAGTGGAGGGCATGTGTATGTGGAGAGAGAGGGAGAAAGAAACTGGACGCATACACGCTGCTTGGGTCATCTTTTTCTAAAAGCCAAATCAGACACCTTCCAGTTCTTAAAACCCTTCTTATTTCCAAAATCCAAGAGGCGTTCTCGCCTCGAGTTTCACCTCTGCCCTACTCCCTCCCTAGCACCTGTATTTGTTGTGCCAACTGCTTGTATTTCCTCAAAAACACCATGATGCTTTCTCCACTCTCTCTGTGGCTTCGTTTTTGTGCCTTCTGTCCGAAACGCCACCCCTTCTTTTTGTCCTCTGGGTGAGTTTCCAGGCAGCCTTTAGGTGGAAGTGAAAGCTCTCCCTTTCTTTCCAGATCTCTTGGACCCCTTTTGCGTGGAGGCATCAGTAACCCTTATGCCTTGAGCTCCACTGCAAATCACTGAGAGAGGATTTATTAGACTAAGGGCTAATTATGGGTTATATATGCTTGCTTTTGTCACTACACTTTGATTTCTTGCAGTTGGGATTTTTTTTCCCCTTTGTATCTCTGCCCCTAGCACATTGTAGGTACTTAGTTAATGCATGTTCAAAGCATCATCGAATAAACAATGATAAAAGAAATGACCTCATTTGATACCAGAAGTTACAGGAAGCAGCTAATAATGCCCTGTGCCCACGGGCAGATAAGGCAGTTGATACTTTGCTTTCCCAGGTGCAGCTATCCAGATGGGGATATGAGCCCAGGTGCAGAGCAAGTAAAAGCATTATTATTAACTAGCTTCACGTTCCCCTGGCATTCGTTGAGTCTGAGCTGCAGGAAGGAGATTTGCACATTCATGATCTCTGTTCATACCTCCCAGCAACCCTGTGAAGGGTGTCTTGTTATCCCTGTTTTACAGATGGGGAAACTGGAAATTTGAAAAGTGTCAAGGCCAAGATCATAGGAGAGGTAATCTCAGAGTCTGAACCAGAGGTGTGGATCTGGGAGGATTCTTTTCTCTAGCAGTGTCCTTAATGTTGTTTTTGTCTTCTTTATTCTTGGCCCCATGCTCTGCTAAGTCCTTTTAGTTTGGAGATCCTGGTGCACCTGTGAAATTCCTCTGGAGTTTGGAGTGGGGGTTCTTTCTGGAGGAGGCACCGATGCTTGATTGCTCTGGGGGCAGGTCATGATGGTTATAATGGTGATGATGGTGTTGGGGAAGAAACAAGACTCTGGTACTGGAAAACTTGCTCTCAGTCTCCAGGAAGAGAAATTCTGGGTTGTCCATCTCAGTTGGCCAGGAGATGGCAAATAAAAGTCCAAGATGTTGCCCCAGAGTGACAATGACCTTTGGCAGAGGAGTTTCCAGTGTTGTATCTCTCTAGTAACTGAACATGAGGGACAAGGGGGAAGGGCGCTACTTGGGACCTTCCTAGAATTTTCCCTATTGAGGGAATTGAGGAACTCCTTGAAAGACCTTGGGGTTACGAAGGGGCTTGGCAGGCTGGTAATTCTAATGCATGACACTGATCAGTCTTTTCAGATCAAGGGGGCAGGCACTACTCATTTCCCAGCAGGTGTTGCCATAGAATTTGGGCTCAATGTTGTCAGGTCTTCCAATTTTCTGAGAGAAACCAGATTTCGTATTAAAATTCCAAATGTTAAATTTGAATTTATGATTTTTGGGGGTGGGGTGGGGGTGGAAGGGCAGAGAGAGAGGGAGAGAGAATCTTAAGCAGGCTCCACACCCAGCATGGAGCCTGAGGCAGAGTTTGATCTCACCACCCTGAGATCATGACCTGAGCCAAAATCAGGAGTTGGACCCATAACTGACTGAGCCACCGAGATGCCCTAAATTTGAATTTAAAATAAAAAGAGTCCCTCTGTTTCCTGTTCTGGTCAAAGTATCTTCAAGAATGTCACTATGCTATTGGCATTTTGAGCAGAATGATTCTTCTTTCTCCTCTGGAACTCAACAGATTTCTAGTCTCCCCACCTTACCTCCCTCCCCACAACATTGCTTTCCTGTCATTCTGCCAAGGTAAAGTGCCATCAAATTTGCAGATAACTCCTAGGAAAACCATATTCCTAACCTCCCAGCTGAGTTTTTGTTTTTCAGAATCATTATAGATAATTTCCAAGTATCTCTGTATGCGTTTCATTTGTTGACAATAATCTTGGGCCAAATACGACACTTCAAACCCTTGTAAAATCTTTCTGCCTTAGCCATTCTTCCCCTCACTCTGATTTCAGTGGATTTTGTTTGAGTAAATGCACCTGGCTTTTGGTTATGGCAGAATCAGGAGGTGGTTGGCTGGCAACAGGATTACCTGGAGACATTTGAGCATCTCACACCTTTCTTTGGCTCTAGCAGCCTTGACTCACAGCAGATACTCAGTCCTGAGGCTCTTCCCAGGAAGAGCCCTAGCACTAAACTGGCTGCATTCCATTGTGGAAGGTTGTCATGTGTGACAGTGCTTGGAGCTAAGGTTGGGTGATGCATGCTCTTTAAGAATAAGTTAATTTTCTGGAAAGCAGTTGGGCCATGTGTAAAAATGTACATCGTTCTTTGAAGAAATGATCAGAAATATGCATAATTATATTGTTTGTAAGGCTAATTCCAATAACTAAAAATAGTAAACAAGTTAGACGTCCCATGGTTAGAAGATGATTAAACAGATTTTGGGCTTAGCCCTATGAGATAATGGTAAGAGGCCTTTAAAAGAATATTTATGAAGAATTTTTAATGATATGGGAAAATGCCATAATATCCAAAGAAGACAGAATATAAAACTATATATATATAATATATATATGCAGTTATAGTTATATGTATCTCTATTTTTATAGCTATTTTTCTTTTCTTTCTTTTTTTTTTTTTTTACAACTTTCTGTATTTTTTTCCAAATATTCTCTGGTAAAACAAAGCTTTTTAAGAAATAAACTTCTAAATTTCAGAATAACTTTTCTGTTTCAGAGAAAAGCTGCAAAGGTAGTACAGAGTTTCAGTATACCTTACCCAGATACTTACATTATTTTTAAAAATTAGAACAAGTTATTTAAAAATGATTAAAAACAGCTTTCTGTGCCTTACGTTATCACTTTTCATACTTATTTAGGTTATTTTATTTATTTATTTATTAAATAAACTCTACACCCAACATGGGCCCTAAACTCACAACCCCGAGATCAAGAGTCACGTGCTGTACTGGGTAAACCAGCCAGGCTCCCCTCCTGTTATTTTAATGGAAGTTTTCAAAGAAAAAAAAATGTGTTATTCATAAGAAAAAAAACCATGTGACCTGGATGACCATTTACTTACGTTCATACTTATTTATAATGCTGTGCTTAACCGAGATCTCAAGCATTTCACACGTACTGGGTAGAACATGAGAACTTTCAGAAACCCTCTTAAACCCTTGCTGTTTGTCCTGAAATGCCTTAAATGAATCTACTGTTTATCATGGTCTTACTTCGAGATTTGATTCAAAATAGACTCCTATTTAAGATAAAAGGCGTTATTCATCCTGCCTCTTTTGAGTTAGAACTGGATTATTTCTTCTCCAACTTCTGTAGCCACGCGAAAGTCAGGTTCCTGGGAGTCTATAATGGGTTTAAGAGGCAGTCATCTGAAATTGAATTTACCAAGTAGGTGCTATTTCAATCTTTTGTTTTGACTGATCAGCCCACCAAAGCTGGAAGCTAAAAATAATAAACCCTCTCATGTTAGCAAGTCAAGCCATCACAGGAAACAGTAAGAAATGACAGCAACTGACATCTGGGAGGTTATCTTTGCCATGCTCCCTGAATGGGAGCTCTGTGGGAAGGGGCCTGGGAGGGGCCTGGGAGCTGGGGTGGAGCTGGCTGCTCCTGTGGGATTTGTAGTATAAGGCCCTGTGGGGCTCCTTTCTGCGCTCAGGGTTGGGGGAGGGGGGCGCTGCTTCACCAGAGGGCTGGGCACTAGTTAACAATCCCTAGTGCTTTTCTCTCTCTTTAGGATTAGCACATGTACTACCCCTCCAGAAGATCACAAAATCTTGTTTTCATGTCACAATTGCAAAGGCTTCTGTTGTTAACTTCGAAAATTTAGTCACCACTGACACTTCTATAACATTAGTTTTTCTGTTATTTATAAGATGACCTTTTTTGTCTCTCATCTCTTTAATTTGGAATGAAGACAAACATGTCACTCACCATTTCTCTTCTTTGGGTAGGAGCCCCATGGATGTTTTAACCCAGGGGTCTGTTAGGATAGGAAGAGACGCCATGATGAATCCTTTCCTGTCATTGTAATTGAGATTGTGGGTCTGAAGGACCAGTGGTTCTCATTTGGGTGTGGTTTGGAAAATATAGGAGGAATATAGGGATCCTATATCAGGTTCTCTCAAGAATCCCCCACATTTCCCATCTGCTGCTTAGAAATACCCCAGTTATAAAATGTCCCCATGCCTCCTCCAGTTTATGAGGCAGAATCCCTGGGATATCAAAAACAAAACCCAGAACCCCAAAACCCCACTCTCTCAGTGTTAGTGTACATCTGCCTTCTGAGTTAACGTTCTTAACAAAGGGAAGTCTATACACTCTATCTCTAGAAGGCCAGCCAGAGGGAGTAGAAAAGAAAATTAAGAGACAATTCATTTGGCAGTCATTAATCCTGGTTTAGCCTTTGGGAAAATAGGCCTTCCTTCTTCCATCTTTGTTAGCAGGCAGATTCGATTGGCTAAAGAATGCTGTAGTCCCTGAGAGCAAAGACAATGGCTCTTTACAAAGATACTCCAAAGCACCTGAAAATATGTTCCTTCAGCTGTTTTGCTGTCTATGATTCAATGGCACTTAAGTGATTTGGGGTCAGTATCTAATAAGCACATTTGCTTCCCAAATGAAAAACTAGCAGAGCTCGGTCTTCTCCACAGATCACAAACCTGAGGTATATCTACTGGTACTTGGTGGGAAGGGAGATCATTCAGAATTTTATTTTTTGCAAACCTTCAAATGCTAAGATCTAAATAATCTATTTAGGGCATTCAGAGCTGCCTGATGCAAGCTGCATAATTGAGTGGAATTAAAACCGATTTGCTTCAGGTCCTCCCTCCCTCCCCCACCTGCAGCCACCTTGGACACTGCATAGATTTTGAAAGTCACTCTGTAAGATTAGTACCAGGGGTCTTTCAGTAGATGCTTATAACTGAAACTGAAAACCTTTTTTTTCATAACCCCTCAAAGTCGAAAGCCTTAACGAAAAGAAAAGAAAATGCTTTTAATGAACGGTCTTTGCAGAATCAGCTCCTTGTAACATTGGTCATTCATGTGAATCAAAATAGCTAAAAGTAGGTCGTATTGTAAAAATGAATTAGGCTTCACATTTTATTGACTTTACTAGGCTTTTTTTTCTTCCACAGTGGCTGATCGTTAGCTAATGACTGGCCTAAATGAAGAGGCATTGATTTTCTTATTTTCTTTATTTTGCCATCTACTCCTTCAGAATATCACTGGGGCCCATTATGTGCCAGGGGCTTTTCCTTTTTCATTTCTCTTTCTCATGACAATGCTGAAATTTGATATTTTTATTTTCATTTTTTTATATGTGAAGGAATTGAAAACTCATAGAGTTCACGGTAAATGGCCCAAGGACATTCAGCTCATTAGTAAAAGATTTGGACACATTTCTCTGTTGGAAGTCCTGATGTTTTCTACTAGATTATTTTTCTTTGAAAGAATTTTTGAAATTTTTGATATGTATTAGTGAAACGTAATTAAACTGCAGTAAAATTGTCCAGCGGGGAGCCCAATATAGGGGTTGAACTCATAACCTGGAGATCAAGACCTGAGCTGAGATCAAGAGTTAGATGCTTAACCCACTGCGCCACCCAGATGCTCCAAAATTGCAATCTTAATGTCTCATAAGACAATGAAAAATATTCACTGTAATATTAAATAATTTCAAAAAATGAATGCAGCACTATTTGAATTGAGCACTTAGTATGAACAAGACATTATTTAACTCTCAAGGTGATCCAGAGAGATGCATTCCATTTTTTTTTCCTTTTTTACTGATGAGTCTCAAACAAGTTGGGCCACTTGTCCCAGGAAGGTCACAAAGGCAGTTAATGGAAAAGCAGGGATCCAAACCCTGGGCCAGCTGTCCTCATACTCCAAATGCTTCATCTCACTATAACAACCTGAGTTTAGCATAAAGTTGTAATGATCTGTAAATGATCAATATAAATGGCAATGAAATTAAATACTGGTCTTTTGGCTTTGTGTTCTTGTAATATTTTATTACGGAAAAATTTTTTTTGGTGTAAGTATCAATAATTTTCATGGAAAAGTAATCATGAAGTTTGTTTTTCTTCTAATCCTCTTGCCTTGAACAAATTTCTTTTTCTTTTAAGATTTTACTTATTTATTTGAGAGTGAGCGGGAGAGCAAGCATGCTTGTGAGTGGGGGGAGGGGCATAGGGTGAGGAAGAGAGAATCTCCAGGAGATTCTGAGCTGAGCGCAGAGCCTGACATGGAGCTCAATCTCACAACCCTGAGATCATGACCTCAGTCAAAACCGAGTAGGACCCTCGACTGACTGAGCCATCCAGGTGCCCTCTGAACAAATTTTTGAAGAGTATTTTAATGGTTACACTTTCTCCCTCTGAAAGACTAGTTGGGGATGAGGCTGGCCTCTTACAGGTGGGGACTTATGACCTCAGGAGAGGTTAAAAAGCTCCTGGTAGGACATTGAGGTCAAACCTAGAGTTCTTTGCAATTTTGCTTGTAGCCATTCTTGTATTGACACAGTAGTAGGAGGAGACATTCTTAACCTTCTCATCCTACCCAGGACACACTTTCCCATGTCACAAGCCTATTATTGGGGGCTGGGGTAGAGTCACTTTAGTAGCTAGTGGACTGCCATCATGTTAATTACATCCCTTTGAGGGGAATCAGGACCTGAGTTGCTAAATGTTTTTAGAACACAACTTATCTGCAGGCTTGCCTATATGTAGTGTTTTAAAACACAAGTTTGCAAACAGAAAACAAAAAAGTATTCAGTTTAAATATATCTTTATGGACATGAGAAATTAAACATTTTGGGGGCAACTTGTTATATCAAGTGTCCTTACTTCTGTGGCAAATTTGCCCAGAATGGAGCAAATTACTAGACAGTATGGAATAAGAACCATCCAATCTTGTCAAAAGAAAACCCTCTCATTTGTATAGCCAATGTATCAGGGCTAGTCCATATTCATCTTTTATTTAAAGCCCCCCCAATACTCAGATTATTTAAATTAACTAGGCATTAACTAGGCTTTGAAGGATAGGATTGGTTAGTTTTTCATTTAAAATACTTATTGAGCACATATGTGCCAGCTTCTAAACCCTAAGGATACATGGAACTCATGTAAATGAGAGAACTAGATAATACACAAATAAACAAATAATATTTAACATGTCAGATGGTGAAACTGCTAGAGGTAAGAAATAAAATAGGGTATAAGGAAGTGTGTGTGTGTGGTGAGGGGTTCTTGCTTCATTGAAGGCCTCAAGGATAGTGTAACATTTGAGCATTAGAGAAGTGTAGGAGCAAGTCTTTGAGACAACTAGAGGAAGACTGCCGCAGAAATAGTAAGTGCAAAGGCCCTGAGGTAGAGTGATGGTGTTATATTTGAGGAACGGCAAGGAATTGTCAGTCTTAGATAATTCAGATGGGGATCTTCCGCTCGGACCAAGTGTAGATCTTCAGGCTGGGTTTCCTCAGTGACTTCCAGGGATGGCCCAAGTTCACTCTGGCTGTTCCCATCCTCAAAGCAACATAGAAACTTCTTTAAAGGGGGTGAGGAAAGGTAGACAGAAACTACTCCCAGCCTGGAGAACTTGGGGAGTCAATCTTGTTTACATATTTAAATACCTCCTTCACAACCAATAAAACTCAAATTGTTTTAATTGAGCATTTAAATACTTCTTACCCGTAGGTATTTCAGGCATTCGGCTTTACACCAATTATTGCATCATCTTAAAAGAGAAGCTTTTAAATTAATTAAATCCATTACACTTGAATATTTGATTCCTGCCAATACATAATTTAAAATCCTCAGTTCAGAAATAATTCAGTAGATTAGGAGGCCTTCGAAAATGTCCTAAACTCTGTACCTGGCAAGGCATAGCCCAGGTCTCCAGATAAGGGGCAAACTGGCCGTCTGAAAGAGATCTTTCAGGTTATCCCCAGGCAGGCCAATTGGCTGTGTGCTTAAGAAGCCTGTCACATGTCTCAGACTTGGGGATTCTGATTCAGTGGTTTTGGAGAGAGCTCAAGATTTTTTTTTCCCCCAAATAGGTGATTTTCTTAGTGAGCCGATTTGAGGGCAGTCAGTTTGGAACGAAGACAGGATACGTCTGTGTAATACAAAAGAACAAAATGTGGCATCCATCCTGTTTGGCTCAGATGCAGAAGGGACATTCGTCACAGTTTCTCTTATGTAGCTGTATTAGTCAGGGAAGGCTAGGCTGTGCTGCGGTAACAATCGCAAATCTCAGCAGCTTAATGCTCTGAAGTCTGTTTCTTGTTCTGCACTGAGCTCAGGACCAGTGTCTGTATACTGGTGACTCTGATCCAGTCACACCGTGTCCCTTGGGGTCTTCCAGGAGAGAAGAGACAGAGTGTCTGTCTTTCTGGGTCATTTTAGGGGTCACTCCTGGAATGGTCTAGCCCTTCTGCCCTTATTCTATTAGGCAGAACTAGTCACTTGTCTCCTCCCAGATGCTGGGGGCCAAGAAGGCAGCTTATATGCTCAGGAGGCAAGGGAAGGAGTTGGTGAGCGTGCACACGGCTACTTCCTGTTAGAATTTTCTGCAAGTTCTTTGTGTTTTTTCTACCAGTTTTGCTGGGTACTTAAGTCTATGCTCAGGATTACTGGCCCCTCTGACGTCAGCCATGGTGCACTGTAGCACAAGGAAGATCCCAGTCTGGTTAAACTAAATCACACAGAGATGTAATCACATATCTGATCCTCCTACCACATCCATCCCAGAAATCTCTCTCTTTTTTTTTTGGTCTTAAAGTAGGAGTCCCATCGTGGGGATGGCAGAGCTTCTTTCCTTTCTTTAGCATAGATTCTCCAAAAATTCATCATTTGTGTTATTGGCAGCGGGGGTTTTTAAGGGCCAGAGCAGACATCCTGTAGGAGGCGATGATTCTAAGTATGGTGTTTATGAGTTGGGGACTTTCTAGACAGTCTAAAAATATAAGCAGACAAGATAAGAATCTAGGAAGGGCACAGTCAAGGGTAGGAGTGGTTTGCCTTTATGATGTGAGAAATTGCAAGGACTCAATGTGAACAAGTGAATTAAACAGTACAATTACCTATGATTGTGCAGACCTGGGTTTCTCCAAGGCTGGTCTCTGGACCAGAAGCATTAGCATCTTCTGGGATCTTTTAAGAAATGCAGATTCTTAGATCTGACCCCACACCTATAGAATTAGAAATTCTGGGGATGAAGGCAACAATCTATGTTTTGACAGCTCTCCAGGTGATTTTTATGCACATCAGTGTTTGAGAATCACTGGCATAGATTGAACATACTGTTTTGTCTAAACCTAAGTAATTAGGGAATCTAAATGGGATTTTTTTTCCCCCCTGTGGGAGAAAGAGGTGGACATAAACCTTCAGGACACTTGACAGAGAAACGGCTACTCTTTTAGACTAGATGCCTGCTTCTTTTGTATGTGTGACTACGATACTCTACAGGGAGAATCAATATCTAGAAAGGTAACTCAAGGCAGTTCAAGTGCCTGAGAGTACCAGTTATTTTTCACATATGTTACATAATAAGGCATGAGCTAATCTATTTTAAAATCATTTTAAAGCAGAGATTGATTCAACATACATTTGTAGTTTTCCTCTCGGTTTTACTGATCACTTTCGGCCACTCTCTTCTTTGTCTACCCAGAACATTGGGCACGATGGTTTTGTAGGGACCAGCAATGTGTAATCCTAAACTATTGAAATATTTTCAACTATCCTCTCCCGCCACATCCCACAGATGAAAAGCTATAAATAAATTAAACCCACAGGAACCCGAGGAGAGTATCATGGACCTCAGCTGTGATGGTGTCCGAAGGGTGGAGGTGAGGAGGCTTGGGGACAGAGTGGGCCCAATGCTGCAAGGAATCTGAGATTTATTTCCTGGAGCAAGCCTCTGGGGTCAGCAACATTTGCCTCTTTTTCATGCAAGTGGAAAAGCAGGTTGAAGATAAAAATGCCCACTCTCCTGGCCCTTCTACAAACATCAGTGAATGAATCAAAGTCCAAAATAAGCCCTTCCAAATATGGTCTTCTAGCATCGGAAGGAATGGCCCTCTGTTTCCCTACATCTTTCAAATGTCACTGACCATGGCTGCTTATGTTCGCCATGACTAAATTTGCCAGATGAAATACAGGACTCTCAGTTAAATTTAAATTTCAGATAAACAGTGAATAACATGTTAAGTGTATGTCCTATAGCTATACGTATGTAATATTTGAATAACTTGAAAACATGAATATAGAATTAGTATGACCATTCAAATTTGGGGTAAGCAACTAGTTATATTTTTTTTAGAGTTAAGTATATTCCATATTATATTCTTAGTTATGGGGCATACTTACACTAAAAAGTTAGTTTCTCTGAAATTTAAATTGAACTGGATGTCCAGAAATGTTTACTTGCTAAATAACTTTTATTAGCTACAACTCATGTAATTGATGGTAAAGGAATACTTGGAGTCACCAAGATGTGCAGAACCTTTTTTATTTTAATGTTTAGATTTTTCTTATTTATTTGACAGAGAGATCACAAGTAGGCAGAGAGGCAGGCAGAGAGGGGTGGATGGGGAAGCAGGCTCCCCGCTAAGCAGAGAGCGCATTGCGGGACTCGATCCCAAGACCCTGAGACCGTGACCTGAGCTGAAGGCAGAGGCTTAACCCACTTAGCCACCCAGGCGCCCAAGATGTGCAGAACTTCTTACTAATCCCCAGACATGGCCCCGGGTCAGCAGTGTCATTTTTCCTTTGGACTCTGTTTATTAAGCCATTATTACTTTCTCTTTGCCGCTCTGGTCCTGGGCAACTTCTCCTTTCTCCTCTCTTGGAGAGATGGTCTTCCTGGTCTTGGCCTTTTGGCAGAGACATATGCTGACCTGTTAGACACAGTATCAGCCAAACTGAGTTCCGTTTAACAGGTGGGTCTCGCCCTGAAGATTAGGTTAATCTCTCCATTCTGGAGCTAGGTAACGTCTGGATCTTTGTGGCTCAGAGAGCCTGGTGTTTCTGGAAGCTTAGCCAGCTCCAGTTCTCTTTCATGATTTTTATCGTCGGTGAATCACAAAACCCAACTTTCAAACCTAGTTCTTTGTGTAGGCAAATTTAGCCCCCTAATTACCATCAATTAGATGAATAAGAACACCTGACCCCCACCAACTCGGGTCCTAATGGGAAAACCAGCGCAGATAGTGTCAGATACAACTTTACTCAATAGGGCTCACTCAGCCTTCTGTGCAAGTAACAGAGACCTAGGAGCAGCAATGGGAAGTCATTTTGTTCTTTCTGTCCCAGATTCCAGTTGCTGCCTCTCTCTAGAGACCTTTTATGCTTGCTTAGTTCTCTATGAAGTCAACAGGAACATAGGACACCAAGGAAGTCTGTAAGAGTGAGAGACTCTGACCTAATTCGAATGTCCCCATAGTTCAGTTACTCAAAAGATTGTCAAGCCTTAAAGGCACAGGACATAGAAGTTACTAGAGTTTCATCCAAACTCCACCCCATGTTGGGATTACAATCATCTTTTTCCTGTTCCTCTCCTCTTCTTCTCACTTTGTGTGTAGGGGGATTTCAGGTGTATAAAAAAATACTGTTGATTTCCTTTATTTGGACAGGAAGCCTTTGTTATCTGGGTGGAGTTCTACTTGGGAGTGGTTGCTAGGATTACATTGTGGAATGAGGCAGAGTGATTTTTTTTTTGCTTTTTGTTTTCCAAAAACCAGATGTACAGCAGTCTCATTTCTTTTTTCCATGGAAGGGTCTTGGGTTTGGTCTTGGGTTTGGATTAGATAGACTAAAAAAAAGAAATGAAATTTAAACTCACCATCTGTTGATGGTGCAGAGAGCTTACATAGTTTGACCTTGCTCATAAACTGGATCGAGATCTTAATTAGGAGCTAAAATGCTCCTTTTGCTCTTAATCATAACTTATAAAAAGCAGAGTGAGGACACAGGGACAGCCAGGTGGTGGCAGTTTTTCTCACTGCTACCTGATTTTTTTGTGCAGTAACTACACTTTGGTTTTTAAGAGTTTGCAATCTGATGATGGTAGAATTACCTCAGATTGCTTCTAATCCCACCCCATGCCTTAGATCAGGTGTAGTCCCCTGATCTGTGCTTTCATAGCTTCTCACAACCGTAATGCAGGTACTGGGCTGGGAGTCCCTGAGGGCAGAGACTACTTCCCTCTTGAGTTGACTCTGGAGCACAGCAGGAGCCAACAGGTGGTGCCTGTGTTGGACTTCTAGCAACATAATCCATGACACCCTTACTCCAATAGCAGAGTGTCAGTAATATCTTAGGACCAAGAGAATTTTCAGAAAGTCTAGAAAGAGAAGCTGGAGATTTGTCCGTATGTGAATTACTTGTTTGTTGGGCTAAGTTACCTTTTTCTACTCCTGCCTCTCTGCCTACTTCTGATCATCTTTACCCATAAAAAGAGAGTCCACATGGCAGATTAAGAATTGTTTCACAGGTAAGATATTAGGAAAATAAATCTCATGTACTGAAACAGAGGTTAGCAAAATTTTCCGTACAGAGTCAGAGAGTAAATATTTCAAGCTTTGTAGTCTTTGTCGAACTGTTATTCAGTTACTGCCCTCGTAGTGACTAAGCAGTTACAACAGGCAAAGGGCGTGAGCATGACTGGGTTCCAATCAGACAGGTATGGACACTGAGATGTGAATTTCATGTACCTTTCACATATCATGGACTGTTATTCTTTAAAAAAATATTTTCTGGGATGCCTGGGTGGCTCAGTCAGTTGAGTGTCTGCCTTCAGCTCAAGTCTAATCCCAGGGTCCTGAGATCAAGTCCCACATAGGGCTCCCCACTGAGCAGGGAGTCTGCTTCTCCCTCTGCCCTTCTGCCTGCTCATACTCTCTCACTCTCAAATAAGTAAAATCCTAAAAAGTAAAATTAAAAAAAAAAA
Source organism: Mellivora capensis (assembly GCA_004024625.1). Classification (NCBI taxonomy): domain Eukaryota; kingdom Metazoa; phylum Chordata; class Mammalia; order Carnivora; family Mustelidae; genus Mellivora; species Mellivora capensis. Next base: position 15,460 of record PISX010001321.1, on the reverse strand, counting down.
AGCTACCCATTTAAAAATAAATAAAAAAATATTTTCCTCCAAATGTTTAATAATGTAAAAACATTCTTAACTCATAGGCTATATAAAAACAGGTAGTAGATCAGATAGAGCCCACTGGTCAGTTAGGTGATCTCCAGTTTAGTGCTTATCCCCCCCCCACCCCCCAAAAGCAAACCAACAAACAAAAAAAAATTAAAAAAAAAAAAAAAAAAAACAAATACCAAATTAAAAGCTGTGTTGCGGAAAGGGAGCATTTTTGCTTTATCTGCTTTATAGCTTCCCTAGGTAGCTAGGCACTAACAAGGAACAAAGGAGCTTTTTCTTTTTTTCTTTTTGTGCAATTTTGTATTTAAACATACATGGATGCTTGTCTATGTGCTCACATATGTGTCTAATAGAAGTAGGACCAAGTGTTCAGATTGCATTTGATTTATTTTCTTAGCCATTTAGGATGGTGAGAGGGAATTGTAGAAGATACAGTATTATCCCAGTTTTTTTAAAAAAGCACATTATGCCAAAAAAATGCTTGTCCAGAGTTCTAGAAGTTGTGTATTTACTAAGTGGTAATAGTGGTTTGCCCATTACTCTTGGGAGTGGGATTGGTCAGGAGGGAGGGTCCCTGACCTTTTTCTGAATTATTTGCTTTTAAAAAGGAAAGGATTCTTGTATTATTTGTGGAATTCAAATTAGTTAAATATTTAATTAGAAAATATATTCATGAGAAAGAAAACACTGCCTGCTTCTGTGAACCCTACAAGTTGTCTATGATTTTCATGTTATATTCATATTGACACTTTCTGAAATACAACTTTTGAGAAATCCCTTCATCTGTGAGAGAATTGATAATTAGGAAAGGTTAGGTTTTATAGGCACAAGAACATCTTCTTAAGAGATATTTAAAGCAACATTAAAGTACCAAATAAAAAAAGCCCACAGTCTGCAATACTACAGATCCAAACTATATACCTCAGATTTTAAAACGCATTTCCTACTAAGAGGCCTTTAAAGCAGGTGGTGCCTTTGTCCCCTGATACCAATGTGTTTTAATAAGGCTCCACTGGATTTTCAGTCTTTGGTTAAATTGGAGCTGACATTTATGCTAATTAGCTGGGCTGGTGAGCTCTGAAACAGGTAAAATTGAAATACAATGGGCTCCAAATTATGTTCTTTTTCACAGCGAAGGCTCAGAAGAATATTTAGTTCCCTTTGTCAGTAGTCCATAGCTTGCTCTTTCCATCGTTCTTTCTCTGCCTGGTGTGTTAATCTGGTAATCTGAAATCTTTTTGTCTGCCTGTAATATGATAGGCTGCTTTCCTGTTGTCCATCTGTCTCCTACAGGAGGCGAAAGGACTTTCCAGAAATGGTTTGGGTTGATGCTATTAATCTTTATAAGCAGAGAAATTCCTTGAATAATTTAATGGCCAAATGGCATGAGGGGAACTTGGTATGAAAATGAATTTTCCTGTCAGCTTTAAAAATCACAGCATGGCCAGGCTTTCACCCGCGCAACTCAAATATCAAACCAGTGCATGTTTGTTTTCTTTTAGGCAGGTTTCTCTATTTGCTCCACTTAAAGTGACGGGAAACATCTAGAAAATTTGCATGTACTTTTTTTTTTCCTGTAAAAAAAATCTCTAACAAACTAACCAGCAAAAAGAAAGGCCTCCTTGTTCTCTGAAACAACAGATGCTGTCTTTGACCTTGGGATTTAAGGGCAAATCTATTCTTGTTTACATGTCTTGAATTTCTTGGGTTTGCCAGTACGAAGGCAGCAGTTGGGAATGAATGCTTTTGAAAGTATATGAGTGATTTAAGAAAAAAAAAATTAGTCTGCACAGCTGTTGCTAAAAAAAAAAAAATAGCTGTTTTTCCCCTCCTTCCAGTGTCACTAATATACAGGGTTTTCAAGATTATTATTACTATTACTATTATTATTATGTTTTCTTTTGGACTTTTAATTGGAATTAACTGAATTACAGATGTCACAGCTTCTGGGTGTGTGATCTGACAGCCTGCTTACTTGTAAAGGCACCTTGAATGGAGGATGACATATTGGATTTGTAAGGTCCCATTGTTTCCTGATGGTGGTAGGAGACACAGCAACACACTTGTCTGGGTTGGGCAAGCCAGCAGGAGCTGGAATGTGAATAACCGAGCAAGTTTTTCTCTCCGACACAGCCTCTTTACAAAGCCGTCTTGCTTTGCCCTGTCTTTTGGAAAGTCAATGTATGAAGGTAGCCAGAGCTTTCTAATAAGTGTGAGGTCCAAGTGATACTACTCTGCATGAAGTAGGCCCACATGGGATTATTACTGTTCTGTTAGAAGACCACCAGCAAGTTTGCTGTTGTTGCTGCTGTCATTTTGCGTCCAAACCAGTAGATAGGCATTGATCATTTTTGTTTCTTTTTGCATGAATTGTGTCCTTGGGAAGGAAATCTGGAGGATGAGAAACTCATACCTTTGAGCAACAGAGAATTAAGTAGTGACTTCATCCTTTTTGATAGTACTGAAATGAGAAGTGCCTTTTCTCTTTAAATATCATAAAACTCAACCTCATCTATTTCCACTTTACAGTTTCAACTTGAGGAAACTGACCATGAGATGGCCCAGTTTCTTTCTTTTTTTCCCTTTGGAGGTCATTTTCCTCAGTGTGGTTTTTTTTTTTTTTTTTTTTTTTTTTTTTTTTTTTTTTTTTTTTTTTTTTTTTAATGTTTACTCAGCTTAACTTGTTATTTGCAGATCATTCTAGTGAAATTCCCAACAGCAGTTAATATAATTTTATTAGTCAATTTATAGGCAAAAGACGAGATGTATTATGATGTCACCATGGGTACTTAACTAGAACATTTAAATCAAAATATCTTTATTCTATTAGCTATGGCTGCTAATTAAATAACAGGTAAGCAGTTCAAGTGTAATGAGCCAACATGGAAGAAGCCAGGAGGCCCATGGAAGGTGCCTTTCCTCTGGCTTGATCAGTAATAAGCAAGCAAATAGATCACGGTGGTCATCTTCTGCTAAGAATGAGGTGGTTTCGCAGGCGCTGGCCATCAAGCACTGTTGACCCTTGAACAACGGCAAGGTCTGAACTGTGTGTGTATCCACTTTTTTTTTTTTTTAAATAAATGCAGTCCAATATTGTAAATGACTTTTCTCTTCCTTGATTTTTCTTAATACCGTTTTCTTTTTTCTAGCTTACTTTATTATGAGAATATGGTATAGGGGTGCCTGAGTAGCTCAGTTGGTTAAGCATCTGACTCTTGATTTTGGCTCGGGTCATGATCTCAGGGTCATGAGATTGAGCCCTGTGTCTTTATGTTATCCTAAGACTTCTGGCCAACAGTAGGCTATTAGTAGTTCAGTTTTTGAGGAGTCAAAAGTTGTGTGCAGATTGTTGACTGTGGGGAGGGGGTAGGTCCCCAGCCCCACATTGTTGTTCAAGGGTCAGTGATACTTAGGAGTAGGCCCAGGGTTGACCATCCTCTTCTGGAGGACAATGCTTTCCGTCATTTTATTCCTAATTTTCTTGACATCCTTCCAAGAATATATGAGGTCCAATGTTTTAAATTTCAGCCTTTAGAAAGTGACCCTGTATAGAGGTAGTTAAGGCATCTTGCTTTCTCAAATTGATGCTTCTGGAAGGCATCACTGGAATACCCAGTGGGGTAGCTGGCATCTACAACAAAGTGGTTTTAACTTTTGGAGAGTTTCTTGATGATCTTTTGAGACATTTTCCTTGTTAACTTATAGTACTTTAAAAGGTTCCAGTACTTTCCCTTGAATGTCCAGAGAAACTGAAGGCTCTACAAGAGTTTTAAGAAACTTGATTCTCCAAGCAATTGCTCAGAAATCCATTTTCTTGGTTCAGAAACCCAAGATAGATATTTAAAATTCATTTGTCCAACCAATCAATTACCTACTCAGTCAACCAACTACCCAACCAAACAGCCAACCAGCCAACTTCATTGAGTAAGTCTTGTTCTGTAACTCTTTCTTAAAACCTTTGTAAAGCTTATTAAGAATACCAAGAAAGGGGCGTCTGGGTGGCTCAGTGGGTTAAGCTGCTGCCTTCGGCTCAGGTCATGATCCCAGGGTCCTGGGATCGAGTCCCACGTCGGGCTCTCTGCTCAGCAGGGAACCTGCTTCCCCCCCTCTCTCTCTGCCTGCCTCTCTGTCTACTTGTGATCTCTCTCTGTCAAATAAATAAATAAAATCTTAAAAAAAAAAAAAAGAATACCAAGAAAGGATGGTACAGGTGTGTTTTATAAAACTTAATAGTTAGACTTGTCAATTTATTGGTAATGGGCTGTCATTTAACTTATCTCCATGTTAAATTTTTTCCAGCCCTATTAAGGGCTCAACTATGCATAATTCTTGTCTAAGAACAGCAACATTTTCTACAAAATTATAGAAAGTTGTACATCTGTAAAACTATAAAGTTAAAAGGATAAAGCATTCCTCAGGATAGACATTCTTCCCTGATGTTTTTACATGCAATATTTCACACTCTGAGTCTAGTATAAATTTTCTTTTACACTCACATTACTGGAATATTGATAGGTACAACATTAATTTTTGGAGTTCACTAGAATGGAATATATTGCTTGAAAGCTTAAACAAATTTAACTCAGTTTGAGAGTTTATAAAAGAGGATTTAAGTTTAGTGAGTTTTAGAAGTTGCTTTTTTCAATTAAAAAATTTTTTTGGTCTTTTGGCAAAGAATAAAATCCACAGGCCATGTGAGGAACTGCGGTGTAAGAAAAATGAGCTTTTAAAGATTTCTTCTTTTCTTTTTTTATTTGAGTGTGAACATGGCTAGAGGTTTTAGGGAAATACGTTTAAAGAGGACATTTTCAGTATTACCTAATGAGAGCTAAAATATAAAATAGGAATTGTCTTATTAAAAATTTTGCTTTGGATTTTCCCAAAACTTTCCGTCTCGTACCTAAGCTCATCCTATTTAAACAGAAATTTAAAGATCTATATTTTGGAAAATGATTACTTGGACTCAACTTTTGAGATGTATGTGCTTTTGCTTGTGTTTAAATTTTGTTATGCCTGTATTTTGACCAAGCATTAAATAACTGAAACACTCACAGTAAGAAATACAGGTTGTCTGTCTTACAAGGCTGGAGCACAGTAGCTAACTGTTTTCAATGAACCTTCTTTCACAAGGCCAGTTTCCTGTCAAACCATGTAGTAGGGTGCCTTTCTACAGGGAAGTATATAGAAAAAGCATAAGTTTTAGATAGAGAGAGACCTAGCTCCAACCTAAGCCTCCTAACGTACTTTGTGTACATTATTTTAGCCCCCTGAGACTTAAGAATTATATGCTTTCTAAATGCCAGGCACTATACTAGGAAGAAGCAAACATCTTTCCTTTCCCTAGGGAGGTTATTATCCTGTGGGAGAGGTAGACTTATAGGCAAAATCTTAATATATGTGATGGGTATGCTTATGGTCAGAGAAATGTGCTCAAAGTACAACGGAGTAGGGGCGTCTCTGCCTGGCAGCTCACTCCTTCTCAGCACACTCTTATTGGAAGGCTAAGTATGTGCTAGGCATAGTCCTAGGATTTGCGTATCAGGGAACAGGTAAGCACAGTCCTGACCTTTCTGTTGTCTTATGGTCTGAATAATGAAGAGATGACCATGAACTAGAAATTCTGGGCCCTACCTTCTAGGTTGTGTGAGGATGAAATGAGATTTCTTTCTCTTTCATGCCACCTCCATCCCGCTCACTCAGGCCCTCTTCGCCCTCAGTCCTCCATTTGCCTTACAGAACTTGTGGGCTCGGCCAGGTTTTCTCTGGAGTAGCTGTTTCTCTTGGTTAACAGTTCCATACAATGAGTCGTCTTACAGGTGAATGGCTAAATATTTCTTCCTGAGAATGTTTGCATTATTACCAAAGACCTTTGGAGGCATCAAGACCATACTAAACATCTCTTCATTTGACAGAATTACAGCTGCAGAACAGGCCTGTATGGATGACTGGGGTGTCTTCTCAGGTCCTACCATCATTGGCTCCTGGCTGTTCTCCCGATGTTGGTGGTTAGGGGTGGGGTCCCTGGCTCTTCGTGGAGAGAATAGCAGGTGGTAGCCCTGCCCTGCCTCCAATTTGAATGTAGATGGTTTGTGGGCTTGCCAGGCTCAAATCCAAACCAAAGAATTAGGCTAGACCTAGAAGTTGGAATGTTTCACTGCAGGTATAAGTCCTTCTTATTACAATGGTAGGAAAATCATCTTCTCTTGGGCTTTAATTTCAGGTCATTTATTCTGAGAAGAGGATTAGGACCTGTGAGATCATCCTATTTAAGTTCTTCCAAGATATGATCTTTTAATTGTAAAATTAATATTAATTATATAATTGTATAATAGTACATTTAATATCATTAATTAATGATTATGAAATATAACCACTTATGTACACTTATGTTGACCCTTGAACAATGTGGGGGTTAAGGGTGCTGATCCCCTACATAGTCAGAAATCTGCATATAACTTTTGACTACCCTAAAACTTAACTACTAATAGCCTACTGTTGATTGGAAGCCTCACTGATAACATGAACAGTCTATTAGCACATTTTTTGTATGCTATATCTATTATATACTGTATTCCTTTTTTAAAAAAATATTTTCTGTCTTTATTTTAGATATAGAGATAGAGAGGGAGCCAGGGGAGGGGGAGGAACAGAGGGAGAGGGACAAGCAGATTCCATGCTGACCCTGAGATCATGACCAGAGCTGAAACCAGTAGTTGGACACTTAACTTATTGTGCCACCCATGCGCCCTGATTATATACTGTATTCCTAAAATAAAGTAAGCTAGAGAAAAGAAAATGTTATTGAGAAAATACATTTATAGCATGTACTGTACTTATTGAAAAAAAAAATCTGTGTATAAATGGACGTGCACAGTTCAGACTTGTGTTGCTCAAGGGTCAACTGTATAATTCTTAGTTCCAAGCAAATAGGTATATAGGAAATACACAGGTAAATATAAAATACTCCTTGTAGTAATATAAGAATTATCACTTAGGCAGGAGGATAAAGAGCAGATGCATGAATCATTTCTGTATGTGTGTGTATATATATATATATATATATATATATATATATATTTTTTTTTTTTTTTTCCTTTTGAAACGGGTAGGATCATGTCATTTCCCTTCTCAGTGAAGTCCAGTAACTATCTTACTATACCCAGAATAGCCTGTGTTCAGAAGCCTCTAAGAACTGCCTTTCATCTCATTTTTCATCCCAAGTATTTTCACATCCTTTAAGCACCCTTTGCTCCAGCTTACTGGGTCTTTTAGCTGTCCCCCCAAAGACTGAGCTTTGTATGTCCAGGCCTTTGCTCATTCTCTTTGGTCAGTAAGGGATAAATTTTACTTCTTATTTCATTTAGAAGATCCTACGGATTCGGTAAGACTGAGTTCAGATGCCTTCTCTTTCATGAAACCTTCCATAGTCTTGCATCAGAATCAATGATTTCCTCCTCATTGTTGCTCTATTGTGTGTATCACTGTTACCTGATGTTGGTTTTTCTCATTCTTGCTTATATCTACTTAATTCATTCTCTATCTATACATTTATTCAACAAGTATTTCTTGAAGCCTTGCTCTATCCCTGACACTGTGCAAGGATATGGGAATGTAGTGGGAAGCAGAAAATAGACATGGCACCCGTGTTTTGGGAGCGAACAGTCTTCAGGTGGAGACAGGCAATAAGGACACAGCAAAACCCAGGAAACTAAAACTTCAGCTGTGATAAGAGCAAGGAAGATAGAGAGATTTGTGTATCTCTCTTTCTAGACTCTAATCTCTTTAATGTCAGTGATAGCCTCTTGCTTGATAGGGAAGGCAATAGAATAAGTCAGCTACAGCCAAGTAGTGGGGTTCGTGCTCTGCTGGGGGTTGAATTCAGTCCTCTGAAAAGATATATGGAAGTTCTAAGCTCCAGTACATGTGAACATGATTTTATTTAGAATAGAGTCTGCAGATGTAATCAAGTCAAGATGAGGTCATGCTCAATTAGAGTGGGCCCTAATCCAATATGTGAGGCCCAATAAGAATAGGAGAAAAGACACAGACACAAGGGAGAAGGTCACGTGAAGGCAGACACGGATTGGAGTGATGAATTTATAAGCCAAGAACACCAAGGAATGGCAGCAATCGCTTACACCTAGAGGGGAGGCATGGAACAGATTCTCCCTCAGTACTTCCAGAGAAACGAACTGTGATGGCACTTGGATTTCAGACTTGAAGCTTCCAGAACTGTGAGAGAATAAATTTCTCTCTCTTTTTTTCTTTTTCCTTTTTTCAGCCACCCAGTCCGTGGTAATTTGTTCTGGCAGTCCTAGGAAACAAATATACTGTCCTAGAGGGAAGTTCTTATGAACTAGCACACAGCACCACAATGCACTAATGTTTGGGTAAATGAATGAATTTGTATAAACGATTGAATGAATGAATAGAGTATTGTGTTTGTTCTCTTCAATATTAAGAGACCAGGGTGAGTTCAGGATATTTCTTTGTGTTCCAACTCTTTTTTAAGAAGAAGAAGAAAAGAAATGTGGATTTCCAGTTAACAGCAACACTGTCACTGGTTGAGGAGGCTGAACTGAATTACTTAATTGCCCATGGGACTCTGTCTTTAGAAATAAAGCGTGTTTTTGTCACTGTGGCTAGTGAGGGGGTTTTAAAAATCCGAGATTACTAAATATTGAAATAGCAGCAACTCTTTGCCCTTTTTGCTCTAAAGTGGAGACTTAGTCTTTATATTAACATCCCCAACTTTCTCAAGCAATTTCTGCTTGTCCCTCTGGTTGGATGGTTCGCTTCAAGATTAAGCACCATTTATTCTTTTTGGAGGGGCCCGGGAGGGGTTGTTGTTCATGATTGTTAGAATTCGTGTCCCATTTTATATTTTTATAAAGTATTTTACAGTTGTTGCTTGCGTTCCATAGCACTCAGGCGTTCGTGAGGTAATGTTTTCTGTTCATAAAGAGAAAATAAGGGACCAAGATGTTCAGTGACAGTTGAAAGCTACACTGATCAGCTAGTCACTAATTGGGGGTATGACCCCTTTTCTTCTTCCTGGGGACCCTTACCCTTCCTCTGCCTCCTAAGTCCTTCTCAGGCTCAGTTCATCACGCCACCACCTTTTTAAAGTCTGAGTGATCTCCTCTTGTCTCACAAATCTCCATTGCACTTGACTGATGAAGTTTTGTTTATGTGGGTTTTCCCAAGAAGATGATGAGTCCCTGGAGGGCAGTAAGCAGACTCACCCAGCGGGCATCAGGAACCATCTCTTGGATGAGTGATCGGATAAATGAGTGACTGAAATTCCTAGAGTTGGTTGAAGCTTGGGATAGCCAGTCCTTTGGCAGCCAGCTTCCCATTTTGTACACCTAAGACCATACCCAGGAGTGGGTACTCACTGTGGTGAGTATCTACATCACACAGAGGCAGGAGTGGGACAGTCCTACAGCCCGGAGACAGTCAGCCTTTAGCTCTCCACAGCTCTCCTCCTTGTGTTGTCAGTGGAGAATTGAGTCAGCCATTTTCCCAGGCTGTCCTCATGAGACATTTGCTCAGAGGTGCCAACCAGATGTCTCAGTCATAGCCAGAGGAGGCAAGCCAAACCAACCATGGTGGCTCCCTGTGTGGAAGGATAAAGCAGAAGTAGGGATTCTCCTCATACAGAAACCTTCTGTCGTGCCTGAAGTGTGCCTTAAGGGACGTGGTTGTCAGGGGACTCTGGCAACAGCATAGCGGTCCTCAACTCTGGAGAGTGTGGTTCATTTTCCCCACGTTGTTATGTGCCATTTACGTGTCTGGATGAGTGTCACGTGATATGGCCCGGAGCAGTCAACATGGACTGAGCACCTGTAACGTTCAGGAGGGGATGTTCACCCTCTGTGTACCCATCTGATCGCACACACACACCAAGCCTGATGAAGGCCTGTTTTCAGGACACTCAGATCATGGAACAGTACCAAGAGGAAAGACAGTCTCCTAGCAGTTAATTTAGTACAAGAAATGATTTGTTGAAGGGAATGAATTTGCAGAGAAAACTTCTGTTGGTAATTATTCTCAGGATTACGGGTCTCAGGGTGATAGACCTGCTGTTTTTATATATGTGGTTTTTTCTGCATTGTTTAAATGCTGGGACTCCTTTTCTCCCACCTCTCCCCCAAGCCAGAACCCCACTTAGAGAAAACATGGTTACGTGTGTGTTATTTCACAGTGATCTTTTTGAAAATTATTATTATAAGTGAATTTCACATCGTTGGGGTTATTTGTACTTGCAGGAGTACCCTTAGGAAATGTTCACTTAATGACGAAAGGAGCAATTGCAGACTTTACTTTCTAGGACTGGTAGATAAGAAAAAATGAAGCTGTTTGTGGGACCCCCCTCTGCCACTAATTCTGTGTGTCTTCTGTCAATCACTTAATCTCTCATACCCACGACTTCCTTAATGTTCAAAACGAGCAGGTAGAAGCTGAGGATCTCTTAATTCCCTTCAGTTCTACGGTTCTGTGATTTTAGCTGTGTGTCATTCTAGCCCTTTTTGTTTGCATGTAAGGTAAAAGTTGGCAAACAGTACCACAAATAATGATGAAGATAAATTTTTCAAAATTGGACAAGCTAGACTCCTTAGAGGCAGTATTCCTCAATATTCCTGGTATTGAATTTATAAACTACTTGTTGGTTAAAAAAAAAAAAAATCTCCTGAGTGGTTTCTAAACATTTGTATTCTTACTTCCTTCATTTTTAAAACACCATCTCGGTGATTGCAGAGTGATGCCTCGGAAATGTAATCTCTTATTCATCATGGCGCGCTGGGAGCTTGGAGGATCCATGTAAAGTTAGGCGCGCACAGATCTTGAAGGTCAGAAGTACACCTAATGGCACTCTGTGGTCCCATAGCCTCGCCTTTAAGCATTAGTAATTGCCATACTCAGGGAAGTGCGCCATTTGGGAGCTGCTGGATTTCAGCCATAAACCAGAATTTGGATATATGCATCTTGTGAAAGCCAAAGTGGTTAGTGTTGCCAGAGACAACCAGGTAATACTACTGAATTAATGAACTGGGCGTTGTGCCATTTCCACTGAAAAAAGTGGGGCAATTTATTAAGATTCAGCACAATAGACACAGGGAATGGTAAACTGACTGGATGTGTTATAGAAATTTGAAAATCGATCATGAAAGAGGAAAGAGAGCCCTGTGGAAAGAAGAGGCCTGGCACAGAAGGTTGAAAGCATTCAGTTAAGTAGATGTCTGGCCCACTGGGTATCCACCAAGAACAGGACAGTTTGGGCAAACACATCTCAAGTGGTCTGTGCCTGTAGCAGTGAAATCCGCCACAGGACTGTGGTTTTCTGGGACCCATCAGAAAGCAGCCCTTCTGGATAGTCAAGCTACCACCCTCTAGCTTCAACTTAATTTTAATTTGAAAATGGAAATATTTTAAATGATATACTACCTAGTTACATAGACCTTTCTTTCTTACTATAAACTTATTTTCTGATAATTTTGGAAGAAGTAGGAAAATACAGAAGGAACCCACAATTGTTTAATCTTGCCATCCAGATACAACCTTTTAGTCACCCTTTTGCTGTATTTCCTTCTAGTCTTTTCTTCATTCATATTTTAGACACAACACATCCATAACGGTACTCACATTTTGAAAATATGTTAAGTATTGTCTGATCTTTTCTGGTTTGGAGCAGCTATGAGGGAGAGCTGAGGGCATGAGGATCAGGGCCATAAAATTTCTCCCCTCCCTCTTCCTTTCTCCACACTCCAGTGGGTGGCGAGTGCACCGACAGCTTCCCGAGGAAGGGCTGGACTCAGAGACACCCTGTTCCCTTGTCACGCCCTGAGGGGAGGTCATGTGTACTCTTGAGCTTTGGCACTTCCTGGCCTTGCTCCTGCGTTGGTTGCTGAAACCCTCCCTGCCCCTTCCTACCCAAGTGTAAACATCTGGGTGGCTGGGCGAAATTTAACTTATCTAAATTACAGCAAAGTTGATGGTGAAAGAGCAAAATATAAATGATGGTGTCTCTTCTCCAAATTCTCTCGTAAACCATAGGTATCAGTGACTACGTCGTTCCACATGACAGAACTTGTTAAAGTCACGGGAAGGCAGGGGGAACATGTTTGAAGACTCTTTCCATTTAGTGTTTCTGGGTCAGCTGGGGTCAGATGACACATGTTTGGTTGGGGGCACGTTTGTGATATTAAAAGATTGCTCCCAGGAGGCAACCTCGTGTGAGGAACTAGCTCGAGCCTTGGAAGCAGACAGACCTGGAATTGAGTGCCAGTTTTCCTTAGCTTCTCAGGACCGTCTTGAGCATGTTATATAACTATTATAAACATCAGTTTCCTCACTTGTGGGCTACAAGCAGTGGTGCGTACTTCCCAGATGTCTAGGGAGCTTCGGTAAAAAGATATGTGGCGTTCCCTGGCACACAGTAGGTGCTTACTAGTGAGCTTGCTCCTGCTGTTTTCCCCAGAGGTTTCTGGGAAGTGTGCAGAGGAATACAGTTCATCCTCGAGGAGGTAAGTGATGGTGATAATGGGATGCTAATATTTACCCAGATAAACACCTTGCACAAAACGATTTGTATAATGGTAATCAGCAGGAAAGGTTCTCATTAAATGCTGTGATTTGAGATTTCCTTCCCTCATACTAAAAAGGTTTGGATGAGAGTGAAAGTCACTGTTGAGTTTTCTCTGCTTTGCTGTCAGAACGTGTTCTTATGTTTGTTAATAGAGCTGGCCTCGCTTCTCTTTATGACATTCTTATCAATTCCCAAGAATTTCAGTGAGTGGGAGCAGGGAGGGGAGATTGAGATTTGGGGGTTACTTTGTGTTTGAGTTGAAAAGATAGACACATTTGGGGAAATTGATTATGATCTGCAGTAACTGGGGGACACATGTATTTTGTAAGTGCTTGATAGATTCCTGGAAGAAAAATGTAAAAGTAAAGAGCTTTGCGTTTTACTTACGGACGCCATTCTGAAGAGTGTGTTATCAGCTTTTTATTTCGCTTCTTAATGCATAAGTCGGGGACTAGTAGATTTTTGTATTGTAATGCTTGAAAATATAAGCTTCATTTAAATGCTAAATATTAATACATAGCAAGAGATTGCTTAATGAGAGTGTAGAGTAGGAAAAGATATTGAGAGAATTTTCATATGAAGAAGTAAAAGAAATTGAGGGAAATTCCTTACTTTTCAGCCCTGGTGAAAATCCCCCTTAATCCCCCTCACTACTTAGCCGATTTTTCAAAGCTTGATGCATTTCCTTCCAGTAAACTGAATTCCCTTAAGTTTTTGTCATTTCAGAGTGGAGTAACTTTGTCTTAGTCATTAAACCCATCTCGAAGGGAAAGACAGGTTGTAACAGGGGAAGTCTGAAGTCCGATTCTATCTTTAGAAATGGGTGACAGAGAATCCTTCAGAAGAAGTCACACCTGCCTAGAGGTGCCTCTTGAGTGATATTCAGTGTATCATCGAGCAGAAAACTCGGACTTTGTTGAGAAGAGGCATTAGTTTACAAGGAGTATTTATTAAGTACCTTTTGTATTAGATGGGGGAAATGAAGCCAAACCCTTATTTATTTTTTCTCCTTTAGCCTTCTGGAAGGCCAGAATCAGATTTAACATACCATAAATAGTTACTGTAGCTTTGTTATTTTGCTCATTTGCTTCCCTTTTTCTTCTTTAAATTTTTAATTTATAAATTAATAGTCATATTCATTTATTGATTCAGTCATCAAACATATTTCTGTGTTAGTTAAAAGGGAAAGAAAAAAATCCTATACAGCTCACAATCTTGAGAAACCCTGTAAACAAAAACTGTAGTTCAACAGAGGATGTATTCCATCAAGAACAGACCCACCGTCTGTGAGGGAGAAGACCCAGCGCAGGGCCACCCATGGGAATCATGTACTTTGCTGGGCACAGAGCTATGGGAAAGACTTTGTGTGAGAGGCAGCAATGTATATCTTTTGGGGTAGAGCAAATTTTAAGGAGGAGATAAATTGTAAGTCATAATTAAAAGCAAGTAAAGAAGTAAAGGAGATTGCCACAAGGGGGAAAGGTTAAATAATAGGCAAGGAGATATGTGACTAAGAGCCGCAGTGACTGTCCTGTTGGCATTTCAGGAAAAGGACTTATTTGCAAAGGAGATTGGCGGAATAGTGATGACATATTAGATGAATTCTTTCTTCCCAGGAGGTGAATCAGCAAATAGAGCTCCAGGGAAGGACAAAGCCAGACTACTGGTAAGAGCTGGAGATCCCTAGTGTTCTACCACTTGAAAGAAAACGTTGAAGGAGGTTTAGGTTTTTCATTCTTTAAACACCCAGCTGCTTGTGTGACACCATGTGACAAGGTTATGACTTAGTAAGATTCTGAATAAAAGGGCTCTCTAGAAAGACTCCTACCTCTTATAAAATGTTGGTCCCAGAGCCCCTTTACTTTCTTAAAAGTCACTGAGGTCTCCAAGAAGCTTTTGTTCAGGTGGGTTATATCTATCACTTTTTATTGTATTATCATTAAATTAGAATTTATAAAATACAGTGAGGAATTTTTGAAGTATAAGAATATACCAACACATATTCCATTGGCTTCAGAGTGATGATACCCTCTTGAGTCATGTAGCTTCTGGAAAACTCAACTGCACAACCGTGGAAGGAGAGAGTGAAGGAGGCAAAGAGCATCGTGTACTATTATAGAGATGTTTTGATGTCATGGACCCCCGAAAATGGTTTCAGATATCCTCAGAGCCCCTCAACCACTTTGAGAACCACTCCCAGTCTTGACACAATAGCTGTCTGTACTCGAGATTTGAGGGTGATTGTGCTCATTCTCTCATTCAGTCAGCTGTCACTCATTCCTTCTTCCACGATGAATAACTTTGTGCCAAGGGTTAAAAATAAAGAAGGCTGAATCTGACACGTTGCTTTGTGGTCCAGGATTGGAACTGCCCGTAGTAAAAAAGAAAGAAAACTCAACACAAGAAAAGTATTTGATGGCTTCTAGCTCTCCTTTGTTAAAACATGTTAAATTAGATTTGAGTCAATCAGGTGAAGAGAATATATATATATATTTTTTAAATTTAATATTTTTTTAATTTCTTTTCAGCGTAACAGAATTCATAGTTTTATACCACACCCAGTCCTCCATGCAATGCGTGCCCTCCATAATACCCACCACCAGGCTCCCCCAACTTCCCACCCCCCACCCCTTCAAAACCCTCAGGTTGTTTTTCAGAGTCTATAGTCTCTCATGGTTCATCTCCCCCCCAATTTCCCTCCACTCCCTTCTCCTCTCCATCTCCCCATGTCCTCCGTGTTATTTGTTATGCTCCGCAAATAAGTGAAACCATATGATAATTGACTCTCTCTGCTTGACTTATTTCACTCAGCATAATCTCTTCCAG
>PISX010001320.1:0-201929 GCA_004024625.1 Mellivora capensis | reverse complement strand
TTGTTATGCTCCGCAAATAAGTGAAACCATATGATAGTTGACTCTCTCTGCTTGACTTATTTCACTCAGCATAATCTCTTCCAGTCCCGTCCATGTTGCTACAAAAGTTGGGTATTCATCCTTTCTGATGGAGGCATAATACTCCAAAGTGTATATGGACCACATCTTCCTTATCCATTCGTCCATTGAAAGGCATCTTGGTTCTTTCCACAGTTTGGCGACCGTGGCCATTGCTGCTATAAACATTGGGGTACAGATGGCCCTTCTTTTCACTACATCTGTATCATTGGGGTAAATACCCAGTAGTGCAATTGCAGGGTCATAGGGAAGCTCTGTTTTTAATTTCTTGAGGAATCTCCACACTGTTCTCCGAAATGGCTGCACCAACTTGCATTTCCACCAACAGTGTAAGAGGGTTCCCCTTTCTCCACATCCTCTCCAACTCATGTTGTTTCCTGCTAATTTTGGCCATTCTAACTGGTGTGAGGTGGTATCTCAATGTGGTTTTAATTTGAATCTCCCTGATGGCTAGTGATGATGAACATTTTTTTCATGTGTCTGATAGCCATTTGTATGTCTTCATTGGAGAAGTGTCTGTTCATATCTTCTGCCCATTTTTTGACATGATTATCTGTTTTGTGTGTTTTGAGTTTGAGAAGTTCTTTATAGATCCTGGGTATCAACCTTTTGTCTGTACTGTCATTTGCAAATATCTTCTCCCATTCCGTGTTTGCCTCTTTGTTTTGTTGACTGTTTCCTTTGCTGTGCAGAAGCTTTTGATCTTGATGAAGTCCCAAAAGTTCATTTTTGCTTTTGTTTCCTTTGCCTTTGGAGACATATCTTGAAAGAAGTTGCTGTGGCTGGTATCAAAGAGGTTACTGCCTATGTTAGCATCTATACTTTTGAAAAGCTCCACTGATGGTCAGCACCACTGAGTTAGAATAATGAAAGTTAGAGATGTTTGCTTTGTAGTGATATCCAGAAAAGCAATAAGGTATATTTCATGCAGATAGTTATTAACCAGTTCTACTTACGAATTTTTATTCTTTAGCTGTTCTGGATATTTTTTAGATGTTATTGAGAATGTGTAATAAATTGTAGACATAATTTGAAATGAATAGGTACTCATGTTATCTTTTATATGGCCTGTAATGTCTTATTTGACCATATTTGATCACAAGTGGAGTAGGCCACCTAAACAGTCTTAAACAAAAGTGGGCATCTACCAAAAATAATGGGGATAATTCTGGCTTCTGGCACTACTGGTCTCACTATTGGTCTCAAAAATAACTTTTATCAGAACTACTTTCTGTTTCTCTGCTCTGCCCTCCTTTATATTGACTTATTTTGGGTAGTCTGTCTGTCTTTATGATCATGAAACTGGCCATAAGCTCATGACTCACATCTTAGCAATTCACTTACCTTTGAATGTAGAGGTTCTTCCAAACCAAAGCAAAACTCTGAGTGGGAACTCGTAGTTGTCCCATTGTAGGCCAAAGACACATTTCTGGTACCAGAGAGTTATGGGTTCAGGCACTTCTAGACCACATGGGAGGAATAAGTTTATTACAACAGAATTGGAGAACAGTGATTTTCCAGAAGATTCCAAACAGTATATACATGAAATGTAACATTTAAAGATTGTTCATTAAGATAAACAGAATTTAGTAACTTGACTTTTGCTTTGTTTCTCCTTTTGGGTTTATCCATATTGGTGTGAAAATCATATGATAGGAATAGGCAAATTATCTACGGCTGATGGTAAAGCCTTTGCAGATCCTGAAGTGCTTCGGAGGTTGACATCATCTGTTAGTTGTGCGTTGGATGAAGCTGCTGCTGCACTTACCCGTATGAGAGCTGAAAGCACAGCGAATGCAGGGCAGTCGGACAAGTAAGTCCATTTTCTCTGTGATCAGTATAAAAACGTTTTCTTAATAGCTAATGTTCACTGAGCCTTTATTTTGTGCTTGGCATGGAGCTAACAACTTTATACGTAATATCTTGTTTTTACTCACAAAAAGCCTTAAGGCAGTGAATTTTGTTTTACTTTCCTTGTATTCTGAAAACCTCAAGAGAAGTGAATAATTTAATAGAGATCAAATAGCTGACAAGTGGCAGACCTGGGACAGCAGTGACTGCAAGTTAAGACCTTTTGACTCTTTAGATTTTGTTTTCTTTTAATGTTTTGCTGACAAAGAAATAAATGCTTTCTAACTAGGCATGCCATTTTCTAGTTCATGTGTATAGTTACCATTTTAAAGAGCAAAGTTTTTATTTGTTTGTTCTATGAACGTTCAAAAATGTCATTGATTTAGTTCCCATAATTTGAATGTGAGTCCCACATACTTAATTTTGTATGCCCTACAATTCCTTTTACATAGTACTTTATAGTTAGTAAGCACTCAGTTATATTTTGTGACTTTGCTTTTTTAAGTTTTTCTGATGGTCTTACACCATTTCATATAAAAAATCAGTTATGGATAGTATATGAAACATGGATATAATCTCCAAGAAAGGAAATAGAAAATAATTATTAATATAAATTACCTTTTTTGCTTCCTCAGAGGCTTGTTTTCCTCTAACTGAAATGAAGCCATTTTATTTATTTTAGCAGTTGCCTTTAAACAGTTCAGAAAATGGTAGTATTTTATATATGAGTTTAGAGCATTTAAAAAATAGAATTTAAGGATTATCTTTTATATAATAGTGTTTTTGTGTGACATCTTTAAAGAGCATGAAAGAGAGGTTGTATAGTGTAACAAGAATATGAATTTACTGTTTCTCTTGGCTCTGAGTTCATCTTCATTTGTCTAGATTTTTGTGTTTTTATTAGTCTTCTCATGGATTGACCCTCCATCAGTTAACTTCAACTTCTGTTTCTTGATTAATTATCAGTTTTACTACCCTGTAGTATTACTGATACTCTCTTAAATGTGGTGCCTGCTGAGACTGGCAAGAGAGAAAGTTAATAACGCCTTGGGGAGTATATTAAAGCTAGTTCAAACAGGAAATAGAATAGAAAAAGAAGTTACAGATTCTTTGGCATTGAATATACTAGAAGAATAGTAGAGCATGTTTGCGACAGTCATTTATTCAGCAGAACTTGAGAGATACAGTGAAGTGCAGTGATGTTATATGTTAGATTTTATATTAGTTAAGTGTGGTGTCATGTGCGGATCTAATGTACCCTGTGCTCTTGAGTTCGGAATTCCAACTGTTGTTACAGTAGTTCTGGTAAGCTTGTTTTAAAGCTAGCACACACATAAGGAAATAGAATGCAAATCTAAATGGGATAGTAGAGTATGTATGTGCCTCAGGAAGAGAAAAAGAGTAAGAGCCCACTTGAAAGAGAGAAAAGGTATGTTCTTATAAGGACATGTCTTGTGGGAAAGATTTGTCTTAAATTTGTTTAAAGGTAATAGAGAACACTGGGTCTGGGGACTGTCAGTGTCCTAAAAAATGGGAAATTATGAAGATAAGCATACTAAGTGCTATTCAAGACTTTGTGGTAAGGAGATAATACAATTAACCAGTAAGAGTAATATATAGCATGACATACAATGCTAATAACTATGGGGAAAAATTGAGTGGGGAAGTGCTAGGGCAGTGTTTAGGGTTGGAGAGCAGTGCACTTTTAAGAGAGTAGTGGGGAAAATCCTCACTTAAAATGTGGCTGTTTAGCAAACACCTGAAGTTGGTAAGAGGGTGAGCTGTGTCTGACAGAGAAGCTTTCTTGGCAGAGGGACAGCAAATACATATATCTTGGAGTTGGAGCTTAATTAGCATTTTTTATGAAAGGCAGGAAAGCCAATCAGTGTGGCAAGAGTAAGAGTGAGAATAGTAGATGATGAAATCAGAGAGGTAAAAAGTAGGACTGTGGGACCCTATCACTGGAAAGATCTCAGGTACTTGGCTTTTAGTGTGACTGAGATTAGAGGCCCAATGGAGGATTCTGGGCAGAGGAGTGACATGATGATCTGCTTTCCTTTAAATAAGATCTCATTGACTGCCTTGTTGAGTCTGAAGGAAAACAAAGGTAACAGCAGGAAGGCTATTCAGGAGACTTTGCTATAACCTGGGCTAAACATGATGTTCTTGAATCTGGGTGGTAGTAATAATAGAGATACAGAAAAGAAGTTACCCATGGATGCCTTTAGTACCAGAAGTGACAGGACCTTCAAGAGGATGATGTAAGAATTGACTTATATTTGAAATGAAGAGAATATTAATAGCTCTGGATTTAGTGTTTTTCTTAGGATGGATTTTATCCAGGAATTGAGAGACTCTTTAGAAGTATCGATAGTTGGAATTTTTATCTCAAAAGCCAGTACGCTGTGTAATTTTTCGTATTTTTATATCCTGATAATATAATGTTCTTCCCCAATAGCCGCAGTTTGGCAGAAGCCTGTTCAGAAGGAGATGTAAATGCTGTGCGAAAGTTACTCATTGAAGGGCGAAGTGTAAATGAGCACACCGAGGAAGGGGAGAGCCTCCTTTGTTTAGCTTGTTCTGCTGGATACTATGAGCTTGCACAGGTTCGTATGATAAAAATAATCACACGGGTTGTTTTTGTTTCTTAATCTGGCCTACTTCTTAGGAAAATAATAAAACTCAACCATTAGGTTCATTTCAACAAATAGTTTTGTTAGATACACTTTGTGGTTGTTGGCTCTTTTACTATAAATGACTAGGTGGGTGTTAGTGTAAGTATGTCCCATATGTTACGAATATATCATTTTCTAATATCATTTAACCTTTTTCTTTCATAAGGTTTTGTTGGCAATGCATGCAAATGTGGAAGATAGGGGAATCAAAGGTGACATTACACCTTTAATGGCTGCTGCTAATGGAGGACATGTCAAAATTGTGAAGTTGCTGCTAGCTCATAAAGCCGATGTCAATGCACAGTCTTCAACAGGTTATGCATATTTCTTTTTCAGTTTCATTAAATATGAAGACCCTTTGGTAATAATGATTTCACATGACAATCATCGCTTATAAAGCTCTTGCAGTTCTTTAACCAAAAAGTGCTGCATGTTTGCATAAGGCTATGCATTAGGTTTAATATATAGAATATATTTTGAATAAAATTTTTCCTCTTTGGTGTGTGAGGATGATCACTTGGTCTTTTAAAGTTCTTTTAGATTAAATTAAATGCTTGCTCAGTTAGAAGGACTACCCTCTTGGAAATGGGCTACAGTGCTCCAACCCAGATTTCCTATTTCTCAGGGGAGAATGGAAGGTAAGATAGGTAGAACAAGAGGGCTGTGGAATGAAGGGCAGGTCTTTCATTGTCTACTGATACTAAATTGTGGCCTATAGAATAAGAAAGTATTATGAAAACATTGTGTCCCACAGGGGGCACATGACTTTAGTTTAAACTTTTATTTTTTTAAACTTTTATTTTTTTTTCAAACTTGGGCATAGATGGATTTATATGAAAGTTCTAAAATTATATGAAAATATATTTTGTGCGTCTTCGTCATGTAAGATTTTCAAATTTGTTAAATATTTTATTTATTTTTAAAGATTTTATTTATTTATTTGAGAGAGAGTGAGAAGGAGCAGGGGGAGGGGCAGAGGGAGAGGGGCTGAGGGAGAGGGACAAATAGACTCCCCGCTGAGCAGGGCCCAGTGTGAGGCTGGATCCCGGGACACCCCAGGATCACCTGAGCTGAAGGCAGATGATGCTTAACCAACTGAGCCAGCCAGATGCCCCAAATTTGTGAAATATTTTAAATAATTTTTAGGAGCTTACAGGTTCTGGTTTGAAGGGGTTTTAGAAACCCTTATTTTACCCAGAATATTAATTTTTTTCCCCTTGTAATGTGGGAGATTTTTATTATCCAGAGGAACATTTTTGAAATTACTTTAGCTTTGATAGTTATCTGGTGTTTGAAGTTTAATCAAACAATTATGTTTGATTAAAGGGACAGTATGAGATACATCTACATACGATGAATAATTATAATCACAAAAAATAAAGCATGTGAAACTTTTCTCTAAATTTAGAATGAACATAACTTTTTTTCTCATATGAAAAGTTTAAGTTTTAGAATTGCTCAGTTCTTTTATAACTGTACAGTTATGGCAAGTGAATTTATTTTCAACATATATGACACTGATATTAAATGGAAAAGAGCTGGGAGTTGATTTCAGTAAGATAAAAGGCAATGGGAAAGGAATTATATGTATTATCTAAATTTATTAAGATTATAGTCTCCCCGTCTGCCTGTGACTCAGGTCATGATCCCAGCATCCTGGGATCTAGAGTCTGACATCTCATTGGGCTCCCAGCTCAGTGGGGAACCTGCTTCTCCCTCTCCCTCTGCCTGCTACTCTCCCTGCTTGTGCTCTCTTTGACAAATAAATAAAATCTTAAGAAAAAAAAAATTATCATCTCCCATTTTAGTGTTCTTTTTGATGATAAATTAGGCTCTTTTTATTTTAGTATTTTATGTTAATATCTTTTTGTTTTTCCTTGAATGGGAAGAAATCAGAGAGGGAGACAAACCATGAGGAACTCTAGACTCCATGAGCCAAACTGAGGTTTACAGAAGGGAGGGGCAGAGGGATGGGGTAACCAGGTGGTGGGTATCAAGGAGGGCATGTGTGGTATAATGAGCACTGGGTGTTATAAACAACTAGTGAATTGTTGAACACTACATCAAGAACTAATGATGTATTATATGCTGGCTAATTGAACATGATAATTAAAAATATAAAATATCTTTTTGTTTTTCTCTATTAAAATAGGCAATACAGCACTTACATATGCTTGTGCTGGAGGCTATGTAGATGTTGTAAAGGTGCTCTTGGAATCCGGTGCTAGTATTGAGGACCATAATGAAAATGGTCATACTCCGCTTATGGAAGCTGGAAGTGCTGGACATGTGGAAGTAGCCAGATTGCTGCTAGAAAATGGGGCTGGCATTAATACGCATTCCAATGAATTTAAAGAGAGTGCCCTTACATTAGCTTGTTACAAAGGTACGACATAAAACATTTTTTTAAAATGAAGTTTTTAAATACATGATATGACTGTTACTTTACATAATACAGTTTTTAAATTAAAAAGTTAATTAAGAGGTGGTAATAGAATATTATATGTAATTAACTTAAAGAAAAGTGTTTAAAATGTTTCAGAGTTTAATTTGTAAAGTTCTGGAATATAGACTTAATATTATAAATATATTGTCGGTGAAAAATGACTGTTAAATGGTTCAGTTGTTTTATCAGAAATGGTTAATTTTAATTATGCACTGTAATTTTTCATGGTTTTTGTGTCAGAATATTTTGCGTGGTTCACACGAAAGAATCCTCTTGATTCCAGAAGTATTTAACCTGTGAGTTTAAAAGTAAATACAATAGAAGTAGCTTCTATTAACAAGAAGGTGCTTAAGCTATTTCGCATGACGCTAAGAAGGAGAAAAGCTGAAGAGATAGGTGGAGATTTGAGAAATGAAAAGTGGTGTGAGAAGAGTTTGAATTCTAAAGAACAATGTTGGAATATCATCAACACATTTAATAAAGTTAGAAGGAAGAGCTGGTTGAAATTGACAAAAACACCTACCTAACGTACCTAACTGTACAAAAGGGGTATATGATATTTTAAATGATGTCAGTCAACCTGAAAATATTGGTAATACTGAAAAATGCCGGCCTTTGAGAGGGCAAGACAATTGTCTGGAAAGTTGCTCATTCTTCAGCTAGAAAATGCTCTAGATTCTAGATTCTAAAAATATAGCCACAAAGCCACCACATGCTTCTCAGACTACCTTTTTGAATAGATAAATGGCTGTAAACCAAGGAACTTTTTTAAAAGGTAAATTTTATGTCTGCATAGCCATTCAGTTCAGTGTTTCATACCATCTGCAGCTGTCATGTTTGTATAATAAAATAAGTGGTAAATTCTTGACCTTGAGGCATCAAGTAAAAACTCTTATAAGGTACAGAATTTAAGCGGGCGGGCACTCACTCTCAATGGCTGAATCACTTCCCCCACCAAGCTTGTGAGGGAATACCTCCTTAAATTATACACCTAAGGCTTTGATCGCCACACCCTAGTTGTGGCTCTGGTGGTGTTTTGTTCCATTCTATTTCAGAGTGACCAAGGTTGCTTGAGGTCCCCTGATAATTTCCTTTAAAAACATGGTTAAAATAACATAAATGACTAAAATTTAAGTTAAATGTGAATATATGCTCTATCTAAACTTCTTTTGGTTGTCTGGTGTTAACAGAGTCTCAGATTAAGGATGGTTAGGAAACACAGCTGAGGTCCCTTACTTCCCCAGTACTGTTTGGTAATTAGCAGAGGCTTATCTTCATTGGGAGGAGTGGAATTAAAGCCTTGGGACAGCCTCTCCAGGCAAGCTGATTGATTGGGTGGCTCTTTCCCCTTTTCACAAGTACTTTTGAACCTGGAACTGGCTGTATTTTACTATTGGGTCCCAGGTGGCCAGAAGAGCTTTGAGATGGGGCTACATATAACTACTCTTCCCTCTCTCCTTTGCTTGTAGCCCCACCCTGCTTTCCAAGGGGCGTCTGAGGTTGGGGCTTGCAGGCTTTAATTAGAAGCTGGATATAGAACTGAGCTGGTGGAGAACATCTCTGCTACTTACAAGGATCCATGGACCCTCTCCCTTTCCTCTATTTCGGGTGAGGTCTTCTAGGATATAGATTGACAAGGAGGAGATGGGGAAGGGCTAGAACTCAGGCTGAGACTGAACGTTGATGTGGATCTTTGGGAAGGGAGAAAGACTGAGAGGAAAGGGAGGTAGGTAGTTAGCAAAAACAAGATTCGGCAGATGTTACAGTTACTTACTGAAGTTATTTTAGTTGTTTATGATTTTACTGTCCACTGCTTCCCCTTAGTCCTAATTGATTGAGAATTGATTGCAATTCCTTCCAAATAAAGTTGGAAAAAAATTAGTCATTTTTCTACTGTTTCTTACATAGTGTCTGAAATCCTAAAAATTATCTTGTCTTTTTAACTACTAGTAAGGTGTCTTTATTTGAACTGAAGCATATGGTTTATTTGAAACTGCATAAATATAAATATATGAGTATTGTATATATGTATGTGCATGTATGTTTATATCTAAATAGGTGAATAAGTATAAACTAAGCGATGTGTTTTCAGAGAGAGAGATATATATATACATATAATCCCAATTAATAACAGATTATTCTTAAAAACTTTATGAGTTAGTAATTAAACTTAAATTCATTTCCTCTTAGAAATAACTTCAGTTATTATTATCTCAGGCTACTAATTCATGAAAGCTAACTTGTTCTGTAGCATAAATAAATATAGCGTGCCCTAGCTCTTAAAAGGTGGTAGAGGGGATATTCTGGATTTTGGATTTGAATGGCATCTTTACTCACTTGCAGCAAGGATTGTAGTATTGGCAACAGAGTAAGGAGTAGAACTACAAGTATCACTTGTATAATTTATGTGTTACAGTTGAGGGTGGTTTGCAGCTGACTTTAGTATTATGCTTATAAATTTATTACTATAAGTTAAATATAAATTTTCAAAGTATTATAAATTTTTCTTACATTTTTTGGAATAATAAAATATTTTAAAGTAATCTTACACATTTTTGGTTTAGGACATCTAGAGATGGTGCGATTTCTTTTGGAAGCAGGCGCAGATCAAGAGCATAAAACAGATGAAATGCACACTGCTCTAATGGAGGCTTGCATGGTAAGACTGGTGAAATACATACATGAAATATATCTATATATAATTCATAGAGACAATGCTAGTGTATGATGAGCACCTTTTTCTTGAGTTCAAAGATTTGTTTATCATAGATTTATTATTATAGAGCAGAACCTCAGCTATCTGAATTATCAATAGCATTCAGAGGCAGTTGTGTAGCGTTAACTTCTTTCTATTAAAGGTACTTTCTGGAGCTTTACAGCACTACTTTTATTTTCTCATTCTTACATAACTATGCTGGTATTACAGAGTTGGCACAAAAAGCAACTCTTAAAAAGTTAATTAGGGATAGTAAGAAGAATATAATCCACAAAGTATGCACATAATACTAAGCAGAGCATGTTCATCAAACTGATAATTTAAATTTGAATGAAAAATGAAAATTTGGAAATTAGACTATTATTTGTGTAACATAATTCCCCCTCTATGTATGGTCTTTTCTGAGCCCTTAATTTCTTTTTTAAGAACTTTCTTTTTAGGGTTTATACTTAGGAACAGGTAATAATAGTACTCTTATTTAAACTTCTGTATCTTACTCTCTGATTTGTGGCGGAGAAATGAATCAGAATAACATTATAGGCTGATTTTGAGAAAAACATGCCGAAGATAGAAAAAGGCCCCAAATGAATTTAAGTTTCTTCTCTCAATGAAAGGATGTTAAAATTTAATTACTTATTTTTAAAAATACCAGATCGTTAATTAAGACTTGAATTAGCCACGCCAGTGTTTGCCTTAATAAATGATCCTTTGCAGAAACATGAGTTTTCTTTGAGGGTCTTAAGTTCTCATCTGTTAAAATTAGGGTAATATCCTTCTCTTAGGTTGTTGTGAGCATTAAATAATGTCATGTATTTAAAACACATCAATAACATCCCCATGGTGAGGAACTTAAAACATCCTTGTGACAACCACTAGAGAACTATGTAGATTAAGAAATCAAAATGGAGCATTCTGTAGACCTAATCAGCATGTACTGGAAGTGTTATAAGTAGATGAAAGATACTGGTAGTGGCCAGACATTTTGAAGCTTGCCAAGAGATTTGGATTTTAAAGGAAATACAGGAGTTAATGATGGAGGGAGAAAATTCTGAGCCAAAGGAATGGTTACAAAGTAACCATTGTAATAGGGCATTAAAGTTGTGCAGTGTGGCAAGTACAGAGGTAAAAATGGGTGTGACATGTTCAGAAGAAGAGGAAATGTCTGTAAGGTAATACATACAAGGAAAAATCACATCAAAGGCGAAAAAGAAAAGAGAGCCTTGGAGTTGCCTATAGTTAGGAAAGTTGTGGGAAAGGGAGACTAGTAAAGGAGACAGAAGATAGTAAGAGAGTATTCTTTTTTCTTTTAATTTTCACTGGCGTTTGAATGTTGAACAACAGAAGGAAGTACTATGAACAAATTGTGTTTCCTTTCCCCTAACACATCATCTGAATTCTCTGCCTTCTCCCAAAAGTATTGGATTTTTTTTTTTCTACCTAATCAAAAGTTTGCTTCTCCTTAAGGTTTCTACAAAAATACTGCTTTCCCTTTCTAAGCTTTATCCATGTAGCATTTAAGTATATATTGTGCAGTGTTGGTGTTGTTTCATAGTAGTCTTTTGTTACATGTACTTAATGTCTTTTTTCCCCCAAAGGTTAATAAGCCTCTTGATTGAAGGGAGGTATTATTGTTCTACAAGTTTCACAGCCTCAATCTCTGTTTCATGGTCTATGCCACAGACATATAGATGGTCTTACTTAATACTTGCTTTCTCAACTGCTAAATGTAGATTTATTAATTCTTATTTGAATGGAGATTAGTAAACCTTCGTTGTATAGTAATTGAGAAGTGTTCACATTTTTAATGTTTCTTTTAATGGTGCTGATTTACTTTTCTTAATTGCATTGTAATTAGGATGGCCATGTTGAAGTAGCTAGGTTACTTCTCGACAGTGGTGCCCAAGTGAACATGCCTGCTGATTCATTTGAGTCACCATTGACTTTGGCTGCATGTGGTGGTCATGTGGAACTTGCAGCTTTACTCATTGAAAGAGGAGCTAGCCTGGAAGAGGTCAATGATGAAGGTTATACACCACTGATGGAAGCAGCTCGTGAAGGACATGAAGAAATGGTGGCATTACTTCTAGGCCAAGGTAACCATACCAGTGAAAACACTAAAGCACAAATATTTAAAATGTAAGATTGCAATATTATAAAATTGGGTTTTTTTGTTTCATCTTTCTAGTAGATTTGTAATGAGATGTCACAAAAATGAACGAAAAGGTATTTGTTTTGAAAATAGCTTCTGAACTATGCAAAACAAAACCAAATAGACTTCTTTAATATAAAGCTTTCAGACATCGTGCGCTTTGTGAATAGAGACATAATTGGGGATGAGTTAGGGTTGTAGATTATGTAGGGGCATATAAGAGATTTAGCATTTCTCAAAGTAATATATTGAGAGAATTCCTCTTGGGGATAAACACTTATTAATAAATACTTAATGTATCTAGTGTTTCATGAAACAAAATGTGGGCAGTCCTACCATAAGGACTGACATGATGAGAATGCAAGAATGCATTTGTAAGAAGCTGTCAAGGAGTCAACACACAGTGGACTTTATGTTTGGGAAAAGTGACACATTTATTTTGCATTATTAAGATACCTTTGGTTTAACAGACAAAAGGGTGATAGCCAAGAGGTATAAAAAACTTCTCAAACTCAACACCCCCCAAAACAATAATCAACTCAGAAAATGGGCAGAAGACATGAACAGACGTTTCTCCAATGAAGACATACAAATGGCTAACAGACACATGAAAAAAATGTCATCACCATCAGCCATCAGGGAAATTCAAATCAAAACCACATTGAGATACCACCTTACACCAGTTAGAACGGGAAAATTTGGCAAGGCAAGACACAACAAGTGTTGGAGAAAGGGGAACCTTTTACACTGTTGGTGGGAATGCAAGTTGCTGCAGCCACTTTGGAAAAACAGTGTGGAGGTTCCTCAAAATATTAAAAATGGAGCTACCCTATGACCCAGCAAATGCACTACTGAGTATTTACCCAAAGATACAGATGTAGTGAAAAGAAAGATCACATGTACCCCAATGTTCGTAGCGGCAATGTCTACAATAGCCAAACTGTGGAAAGAGCTGAGATGCCCTTCAACAGACGAATAGGTAAAGAAGATGTGGTCCATATACACAAAGGAATATTACTCAGTGATCAGAAAGGTTTAATACCTAGCTTCTGCCTCCACATGGATGGGACTGGAGGAGATTATGCTAAGTGAAATAAGTCAGGCAGAGAAAGTGAATTTTCATATGCTTTTACTTATTTGTGGAACATAAGGAATAGCATAGAGGACATTAAAAGGAAGGGAAAAATGAAGGGGGAGGGGAATCAGAGTGGGAGATGAACCATGAAAGACTATGGACTCTGGGAAACAAACTGAGGGTTTTAGAAGGGAGGAGGGTAGAGGGATGGGTGAGCCTGGTGATGGGTATTAAGGAGGGCATGGATTGCATGGAACACTGGGTGTTACACGCAAACAATGAGTCATGGAACACTACATCAAACACTTGTGTACTGTATGGTGACTAACATATTGAAAACATTTTTTTTTAAAATAAGATACCTTTAGAAGTAATCTCCTATCTCTCTGTATATTTGTAACCAAGTTTTATAATCTCTTTTAGTAGTAAAGTTTTTGTTTGGACAAATTTAAGAAGAGTGGCACTAGAACTTTAAATGCAAAGGTTTTGTAGCATACTTTTTACATTTGAATCACAGCTCCAGTGCTTGCCAGTTTTGTAACTTTTTAGGCAAGTTCCTAACCTGTGCACTATATGACAAACAGCATTCAAAAATCTTTATATATAATATATATAAACATTCACAACAACCCTACAGATAGCAAAATTAAATATAAAAAGTATTCTATAGTGAATGGTGGTAGTAGTGATAATGATAATGTTGTTGTAGCCTTGGGCAAGTTAATGAACCTCAGTTTCCTTAGCTGTGAAATGGAGCCAACAAGAACATGTAAAATGCTTTCAAATATTAACCTGGCAAACAGTAATAGTGTATTAAATGTTAGCTAACATCATCATCATCATCATCATCATCATCATTAATTTTGTATCTTTATAACAAGGAAGTGTAGTTTATTTTCTAAGTCTTTTTATCACCTGGTTTATACCTTCTGGCTGAATAAATCTTCCTGAAGCTGTGTGCATCAAATATGGACTCGTGGGTATATTTTTAATAATTTTCTTTATTTGTAATTGCCTTAGAGTAGGGGAGAAGCATTTTATTATTTAGGAAAATAAACAGTAAAATAATACAAATGTTCATTTTTGAAGTGTTGTTATTAGGAAACAGTCTGTTTTGCTTATTTGAAATAAGTTAATGACTTTCTTAAAATAATTAGAATTTTTGTTCTAGGAGCTAATATCAATGCACAGACAGAAGAAACTCAAGAAACTGCCTTGACTCTGGCTTGCTGTGGAGGCTTTCTGGAAGTGGCAGACTTTCTAATAAAGGCAGGAGCTGATATTGAACTAGGGTGTTCTACCCCTTTAATGGAAGCTGCTCAAGAAGGTCATTTGGAGTTAGTTAAATACTTATTAGCTGCAGGTATGTTTGCATTTGGGAGGATTTTTTACATGATTTATTTAAATAAAAATGTTACAATGCAAATAATTTTTTTCTTACACACTGAATGTGTATTTAAAATATGGTAAAAATGTGGTCAACTGTTGTATGTATTCTGCATAAATAATTTACTTTATGAAGTTTGAAGTATCTATAGCTTTAATTTCAAGCAGTAATTATTTATGTTTTTTCTTGCTTTTAAAAGGCTGATAATATTCTCTGTTTCTAGAAGTGGATAGGGCTATTTGAGGAGATGTGACTTATGTAGAAGAAATTTCTATGTCCATCATGTATGTCTTATGGTTCTTTTATTAAGTCTCTGTATTGTTTAATACTACCACAGGAGCTAATGTTCATGCTACAACAGCAACAGGGGATACAGCACTAACGTACGCCTGTGAAAATGGTCATACTGATGTAGCAGATGTCCTGCTTCAGGCAGGAGCAGATCTGGTAAGCTAGGTCACTTTTTAAATCCTAATACTTAAAACCAAGACAAGAAATTAATTTAAAACTCCAGGAGATTACAGACAAAAGTGTTTCTTCTAATTTTTTGTTGGCCTTTTTGCCATTTTTTTCTCTTTTGGGCATATTTTCTTTCCACACTGTTTGGGTTCTGTTATTCTTCTTGATAGCAGGGTTATCCGATCTATTACCCCTTGCTCTCCATAATAAAAGGGAAATTTTATATTAATGTTTTAGTAAAAATTAATTTTTTCTTAGGTACTTAGCTATTTTTGGAAGGTAAGTATTTAATAAGTAGTCTTTTTGCTCAAATAATTTATAATTCTGTAGAAAGGATGTAATACTGAAGTCATTGTATGGTAGATTATAAAGAGATAAAGTACAGACGGTAAAGAAGCTCAGGAGAGGTCACGAAGTCATCTGAGAATACTGTATTTTGGGTTGGCTAAGGTTTAAAAAAGGTAGATAGGGCACTGTTGTGACGAAAGAGATATTCCAGTTGGAAGAAATAGTGTGAGCACAGCCTGAGAGGTAGGAAAGCAAAAGCAAACATGTATGGGGAAAATACTCTTCCAGTTTAGCATGTGAGGGAGTAGGAGTGAGACATGGAAAGGTAGTTAAAACTTAAGTAACCATATTTTCATGGGGCTGAGATTAACAAGCAAATTTGTATTCCTGTAAAGGATCATAGTTTATGACAAAAATTCATACATGCGAGCAAAAACAGACTCCATTGATCAGTTTTGTAAACTTTGTTTTATTTCTCTTTCCTCATTTATAGAAGGAAAGCGTGAAACTAGAAATGGGATTACTGTTGTGTCTTTCAGTTTTGCATGTGTTGGTACAGCTCTTGAAGCAGTTATGACACATGTTATACTCTTGTTAGTTGTGTGCATATTTCTTCTAAATTAGATTTTGAATTTATTCAGCTTAAGAACTATATTTCCAGTGTTTACCACAGTAGTTGTGAAACATACAGCAATATATATATATATATATATATAAATGTTTTGTTAACTGTATTTTTATTTTGTTTATTAACTGTATTTTTCTCCAACCTTTATATTCTAAGATCTGAAAATTTCTCTAATAGTGTTCTCAGTTTCTCAGCAATCACAAGAATGCAGTAGATTCTCCATCCTTTTGAGACCCTGAAATCTCTAGCAATACCTTATAATTGGTGGTTTTCTGGATATTAAATCATTAACTTTGATGTTTTCATATAAGGTAACATGGAGTTAATGGGAAGTCTATAAAGAAGGAAATGATGTACTGCAGAAATTCATATAGGTAGGATACAAACTAACAAAAGGAAGATCACTTGAAGTGGATAAGGATAATGCTGATAATGCTGGTTGGAGAGGGCTGTGTTAGAGTGCCATTCACTGTTCAAGTTACACAGTCCTTTTGGTAGAGAAGGAAAAATTACTCAGATGGATTTAGATGAGGGCGTCACAATCACATGAATATAACTTCAGTTCTTAAATTATACCTGTAGAACATGTTTCTAATTTGGGATTTTTAAAATTTAAAGATGTATTCCTTAATTTGTTTCAAAATACAGTATTTAACATATTTAGATTCAGAAATTGGTCCAACTCTTTTCCTTTTGATATTATGAAAAAGAACAACCATTCACTAGCAATTAAATTATGTTTTTTTTAATAGGAACATGAATCTGAAGGTGGAAGGACTCCTTTAATGAAAGCTGCAAGAGCTGGTCATGTTTGTACCGTTCAGTTCTTAATTAGTAAAGGTAGGTTTGTGTAAAGCAGTAGTTTTTTCCCCAAAGATGTCTATTCCCTGCCCTGGGTTATTTAGAGATTGAAAGGTAAAGGACGTTTTGGGGGATATCACTGGTGGAGGAATGCTACTGAGATTTTGTGAGTGGGTGGTTGATAAATATCCTGCAATGCATAGAACATTTCCAAACTAGGAAGAATTGTGATACTGAATACCACCCTTGTTGAGAAACACTTTTATAAAGAAAAATTTCTCTGTGTAAATCTTTGAGGGTTTAGATAACCTAAAATCTGTTCTGTTTATTTAATAATATATCTCAAAACCTGTATTTTTATGTTTATGCCACTGAGATACTTAAGGGCAGGTCACTCTTCTACTTTACATTTCCTTGGGCCTAAGTTTCCTTCTTTGTAAAATATAGAAATGGTCATACATATAGCACAAAAGTATTCAAAATTGAACACTTGTATTTTTATGCCATAGTATTCTCAAGAATGGAATTATTTACCTAATCACCATCCTCTCTCTTTGATAAATCTCTCTCTGGTTCCATTTTCTTCCTGCTATTTTATTTCCATTTCCCACATTGCCAAGCACAATACTTTAAATCAGAGGTGAATTCGTATTGAGGGTGTGGTGTACCCGTTTTCATTCTCAGATATTTCCCAGTGAAAGAAATCGATAGTATTATTACTATTTGGCAGTAATATTACTTTCTATTTCTTGTTAATTGTCTATGTAGTTAGCCCATAGAGGGCAATGTGATTTATTTTTTAATCATTTTTATCATATTTATTAGCTTTTTAATCATTTTTTCTTTAATGGAAGAATTTAACATGTAGATAAACTTTTAGGTCTTTTTTTTTTCTTTTTCTAAAGATTTTATTTATTTATTTGATAGACAAGTAGGCAGAGAGGCAGGCAGAGACAGAGAGAGGAGGAAGCAGGCTCCCCGCTGAGCAGAGAGCCCGATGTGGGGCTCGATCCGAGGACCCTGGGACCATGACCTGAGCCGAAGGCAGAGGCCTTAACCCACTGAGCCACCCAGGCGCCCCTAGGTTTTTCTTTTTTGAACAGTGATTACATTAGAAGTAATGTATACATTTAGCCTTATCTTCTGCCAGTGCATACTGAAATTTTTATGGATGAAATTATGTCATGTTTGTCTGGGATTTGTTTAAGAGTAATTCATGTTGGGAGAGGAGAATTGATAAGGGTTTATGTGAAATGAGATTGTATGTTTATAATCACTGAAGCTGGATAAGGAGCATGTGGATTTTCATTATGTTATTCTCTCTACTCTTCATGATTTTGAAATTTACCGTAACTTAAGAAATAGCAGTCTACTAACATGATTTTCCATGTCTTGTCTGTTTTAGGAGCTAACGTGAATAGAACCACAGCTAATAATGACCACACTGTACTGTCCCTGGCTTGTGCAGGGGGTCATCTGGCAGTGGTGGAACTACTTTTGGCTCATGGGGCAGATCCTACTCATCGTTTAAAGGTATGTAATTCACATGTTTCAGGTAGCGTTGTGAATTAATTCTTCCTCTTGAACATTAGAAGATATCATCTACAGTTCTATTTATAATAGCATTTTAAGCATATTCATATTTTTCTATTTTATTAGAGGAAAATGTTCTTTACCAAACCCAAGATTTGAATATGTCTGGGGCCTATTGGCTTTATCTTCCTAAATGGTTCTGGAAATTAACTTATTTTTATAAAATATTTTTTCTCCTTCCATATCCACTCTTAGGATGGCTCAACTATGTTGATAGAAGCAGCGAAAGGTGGCCATACAAGTGTTGTTTGCTATCTTTTGGACTATCCTAATAACTTGCTTTCAGCCCCTCCACCAGATGTCACTCAGTTAACCCCCCCATCCCACGATTTAAATAGGGTAAGATTCAAAACTAAAGTATTTTATATCTTCTTATCCCTCTTTGGCTCATAGTTTCAATTTAAACTAGATTTGACTATTTTTTTTTTTATGTAGTTCTCTTACAGCTATTTAATTTGAAATGGTTGAAGATATAATCTGGTATAACATTCAGATTATAGATTGATGTGATTTTGATTTGCTTTTTTACTATGGCCAGAATAACCATTCAAATTCAAAGTCCATTAAAAAAATGTTACGGAAAATAATTTGGTGCCAACATATTTTAAGTAAATATGTCAATGTCTGAGATTAATACCATATTACAAATATTTTGAAGAAGTCTTTGTAATGTATTCTTAATTTAAATAATGGAGTGTGTGGGAAAAGCAGAAACA
The DNA here is from genome assembly GCA_004024625.1 of Mellivora capensis. Classification (NCBI taxonomy): domain Eukaryota; kingdom Metazoa; phylum Chordata; class Mammalia; order Carnivora; family Mustelidae; genus Mellivora; species Mellivora capensis. Next base: position 183,067 of record PISX010001320.1, on the reverse strand, counting down.
TAATCAGTTTCCTTTGTCTTAGGCTCCTCGTGTCCCAGTTCAAGCACTGCCCATGGTTGTCCCACCTCAGGAGCCTGACAAACCACCTGCCAATGTTGCCACTACTCTTCCCATCAGGAATAAAGGTCAGTTATACTTCTGAAGACTGTCTTTTACATGTTACCTGGGTAAAAATGATAAGATTACCAAAAAAAACTATCCATTTATAATTATTTTTCCACAAAAATTGAATTTTACTAAGTTGACATAAAGATTTTTTTTCTTTTTTTTACTGATGAATAAGGCATGTTATTGGGAAAGAAGTTAGTTAGTAGCACTAATTTATGCTAGAGTTATCAGTATTATTAGGAGAAATTCAGATGCTCATCTTTGATGCAGTTCTGATTATCCACGATTTCCTCTAATAACTGGTCATTTCTATTCATGTTAAAATATTAGGGCTGGGTATAGTTGGATGACATTTTTGTAAATTACTTAAATTTCTGTAGTAATATAAGGCTTAACAATTTAGATCAAAATTAAAATATATTTTAGAATAACTGGTTTGATATAGATTTTATATTTGGGCTACCTTTTCTTAACCAATAATTGAAAGTTACTTCAGATATGCTTGTTTGTTTCTCTAGAATTCTGAGGTCCATATTTGACTTGTGGATGTTACACCATGCATGTTCTTAAGTTATGTCCCAAAACATTACAGCTACCAGTTTGAATCAGTTTTTCTTTTTAAAAAGTTTCACCTGAAGAACCAATGCAGTTATAATTTTTTGGTTTTTGGCTACCTATATTATTTTACCAACAAGAATACTAAGTATTTCCATCAGCTCTTTACAGTCACTACTACCAATCTAGAGCCTTGGCATCTTTTTCAGTTAGTGTAGCAAACAGCTGATTGCTACACCCGTAGCCAGACCTGTTTATTCACCTGGCTGTCAGAAGATACAGTGGATGGCATAGTCCAGCATCTTTTCTTCCAGGGAAACTAAATCCCAGTTCTCTACTGGCCAGGTAGCTGTGTGAATATGTGAATTTATATCTTGCCAAAGTCTTTATCAGTCTTGAAGATGGTAGGCCCCCAACAAAGACAAATTTTAGCTGGATTTAATTTCCTGGTACTTCTCAGTGGTTTGGGTACTCTTTGTGTGTATGTGTGTGTGTTTAAAAGGCATAGACTATCAAATGTGGAAAAACCTTAACTTAGAGGTCTAAGTTTTCCCTACATCTTAATAATATAGCATTATTTTTCTGTTCTTATGATAAGTTTTTACATCTTTATGACCAGATGAAGTGTCTACACATAGCCTTAGATTTTACTTTAATTGCACCACTTCGATATCACAGACCTGCATCCCTCTATTGTCTAATTTTAGCCATGTAATATTTTAAAAATTAACTTCCCAAAGATTACTCTATGCACATAAAATACATACATTCTATATTTGTGATAAAGAAGGTGGATTTGTTTTTAAACTCCTTAACAGTACATTTTCACCTTCTATGGATATGATAACTTGGTGCATAACTGTTGGCACTAAACCTCCCAACAGTAACTCTGTAATGAGGATGCCATTCATGTGCACTTCTGAGGGGGTTTCTTTTTCACACAGCTGCTTCTAAACAAAAGTCCAGCAGCCATTTGCCAGCAAACAGCCAGGATGTACAGGGTTACATCACCAATCAGTCTCCAGAGAGCATTGTAGAAGAGGCTCAGGGAAAGTTAACAGAACTGGAACAGAGGATAAAAGAAGCCATAGAAAAGAATGCACAGCTGCAGTCCTTGGAACTGGCTCACGCTGACCAACTTACCAAGGAGAAGATCGAGGAGCTGAACAAAACAAGGGAGGAACAAATTCAGAAGAAGCAAAAGATTTTGGAGGAACTACAGAAAGTAGAACGAGAGTTACAACTGAAAACTCAGCAGCAACTAAAAAAGCAGTATCTAGAGGTTAAAGCTCAAAGAATTCAACTTCAGCAGCAGCAGCAACAGTCTTGCCAACATCTGGGACTACTAACTCCTGTTGGGGTTGGAGAACAGCTTTCCGAGGGAGACTATGCACGGTTACAGCAAGTGGATCCTGTTTTGCTTAAAGATGAACCCCAGCAGACTGCTGCTCAGATGGGTTTTGCACCAATCCAGCCTCTGGCCATGCCTCAAGCTTTGCCTCTGGCGGCAGGTCCCTTGCCTCCAGGGTCCATCGCAAATCTTACAGAACTGCAAGGAGTGATAGTTGGACAGCCAGTACTGGGCCAAGCACAGTTGGCAGGGCTGGGGCAAGGAATTCTGACAGAAACACAACAAGGGTTAATGGTAGCCAGCCCTGCTCAGACCCTCAATGACACGCTGGATGACATCATGGCAGGTGGGTTTATATTGTTATGAGCAGGTATCAAATATGATTTGCTTAAGGCGAGTAAGAGTGTACCAGAATTTTTTGCCATTACCCAACTTGAGAACTATTTTTGGACTCTTGACCCATGTATATCCTTAGAAATACTAGTTCAATCTCAGAAGTTCTCAGACGGATACAGGTCGAATTAAAGATTAGCTCATGCAATGCGAATGACTGAAACTTTTTGGCTTAGCTGGGTAGGCTGGGAATCTAGGTTTTTTTTCAGTAGTGGGATTGATGTTTGAGTTTTTGTTTTCGTTTTTATTTTTTCTCTTTAAGTTCAGAATATTAAGATTGAATTTTGGCTTTTGTGCTTCTGTATTCACACCAATAAACTGGAAAATTGATAGAAGTTGAAGTGCAAAACTAGTAGGACACATCAGGAGGCTTATTTGTGAACAGAAATACTTTATATCCTAATGGATCAGACTTCAAACCTGATGGATATTAAAAAAAAAAAAATTTAAACACCTTTACAACAATAATAAAGTACCATACCAAATAGGGTTTGTTTATACTGTATGTCAGTGGTTTTATCCCCTGTGAATGTTAATTGTGTAGTCTCTTTCTAATTGTATTACGGGAAGGTGTTATCCCCTGACAGTATCATAGATGATATATCTTTAAATGTGTAGCCAAAGAAAATTTATTCCATTATAATTAGTTTCATTGGCAAGAGGAAATATTTTAGAAGGTTGTTTTAATGATTCTGATTTTTGGTACTTTTCAAGAGTTCTGTAACAAAGCAGTAAAATGAAATTTTGTAGGGTTATAAACCATAGGAATGCTATATTGAGAAGGGTAATTTTCTTCATTTAGGAAAAAGATAAAGAAAATTTGAAAAGGGAGAAAAAGGGAAAAACAAAGGCAGTAAATCATTGACAGTTGGTAGTTTTTATCTTGTGTCTTCCCCCTTTTTTTATTCTTTGGTACACTTAAGAGATGATTCTAGTTTTTTGAAACTGTTGGGGCAGTGTTAGATATTATGAAGAAATTACATATAATTTGTTGTTCATCTTTTAAAAGAATAAAAAAATTAAATTGTATAGTGTTGAGATATTTAGCTAACATTCAGAAACTAAGACACCAGCTAATGAGACAGATTTTATACTTAACAAATTGCTCTTAAGTTTCCCAGTTCTCTTTTATTATCATCCCAGCAGTATTATGTGGAACAAAGATCTCTGCTAATTTTAGAGGGTATAGTAACTGCCTTGGAAAAAATGGTATTAATCATTAGTAAGAACTGTAAAGATTCTTATATTGATAAACATAAAACTTTTCTGTAGATTTAAGAATTACTGTTAATCACCATTAGCTGGTTAAAATAATTGGGAATACAATTAAAGAAACATTAGTATCTTATGAAAATTGGAGCACAGTAGCCAAAAATCCCAAGTTTGCTATTACTGGCCGTTAGTTTAGGTCATAATAGTGTTTTCTCTTATCAGTTGAACTACCAAAGAATGTATAGAGTTAAGTCTTATTTATCCAATTAAGTGAAGACTGGACATTCCTACCAATGAACACTTCAAAATTTTTTGATATGCTATTAGAATTTACATGATGTTCTTGGGCAAACTTATCAACATTGATTTGCCAGTTGTACAATTTTTATACTGATCTGAATTACTGGAGATTTGTAAACTAGTTTTTCTGTTGATTGGTTTACCAAAGGAAAACAAATTCTGGCTACATGTTTCAGGTGCTTTCATACATAAGAATTTCAAAAGCACATAACTTTTCAGGAAATACGACAAATATTTCTCATTATAAAAATACTTTATCCCTTTATTATGCCCATTTATATGGAGAGAGGAGAGATGACCAGAAGGAAGAACAGGATTAAAAACATCCAGCCACTTAACTGCAGTCCATCCCTGTCATCATGCATGTGCACATGCATAAACATATATGTACACTCTTGTACTCACTTCCACAACTTTTCGTTAAACAACTTTTATGTTAGTACTTGTTCATTAGGTTGACTAATGACCATTTCCGTTTCTTTCTTTGGGTTTCTTGAAATTTTATAACCTCCTTAGGCTCAGTCTTCCTTCCCCACTGCAGCATAACCTGTTCTTTATTCTTTAACTCCCATTTATTAAACCACTCTTGTAAGGTTCAGTCTCTTTCTCTAGTACTTGGCTGGTGCACAAATCTTCTGTCTTTCCTGTTCTCTGTACTTACCATAGCAAAATCAGTTCCCGGTTTAACCAGTCTTAACGCCTTGCCTTTGCTGTGTTCTCAAGTTCCTCCTTTCCTTACCTGATGTAAAACTTTTCTGGAGCATCTGGTTCTCATTTAAAATCTAACCCTAAAATGAAATACCAGGTGTAAAGATCTGTGCCAGAGTTCCTTCAGATCCCTGCATATTTACAAGTTGTTACTTTTCACTCTAGGGGACGGATGAGTGACAGGCAGTTATTTCATTAATTTCATAAGTACCCCAAAGGAAATGAAATGAGGGAACTGGTTTTTCTTATCTCCTTTTAGATGAGATGATAAGAACAAGCAATTTGGCCAAAAATAAGAAAACTCGTTTTCATATGTTCTTTAAAAGAACTGATTCCAATTAAAATGTAAATAACAATATAGTCACTTAACAATAAAGCTTAGACTTTTTGTTTAGTATCATGAAATAAATATCAGTTCTTTGGACAGATTGGTGTTCATTCTGTTTAAGCTAATTTTGGTATTTAGCATTTTCACTTGTGAAAATCAATCCAATCAGAGGAGATTATGGAATCTATTTTAAGAGCCATAGATTTTTTTTTATGGTTTTGAAATTTATATCTAGAATATGTACATTTAAATTATCTTGTTTTTTTTTTTCTTAATATACAAAACCATTGATCAATTTAGTATGTTAGTACATGCCCTTTCCTATTAATCTGGATCCCTAAGGATTCAAACTGTTTTGTTTTGTTTTGTTTCCTTCTTTGTTTTTCTTTTAGCTTTTAAGTGGACTTAAAAATGTATAATTATAGAATGTGTGTTGCAATAATGTATATAGTGTATGTTTGTGCCTGAACTAAGGATTTCATGTAAAATAGATTTCTTAATTGACAATCGTGTTTATAATTGTTAAATAAGGTCAATTTCAGTTTTATTCTTGGCAGGATCATAACCTCTTTTGCCTGGTTTCAGATCCAGTTGTGAATCATGATTGTTTTCTGTCTGATGTAGTTGATAAGTATATTGGTAACACACACCCACACTACTGTTGACCATTCAAAGATTAATCCCCAAACTTCAGTGCTATAGTATTTTTAATGGCAGGGTGGGGAGGGAATAAAAGGATTAATGTTCACTTATTAACTCTAGAAGTGAATCCATGAGAGAATAAAATACCCTCAGTTGCCACGACCTTTAGAGTTCTCCTACCTCAAGTACTGACCTAATTAGCCCCTTTTTAATTTGCATACTTTGGTTAAAATAATATGAAGGGAAAATTATACTTAGAACTAACAATATACTTAGAACTAACAATAATCTATATTTGAAGGTTTATTGCGTGCATACATTTATTTCTACTTTAATCTTTTAATTTTGTCCTCATAAGTCAGTGTGATTGCTGGATTGATTGGTGGGCATTTTAACCCCCACAGAATAATTCTACGTGTGAGAAACTATATTTCTGTGTGAGGATCAAATTTTCATATTTTACTATGCTGTCATAGTAAAGGGCTACCATTCAGAATATTATCATCCCCTTGCCTGCAGTTAGTAAAAGAGTAGGGAGTGTTTTAAATGATTTGAGAGTGAGGTTCACCCCAAACAGTGAAATTACTTTCATTAGAATATAAGGTGTGAAAATGGCAGATTAAAACTCATACTTTTTTCCCTCTGAACTTGACTATTTTACCTTTTTATTCCTTTTCTGATTAAGAAGATATAATGGATAACTATCCATTTGCATTTATATTCAGTTTTAGTTCATAAGACCTTTTTGTTTTCAGGGTTATTTTGAATTGAGGTTTTATGATTACATACTGTAAGAGGGGAATTTTATTGTCAGATGGATTGTTATTTAGAAAATGGGTTATTCTTAATATACTTTCCATTTTTAGACTGTTGTCCAAAGTCAGAAATAAAATAACCAGAAAAATGAGTTATTAGTGCTGTGACATTCTACCTATAGACATTTTGTTTTAAAAAATCTTTGAATATTTTCTAACAATTATTTCTTACTGTTCCCTAACAATGTTTCATCCTTATTAAGTGCAGTTATTTTGTTCAACAGCAGTCAGTGGAAGAGCATCTGCAATGTCAAACACTCCTACCCACAGTATCGCTGCTTCCATTTCCCAACCTCAGACTCCAACTCCAAGTCCTATCATCTCTCCTTCAGCCATGCTTCCTATCTACCCTGCCATTGACATTGACGCACAGGTAAGCTCCACATTCTGGAGGAATGGTTTCTAACTAAAATCGTACCATTGGTAAAAACATTGATCGGTGGTTTAAATCATCTTAGACTGCTTTGTCTCCAGGCAGAAACTGAGCCACATTTATGAATAAATGAGAATCCACATTTTAAAAAGTAAAATACCAGATGCAGATTATTTTTGATAATTATGTGGTGGTTTGGTTTCCACAGTTGTCAAGTAACTTTTTTTTTTTTAACCTTAGAAGAGGATGTTAAAAGAAATAGCTTCTTTAAGATTAGTTTGTATTTTATTCTAATCTTGAATTAGAAGATATGCTTCTAATTCATAATGGATTACACATGAAAGATTCTTCCATTGATGTTATCGTATATACTCAGTTACATTTATGTTGTCTTGGAAAGTCCTGATCTTGCTGACTGAAACACGTAGTGAATCTGTGTGTCTGTGTCTGTAGCACTAAACCAAAACTAAACACCCAGTTTTTAAAAAAATTGGTTTACCATGTAATCTCAGGGCAGAGTGAAGTTGGGGATAGGAGGATAGCTGGTGTTTTGTCCTGAAGAATTGCTGAGAGGCTTAGTTGAGGAGACTGCTGAACAAAGGCTATGTGTCCTTATTCAGCACTGAGAAATGTTTGCAGTTTAGTTTTGTATTTTGATTAATATCTGGGATGGGGAAGGGGTGACATAGGTGAAGATGGCAGTATACATGATAAAACTTTTTATTTTGTAAATGATCAGTTTATAAACCTGATTTTCAGGAAGGGTGTGTGTGTGTGTGTGTGTGTGTGTGTGTGTGTGTCTCCTATTAAGACTGTGTACTCTTAACCTATGAAAATAAAGCTTCCTTTTCATTAAAATGCTTCTTGGTAATATTGTGAAAGAAAAAGAAATTTCACTTCTATTCTTGCATCCCAAATGTTCATTGTGTTATATGTGCTAACTTTTTTGAGCACTTAAAATTGTGAAGGGCAATTTTAAGGAACTGTGTTGTCTTCAGACCACATATATGAAGTAGCAACTTTGAAATACCCATTTCCCTGGTGAAGAAACCAAGGCTAAGAAAGACATTTAACATTTTGCTTAAGAGCACTTCATTTAGCTAAGAAGTGAGGGTTGAGAGTCAAACTTTAGTGGGTCTGATTTCAAAGGCAACCTCCTTAACTACCACACTCTATAGCCTTTAAAAAACTACAGAGTATTCATTTGATGATCTACAGTGATTTATATTTAATAATGATATAGCATTATAGGGGCACCTGGGTGGCTCAGTTGGTTGAGCATACCCGACTCTTGATCTCAGGGTTTTGGGTTTGAGCCCTGTGTGGGGCTCTGTACTGGGTGCGGAGCCTGCTTAGGGTTCTCTTTCCCTTTCCCTCCGCACCTGCCCACTGGTCACACTTTCTCGTTCTCTCTCCCCACCCCAAAGTAAGTAAATAAATAAATAAGAATACAGCATAATAGAACTGGGTTGAAGTTGGTATTGAATCTGCATTATTTTCCTCCAGTCTTTTTTGCTCTGAGGTTGTTAGGTTGTATGGCTATTATGTTTTAAGGAGAGTTATATTTTTTAGTTTTTATGGAATCAAGAATTGAACCATAAGCAAAACTAAAAACTTCACCAAAATATAAAAGGATTTAAGAAAAATTATTTTGAATAAAATCAGAAAAAGTTCCTCCAAGTATGATCGTGATTTTATTTAATTTGAAATTCTTATAGTTATGATGAAATTTTACTGGACTGTACTCTCAACCATTCATTGCTCTATTATAAATTAATTTCTAAGGAACATGTAAATAATTAATTTTTTTTTTTTTTTTAAATTTCCAAAAACTCACATTTGGGGTGCCTGGGTGGCTCAGACGGTTACGCATCTGCCTTTGGCTCAGGTCATGATCTGCAGGTCTCGGGTTCGAGCCCTGCATCAAGCCCCTGACTCAGCGGGGAATCTGCTTCTCCCTCTCCCTCTGCCTCTTCTCCTGCTTGTGCTCTCTCTTTGTCTCTTTCTCAAATGAATAATTAAAATCTAAAAAACAACAACAACAACAAAATAACTTATGTTTTAATATTAGTTGACATGCTTATGTAAAAAAGATTTGACTGTGTTCTTAAATATCTGTTCCTTTTTATCTGGTCTCTGTATAAGGTTTTTCAATTTGGTTAGCCTATCATGAGTCACTCTTTTTGTTTAGGAAGTTTAGGAGTTTTCTTTTTGTTTAGAAGTTTAGGAAGTTTCTGCTTTGGAAAACGTAATACCAAATAAACATTCAGAAGTAATTGTTCACTATTTCTTCTTTTATTTTTGATGTTAGTTTTTTTGTTGTTGTTGTTGTTTTTTAAAGACTTTATTTATTTATTTATTTGACAGAGAGAGAGAGAGAGATCACAAGTAGGCAGAGAGGCAGAGAGAGAGGGGGGGAAGCAGGCTCCCTGCCGAGCAGAGAGCCCGATGTAGGACTCGATCCCAGGACCCTGAGATCATGACCTGAGCCGAAGGCAGCGGCTTAACCCACTGAGCCACCCAGGCGCCCCTGATGTTAGTTTTTAAAATTTACTAGTGTTTATGGTACCAAGCAGGCATGTTAAGCAGTTATAAAGATCCTTTTGTACTCAGTTCATCTAAAGTTTTTTTCTAGTTTCTAAAATAAAAATTCCATGAGATTTTACATAGTAGATATTGTGGTTTATTTGTGATAGTACTGTGTTGTAACAGGCAAGTGATATGATAAATCCATACCAAGACTGTAACTCTGTTTAGGAAGATTAAACTTTTTCTAATATTTGAATCTTTTATTTGGTTATTTAACAAATCTTAACACTTTTATAGATACTAACTTCTTTAACTTTATAACAATCTCATGAAGTGTAGGTACTATTGTTATTCCCATTTTATAGGTGAAGAAGGTGAGACTTACAGATTGATATCTATTTGCCCAATAGGTAATTCATGGTGGAGCCAGCTTTCATCCACCCTAGCATTCTGGCTCTAGATTCTATACTCTTAAGCATTGCACTATGCTACCTGTTTTTCAGTTTTTATCTTAGATGTGAATGTTGATTTTAATTATATTAACCTTGTAAATTAGATTATAGAAAATAGGTCTACCACCTGGATGGCAAAAGGTTGTGTGTCTTTCATCCTTACAGCTTTTCAACATGTTTCCTTGGCCATACCTCATGTTTATATCAAATCTTAGTTTAAAGAAGAACAAAAGAAATGTTAAATTTTTTAAACCTTCAGTATATGTCTCTTTTTAAAATGCTAATGATTCTTAAAATGGTCATACTTTAAACTTCTTTAATTGATCATTATATGCAGAAACTAATATTTTTAACAGGGATTAGCGAAATCATGTTTAATTTCTGGACCTTAAAGAATGCTGAATGTATTCTTTATAAGGTTCCTCAAATCTTGCGTAAGATAAACTAGAAATTACCTTTGGTGTGCATGTATGTGCCACAGGCTTTCTACTTTTCATGTAATAGTTTTATTGAATCATGTTGGTTTTGATGTATTTTTTTAATCCATTTTGTTTTGTTTTATTTATTTTTTTTTGTTTTTTTGTTTTTAAGTAAGCTCTGCATCCAGTGTGGGGCTTGATTAGGAGTTGAATGTTCTACTGACCGAGTGAGCTGGGTGGCCCTTGTCTGGATATATTTAATATATTTATATTATAATATATTTTAATACCATATACTGAACTGTTATCAAAATTCATTTTAGGGAACATCAGTAAATGATAATTTGAAGAAATTATTTGAGACTTTTATTACATCTTTTAATAGCACAGCTCTAATTTTTATTTTGCTAGAATGGATATTCTACATATAGAAATTAGTAATCATTTACAGACTTTTAAGAACCATTGGTTTTGTATGAAACAGTAAATCTGGCTGAAGGTTAGAGTTGAATACTACTGAGTTAAACATTTTCTGTGTTTTGTGTAGGATTTTGATTGACTCTAACAGCCACAAAAGTGAGAAAGTACCGGTTGTTCTGTTCATGGGTGTAAAACTTGTGTTCCCATCCCCTCCCATTTTCTTACCACATGTTTTTCATGTATTTCTGAACTGCTTCTCATTTTTATTCGCAAACTTGAAAAGGCTTTCCTTAAACTTGGAGTAGCCGGTTCTAGTACATTTTATAAAAGAGAAAAGTAAATACTGCCTTATGCAGTTTTGCTTTTTTTCCAGTTCTTAATAACATCTATCCATGATTATTTTTTAAAGAAGGTAGGCATTAAATTTGACTTAGATATCAGGACTGAAATTATAAAGTATGTAAAATTATGTTTTGTCTTTAATGGTATAAATATCATTTGGATATTTTTCTCCTGTAGGTTTTGCAATACAGAGAATAGTTCAGTCACAATATTTTAATGAGAAAAATTGAAGAGACAAGAAAAATGAGTTAATGGTGATATGTAATATGCTGCCATTAAGCATTCTACTTAAAATACATGCATTTTAATTGTTTATGTGAGGTTTTAAGCAAGTTATTTACTATTTTACTGACTATTTTCATTATTCTCCATTCCCCCTATATGTTATCCTTTTTACTTTTTTATTTTATTTTAATTTTTTGGATCTTACACATGACCTCTGACATGTTTAGAGAATGAGATGTCTAGAATTATGAAGGTTATGGAGGTCTACAAAAAGGTTAGCAACATGAAGTTCTAATGATTTTCAAAGTGAATTAATTACTTAGATGTAATTAATAGGTCCACTTCCCCCCACCTTTTTTTTTTGACAGTTCAGTTATGTTTTTTCATGCATTCCAGTTTATTAAAAGTTGTTTTTTCCATTAATACTGCATTTGTCTCATGATTCCTTCTTCTTTTTCAGTCTTAAGAACCTGAATAGTCATGTCAATTTACAGAGTACTTCTACACTGAATATAATTTTAGCATTTTTTATAAGCCAGAATCATCATAACGACATCTGTCACATACAAAATAGTGTATTTTATGGTATCGTGGGCCAAATGAAAATTTCTTTAGAATGTAAACCTGAATGAGCTCCTAACGAACTCTGGGCATCATCGGTCTCCCTTTCAGGTTTCTCTTAGTTACAGATACATGACAATGTATGTGACTTGTTAACCAGTATAACATAACATGACTTTAATGATACATTGCCTTTCAGGAAGCCATCACCTGTGTTGTTATCAGTAATATTCAAAACATGTATTTTTTTATTCTATATCATGTTAGTCATTGTTACTTTAACCCAAACTTCTGCTTCAGTTAATTTGTTTCTTGAAGTATTACAAATCAGGATATTGTGTGTTACCATTTGGGGATTGTATAGGTGTTCATTAGGAAGGTGGAAACCTCACTTCAGAATCTTTTAATTTTTTTCATTTTTGTTTTTAGAAGATTTCATATTAGTTCATGAAGTTACCTACTCTTAAGTTCCCCAAGGAATTTGACAAATCCTCTTTTCTTAGTTTTAAATATTTTTTCATTCAACTCTCTTAATACCTTGTTTATATTTCTCTCATAGTTTGAACCTAAATTTGCCCTGTGCTGTAAGCACTAAGCTCCTAGTGAACAGGGACTGTATTTAGTTGTGTTTGTCAACCCTGAAGTACCTAGCAGAGCACTTTGAATGTAAAAGGTGCTTAATAAATGTCAGTTGAATTAATGTTTTATAATGTGGGGGGGAAAAACCAGTATTTTACTAACCACTAAAATATTCCATGCTTATCTTTTTCAAATTTTGTCTCTTCATTCTCTATTTAAGATTGGCTCTGCTTTCCTAAATTACTCTTTAGCCCCCAGAAGACACTGAGAAACCTAATAAAGTTCATTATAAAGTGGACTCTTCATCATAAAGTTGACTTTCTAATTGTCACTAACATAGGAAGTATATAAGGTAGATAGACTTAAACATTATATTGACCTAGTTGGTTTAGCACTGCTTTATGATGTAATAGGGAAAGCAGGATTTTGTTATCCAAGATCTCCTTGGTTTTTTTAAGCCAGTCCTTATCAGTTACTAGCTTGTATGACTATTGGAGGATTATTTCTCTAAACCTTTGTTTCTTTTTTTTTTTCTGAAATCAACATAATAATTCCTTCCTTGTAAACCTGAAATGAAGATAAAATACTATTACACAGTCAGAGCTGTCACTCATTTAAGTATTCGTGTCCTTCTTCATTGTTGTAGTTGGTGCATCTCTCCCTTGTGGCCATCCCTGACCTCTGCAGTCAGTAGCTCTGCTCTCTGCCAGCCTCTTCTGCAGAGCAGCTTTTGCGGTCTCCCTCTTCATCACTGACTAGTAGGCTTTTTCATATTTCTTGACTCTATCAATTTTGCCTTTTGTTTCTTGTTACTCATTTTTTGTAATGGAGTTTGGTTTTGAGACTTGACCTTCTGGGAGAAAATGCCTTTCCTTTTTGTATTTATTACACAAATATAATAAATATTACAAAAAATAAAAACACCATAAATATATTTCTTATATGTAGCCTTTTGTTTTATTAGTAATAGCCTTTGAATCTGTGACCCTGCATAGCCGCTGTCATTCATTGAACTTAACTATCATTTATTGTTTCCTAGGCAAAGCATCACTTACAGGTGGAGAATGCAAACATGAATAAAACATGTTTATTACCTTCCAGGAATTTCTAGTTCTCTGAGAGTGATAGGCATATACTGATATAAGCATAAGGAAGATTGGTGATAAGTATTGTAATAGAGATGCATATGTAAAAATGAGGGAACGTAGCTTAGAACAGTGCTGTGTAACAGAAAAAATAATGCAAAACACATAAAATTTTCTAGTAACCACATTTAAAAAAGCAAAATGAAATAGGTGAAATGCATCATAAGAATATATTTTATTTAGCTTCATATGTCCATAATAATATTGTTTAAACATGTAATCAGTAATACCAAAAAACTACTGAGATATTTTACATTTTTATTTCATATTAAAGGTCTTCAAAATTCAGTCTATATGTTATACTTAGAGCTTAGAGTGATCACATCATCCTCGTTTTCCTGGGACTTTCCTGATTTTAGCGCCAGAAGCTCCTTATGCCAGAGAACCCCTCAGTCCTATGCAAATCCAGGATGGTTTGTTAGCCTATATTTATCTCAACTTGGGTTTCATTTAGATTTGATTACATGTACAATCAAGAAAGTAGATTTATTTACTCAGAGTGCTCCATTCTGAAAAATTCTCTAATAACCAAATGAGTATCACTTTTAACTTTAAATTCATTAAAACAAAATTGAAAATTCAGTTTTTCAGTCACATTAGCTATATTTGTGGTATAATAGCTACATACTGCTAGTAGTTACCTTTCCTCAGTAGTAAGTTTAGAGTACTAAAAGTATGAGGAGTTTGTTTATGAAACAAGCATTTTAAACTATAATAGTGTCATTAGCAGAAGTCAGAAGTAAGTCATATATAAAGCACCATGTTTCAATTATGATAGTCTTTGTCTTTCAAATACTCTGTATACTATGTATTTTTCTTTGTTGTTCCTTTAAGTATTTGGGGGCTTTGTTTTCAACTGTAATTAAATTACTTGGAAGGCCTTTTTCTATATCAGGGCTTGCTTTTCAGCTTTCTTAGGTGGGCCTAGAACAGCTAATTTGGCTCCACTGCTGAGGATTTTACTTGATATTCTGTGTGTTTTGAGGTCTTTCTACTCTGGCTGGTGGGAACCAAACTATTGCTGGCCCTGTGTAAGCTTTGGGTGTTGTTATGCCTGCTGGTGGTCTTTCCTTGGCCTCTCAATTTTCCTCATGCACATATGTTAATCAGAACTCAGCTGAAAGACTCAGCCAAAGACCCTCTGCAGATATCTAGAGTACTCTGTCGTGCTTTCCTATCCAATAGTCTGCCCCATGAATTCTAGCCACCTGACTGCTCCAGACTCTGTCTTCTCAACTCAGGGAGATTGCCAGGCTGTATTTGGGTACCCTCTCTGCACAGCAGCCTAGAAACTCTCCAGGCATTAAGTTGAGTTTAATCATTTCTATCCTCCGTGATCCCTGCCGCACACTGCCTATCTAAACACCATCATTTCAGATAGTTCGTCCTTTCCTTTTTGGTTGTTTGAGTTAGGAAGACAGATCTTTTCTGTGCTACTCCATTAATGCTATAAGCAAAAGTGAATCCAACACTATTTCTTTTAATCATGTATTTGTAAATAGCATATGGTTGAAAATCATACTTTTTCCCCTTCATGTTTAAGAATTGCCCATAAAGTTCAAATATTATTTTGTAGCCTTTACAAAATCACAAGTTAGCCACTAATGAAAAAAATAACTTAATATCCAAATGTTTGATACAGTAGAATGGGACATCTGTGTCTGTATTTAGTTTAAGTATATGATATAATGATGTAATTTTAAAATTAATCAAAAAATTAATTTTTTATAGACTGAAAGTAATCATGATACAGCGCTAACACTGGCCTGTGCTGGTGGTCATGAGGAACTGGTACAAACACTGCTAGAGAGAGGAGCTAGTATTGAACACCGAGACAAGAAAGGTAGGGCTTAACTTTTGTTTATGTTTTTTCTGGAATATTTGTGTTCTGTGAAGAAATACAACTTCTAGCCCTGTTGTGATAGATATAATGAAAAACAGTGTGGTGGTTTTTTTTGTTGTTTTTTTTTTGCTTAACATGTACTGAGAAGATCATTTTTTTCCAGGTTTTACTCCACTTATCTTGGCTGCCACAGCTGGTCATGTTGGTGTTGTGGAAATATTGCTGGACAATGGTGCAGACATTGAAGCCCAGTCAGAAAGAACCAAGGACACACCGTTATCTTTGGCTTGTTCTGGGGGGAGACAGGAGGTAACATTTTCCCCAGTGTAATATCTGTCCCATCTGTTTAGCAAATACATATTTTAACTTAAATGATTTGATGGGAATAATGGATTGACATCTGGATTTATCACAGTAACTGTCCTTTTGCTAATAGATCATAATTTCAAACATTGTTAGCATAAGCCATTGTGTCTGAAAAGTCACATCTATTATTATGTTTATCTAAAAGTAGTACCTGCCATGGGAATTCCTGTGTGTTGCATTCAGGCTAAGGGAGTGATTAAGCCATTTCAAATCAAATCCATAAACTCCTGATAAGCAGGGACTATATTCACTTGTCTTTTCCTATCCCAGAGTACCTGGCATGAAAGGTACTTAAGCTCAGCCTCTATTGCTGTGTATAAGATTAGTAGGGAATCAAGAGCATTCAATTTTTAGTTGTTTTTTCATTTTTCCCCACTCCTCAACTCTGAAAGAAAGATTCTCAGATGAGATTATATGACCTTTTCATTTTTTAAGTAGGGTAGAACTGCTGATGTGATCAGGTGTAGGCCCAAGAATTTATACCTATACCCATGTATGTCTTCTTCTGGCATTTAAAGATCAGCTGGGCAACCTAACTTTTGTTAATCCAGTTTTTTAAATCTAGTTGTAAGGATTTTGATTAGCCAGTTGTGCTGTCTCTGTGGACTGGCAACTTCTCAATTAGGGTAATGTTGAATCTTAGATTTAAGAAGTATCCTAGATCATGCAGGTCATTTTCTTACTTAGCTTAAAAATGTTTTACTTTTTTTTTTTTTTCACCATCCTGTTACAAAGTTTTCCTAATTATCAAGCCTGAGTTATGCCTTCCCTAAGTTCCCCCACTATTCTTAATTCTATTCTTTGAATTAATGGAAAGAGGTTTATATCCTCTTGTATCTATTTGAGTCTCTATCTGCCAGTTACCTGTTTTCCTTTGAAGCGTGTCCTGTTCTTTTGATTATTAGCTTTTCTAAATCTCTCACCTGGCTGTTCTACCCATTATGTCTGTATCCCTCCTGAAATACTGTGTCTAAAATTATTCTGGCCAATGAAGTGGTAGATTATTACCTCCTTGTTTGTGCACCTTAAACGCCCTTTGCCTATCATATCATATCAGGTTATATTGAACTTGAATCAGCTAAACCCACTAGAGTTTTTAGTAAACTAGAACATAAAAGTTCTTTAAGAGATAGAATAATTCTTGCACAGAAAGAATGGAAAATCTAATAAAATGGTACATGAATAGAAAGATAGAAGTTAGTGATCCTTTATCTTGGGAATTAAAAAGAATTGGAGCCTAGTGATAATACAGTTGTTTTTTTGTTTTACTTTTTTTTTCTTTCCCATAAAATTTTTGCTTTGGCCAGTTTGTAACTTTTTAAATATATGATTTTTGCTTCTTTATATTTGGAGTAGATAATTATATGTGTGGACAGTTAGATACACTTGTTTCTACAGATGTTCTGCATAGGAGACAACAAAGAACCTGTCTCTGCTATGCTCTTCCTTTTGGTTGATAATGTGAATACATTTGTATCATTTTTCCCCCTGTATTTCACAGTAGAGGTGATTGATATATTAAAAGAATTTTAACCCAAATGATAGGAAGTAAGACAGTAAAAAAGCTACTTGATTTGGTAATCTCTGCCACATCAGAAAGTGTGGAGATCTCCATTAATCTCAAATTGAATGTTATGGCAGAACTTTTAAAAATTAATATAACATTAAATTGAAAAACTTAAGGCTTAAGGTTTTAGAATATAAAACCAAAAGGTTTTGGTTTTAGAATATAATGAAAGTAAAATTTTGATTTAACTGAAATTTTCAATCATTATATAGCTTGAAATAATTCTTGCTTTATATGATAAGAAATTTTTCAATGTTAAAAAGAAATCAGTTGTTTCTTTCCTTTCAAAGCAATTTTAAAGCCTGTAGCATACTATAATCTTTATATATTCTTACTAAAATGTAACAAATGAGGTTGTAACAGATATAGAAGTCTAACATCTGTTGCTTTCATTTGGTGTCATTGGAACAGTTAAGTATTTTGAAGTTATTAAACAGTGGAAACTCATTTTAGTATAAAGTCACAAACTAATTTATATTGAGTGTTTATTACTTTCTGGGAATAGACCATTCCCTTTGAGAGATAACTAAGGTCAGCTATCTTTGCATAATGGAATTAATAACTTTAGAAATTTGATTAGGGTTTTTACTTTCTTGTTTAAGGGACACTATAAAATAAAACAGCATAATGCCATTTTTTGGTCTTGTTTTTCATAATCTTGTCACATAAGCTATCTAGTGTTTGATGGATAGAAGTCATAATCTAAAATTGGTCATAGCTTTATTCAAATGAGCAAAGTTTCAGCTTATATGTTAAGACAAAGCACTGTTCATTAACATTATTTGTTATTTCCCAGTTAGTATTTTAGGGTATTTTCCTAGTACTAAGAGCAGGGTAAGAGCTATGATCTTGGGTAATCTAACTTTTCTCTGCCTCATTTGCAAAATGAAGGTGAAAATACTAGTACCTGTGTCAAAGAGTTGTTTTGTGCATTAAATGGCATAATGGACGAAAGATGACAATAAGTACTTCAATAAATGGTAACCAGTTTTTAGCTATCAGGGAATGCAAATTAAGATCCCAATGGGTTACCACCACATAGCCCAACTACAGTGGCTAAAATGATAAAGACTGGCAATACTTAATCTTCCCAAGGATGTGGAGCAGTCAGGACTCGCTTATTATTTGTGGGGGTGTAAATGGTACAATGACTTTCAGAAAAGGTCTGGTAATTTCTTATAAAACTAAACATATACCCAGAAATTCTACTACTAGATAGAGCCCATGAGCAGTGAAAATATATTACTGAAAGAATAGTGACTTTATTCAAAATTGCCAAAAACTAGAGACTGCAAAGGTAGTCACCAGTAGGAGAATAGATAAGCTGTAGTATATTTGTATGATGAAATGCTATGCAATACACAGAAATGACTCTCAAACACTGTGATTTCATCTATTTGAAGATCTAAGATAGATATAGATAAAAATAGGCTATAGGTGGGATTGACTGGGAAAGAGGCATGAGTAAATAACAGGGATTTAAATAACATCAGCTTTATGCATTTGTCAGTATTCAGTAAATATACACTGAAGTTTTGAGCATTTGCTGTAAGTTAGAAATTTTTCCCCCAAAATTTGAAAACAAGTAATATTCTAATAATGATACATATGTTGATGTATTTAAGGAAATTGCAGCTGCCTACAATTTACTTTGAAATGAAATGTATCAAAAAATGGACAAATAGATATGATAAAATTAAGTGTAGTAGAATATTAATGGTAGAATCTAGGTAGTGAGTATGTGTAAATTTATTAAACTTTTCTGTATGTTTAAAAATTTTCGTAATAAAATGTTAGGAAAAAATAAGCATTAACTTTATTCCAAGTTTTTAAACATTTAGTTATTGATTATAAATTAAAAAAAAATACTTTAAAGTATTTTAGACTTTAGAGGGGCACCTGGCTGGCTCAGTCAGTAGAGCTTGAGACTCTTGATCTCAGGGTTATAAGTTTGAGGCCCATGTTGGGTGTAGAGATTACTAAAAAATAAAGAATAAAATCTTAAAAATATATCATAAAGACACATATATAAATGAAAAAAATCTTATTTTACTGCTATGTGATAGAGTAACAGAAATAGTAATTTTTAAAATAGCATTGCACAACAGCACACTGAGATCCAGACCTTGCATGAACACACCATGTCATTTTAACAATTTCAAAATGGATTTTAATTGAGAAACTAGCTTACTGTTGCTTCTAAGATTTTCTTGCTATCATTTGAGTCTAATTTTGTGCAAAGGATTAAAAAAAGGAGTTTCCTGTTTTTTTCTTCTACGATATATCAGAAAACTAAAGAAATCAGAAATGGACACCTTGCAAATTGTTTTACCATAAGAAGAAAACACAGCTTTTCCTCTTTTCTTTTCAGGTGGTGGAGCTATTGTTAGCTCGAGGGGCAAACAAAGAGCACAGGAATGTTTCTGATTACACACCTCTAAGCCTGGCTGCTTCTGGTGGCTATGTGAACATTATCAAAATATTACTAAATGCAGGAGCTGAGATTAATTCTAGGCAAGTTTAATTCTCTCTCTATAAGCCCCTTAAGAGTGTTATGATAAGCTATTTGTAGAACACTTATATTTTTAATGCAATATTTAGGAAATGCCTTCATTACAAATTTAGAAACCAAACTGTTGGGAGATTTTTAATTTTATTTAAATACTTAAAACTATTGATATAAACTTGAAAAAAACATCACTTACTATATTTCTAATGGTACTAAAAGTAAGCACAGTTTTCTTAGGAGTTTTTATTAAGAAAGTATATGCTTTAGGATGGAAAATCCATCATAATAATAACTTAATATTTAATAATCACTTTTCAGTCCAAGTCATTATGTTGAATGAGATACAGAAAGTGTTCTAGTTCTAAGGTGGTAAAAAATTTCTAATGGAGTCCTGGTCGTATCTCACAGACATACTAGGGCTGAGGAAAAATTATTTTAAATAATCCTGCAAAACAAAGAATCTTAAATAAATCCTGAAATAGAATTCTATAGAAATTTATATTCTTTACCTTTGTTCTCCCCATACCTCCACCCCCAGAACTGGTAGCAAATTGGGCATTTCTCCTCTGATGTTAGCAGCTATGAATGGGCACACAGCTGCTGTTAAGCTCCTGTTAGACATGGGCTCTGACATAAATGCTCAAATAGAAACCAATCGGAACACTGCCCTTACTTTAGCCTGCTTCCAAGGAAGAACTGAAGTGGTTAGTCTTCTGCTTGATAGAAAAGCAAATGTGGAACACAGAGCTAAGGTAAGAAAAAGTCTGAGATTTATACATGGATTTATTGCTTCAGTATTTAAGGTGTACAGTAGCATTATGCTAATTATAATTTTAGTATTTTCTAGTAACATGTCTTATATGTATTTAATCAGAAATCATTCTGTGTACTCAAGCACTCTTGAAAATACCTCAATAATAAATTTTTATAGGTAATAATGACATTAGGGTTATTAGCTAGAAAACACTTAGTATTATGAAAGAGAAGAGAGGAAGCATTTGTTAGCACCAGTTATGCCAGGTGCTTGCATCTTACACAGTTTTTTTTTTCCACAATAAATTGGCATTATGTAGGCTATCGTTCAGTAGATCACACTATAACTCGGGCTAGTGGTGTCAGTGCTGAAATTTAGTTGTGAATTTTTGGAACAACTATATGATGTTGCTCCCCAGATTGTTCTTTAAACATTTTAACTCTTTTCAGTCTCTTATGTGGTGGTGGTATTGTTGTTTTCACTAAACCTAGACTGGCCTCACACCGCTAATGGAAGCTGCCTCTGGTGGATATGCAGAGGTGGGCCGAGTTCTTTTGGATAAAGGTGCTGATGTTAATGCCCCTCCAGTGCCCTCTTCGAGAGATACAGCTTTAACCATAGCAGCAGATAAAGGGCATTATAAATTCTGTGAGCTTCTCATTGGCAGGTATGATGTTACCATATTCCTCATACATGACTGTGTGTACCAGTGATTACTATTCTGTTTGGTTATATTGTACTATTAAAAAAGCAAATGTGATTACTTCCTCTGTGAACTACAAGTGCAAGTTTTATTTTTAAACCTACTTCTTTTATTTCCACCTATCCAGAGTTACGTTTCATTGTCTGATTTATTTCAGTATAACCTAAAAATATTTCTTCCTGTCTTGGGTGTGTATATACTCTTAAAGCACTATAATAAGCTGGTTGAACATCCAGCTGTTGTCATCCATGTTCACATCTCCCATACAGTTTGAGTTTTTGAAAAAGAGTATCACTTGAAATCTTAAAAGTCTAGCAGCAATCTAAAGTTTATTGTTGATTTCCTCGAAAGTTTTTCGTTTGTCTTGTTTGGTTAAATAACAGTGAGGGCTTTTAAGTGACAGTTGTAGAACTGTTCATGGTATCAGACAATCCAGGAGAATTTCTTCTTTCAATCATTCAGAAGTTGCCTGCCAGTCTTCCAGAGATACTTGTCTGCTTAATTGGATTTCTTGCTTTAACAGTCTTAAAGACATTTGCATGGTGTCCTAAGCAATAGTATTTAGTAGTGGCTCTGTCACCTGTTATTCACTTTGAGTCTTACTTACCGTGTTGCCCACCGTGTGCTAAACCTGCATGTTATTTTGGATTCATTTTTTTCCAAAGCCACGTAATACAAATACATGCATACAAGTAACCTGAAATAGATACAAGTGCCTCGTAGGATACTGTTTGTGTCTCTTGCATACTGTTTACTTAATGTATTGATTATGCTATTAACAGGAAGTACTTTTATTTTTTACTAAATAAAATTCACATTTTCTCAGGATTGAAACTTGGAATTATGCAGTCATTATTTTTAAGATTAAAAAAGCAATTATTGGTATGTTATTATTTTTTAAATTTGATGACTTAAATTTGATGATTAGAAATTCTTTATAATTTTGAGAGAAACATGTATTTTGGTCCCTCAATAATATAAATAATTTTTCACTTTCATAGAATATTTTTCCTAAGTTTATAGTTGATTTTTATTATCTCTGTCATTCCATTTCATTTTAAACAATGACATCTGTGTCATTCATTTAGGGGAGCTCACATTGATGTACGTAACAAGAAGGGGAACACTCCACTGTGGCTAGCAGCAAATGGTGGACATCTTGATGTGGTTCAGTTATTGGTGCAAGCAGGTGCAGACGTGGATGCAGCAGACAACCGCAAGATAACTCCTCTTATGGCGGCATTTAGGAAGGTAGAAGTCTTTCATCCTCATTCACTTGAATGTTTTTCACTTAGGCTAGAAGGTATATAGTTTAGTGATCACTAAAGACTCTTATTTTAGGATTTAACAGTAGTGACGAACGCAGTAAAATACTATGCAGATAAACACTGATGTGTTTCTGTGTTGATGGCAACACTTGAAAGGTAGATAGAGGTATCCCAGAAAAACCTTTAATGTTGATATTGATAAATAAAGCTAAGTAAACTTGTAAAATGTTGTTCTAGGTAGTATTTTCAAAATCTAGTTGCAAACTTAATCTTTCACAAAATGTAAATCCAATTAAGAGTAACTACTTATGGATGGATGTTTTCTTATAATGGTACAGCAGGGAAAAATTAACTTAAATTGATTTTATTTATAATCCCTTGCTTTAATTACTAGGGAAGTAAATAAATGAAATAAATAATGAAAACCCAGCTACCAGTATTTTGAAATGACTGAATATCGAATGAACTGCATTCAGAAATAGAAATAAATTTTGTGAAAGAGAAATTCTTTTTCTCTTCCTGTAATGCATAGTAAAGAACTGTGTATAATTTCGTTTAATGTTTTCGTTGGTCTCTTAAATATAGTTTAAATTTGTTACTGGGAAAGCTGGGTTACTATTTTAGAGTTTATAATTTTGAGTTTTATCATTTTGAGACAGGTAGGTAAACTCATTTGATAGATTGCAAATTATTTGTTGTATTGAAAACGTCTAACATAAAATTGCAAAAAATCATCTTTCTCCTTTTCATCTTTTAATTCTCTCTGGCTCCTGTACTTTATACCACCTCTTCCCTAGGTATTCTAGACTACCTAGACACTGACTCTGTATGTTTTTTTCCCCACCAGTCAAACTTACGCTTTATTATTGACTATCTACTTCTTCGCCAAGCAAGCTAACATATATCGTTATCAAGTTAATCTTCCTAACTTCTCCACTATGTTAGTATTCTCTTCTAGAGCCTTTTCCTTTTTTGTCATCCTTTGAAATCCAGTCTTAGTTTGTTATTCAGAGCCACCGTAAATCTAGTGCTCTTCAAGCTCATCTCCCATTATGAGTACCTGATGTGGAGAGTCTTCTCCTTGCTTGGTCTTTTCATTGTTGCTGTCTCTCACATCACCTTTGTTCTCATCTCAGAAATCTCCTGTCCTTCCTCATTTTCAAAGTTATTCATTCTTTGGGTATAGTTTAAATCTCCTCTTCTGCAGAAACTCTTCCAATCCTATTTGAGCTCACAATAAGATACTTAATCTCCTAAAAGTTGTGGAAGTTCTGCCGTCTGTTATATTTGTCATTCATTTTGCCTAAAATTACCTTGTAATTATTACTCTAACATGCATATATCTTATCTTTCCAGATAGACTTAGTTCCTTAAGAGCAGTGTTCATCTTTTATAATCATTTGTATTCATTCCATTTTTTTTAGTACCTTACCATGTGCAGCTATAATGGTTGGGATAGTATACTGTACAGAGAGCAGCAGTTGTGCTTTTTAAATGTCGAATTTAATTGGAGAGGTTAAATCCACACACAAAGTCAGATAACTGTGTGAGTGACCCATATAATTTAAATACTGTAGAAGTGTTGGTGAAATATCAAGGAATGATACAAATGGCATTGAACTATTCATTAAAAGATAGGAATATTTAAAAAAGAAGGAAAGGAAAAGATAGAGAAATATACTAAACATGGTCTGTTTAACTAGACTGTCTAATTTGTAGGTGTTGTGGTCAGAGAGTAATAGTGTAAACTGGATAAAGTTAGAGTTTCTTGAGCGCTGGTCTAATGATTTTGAGCTTAGTGAACTCTGTTACAGTGAATCTTATAATCATAGCTCATTCTTTAGGAAAGCGTATTTTATTCCTTTTACACTTCTAGTACAGTGCTGTATATTCAGTTTTTATCTGAAAGAACAAAATTGTTATTTCTACTCTTAATGCTTAGCATTAGGATGCTCACTTATGAGTTAGCTAGAAACAAACGAGGTTTTGTTTTTGTCTTTTTTTCTTCCAGAAAAAAAACTTTTTTCATCATACTGATTTTTTTTTTTTAATTCATTGTTGTTTAGAATTTTAGGTCAGGTTATTCTGTACTTGGGAGGGTGGGATGAAGATGAACAGTATAGATTTAACACAGAACCAGAGTCTGTCTCTTTTTCATTTACAGTACAAATATGTAATTAAGACTTTATTTTGTGGCACTGATGCCAAAGTAATCTTAGATAAGACAGACTGTAGATATACTGAATCCTCTTAGAATCTGTTTTCAATCTGACATTGGTATCTATTTTTTAGGGTCATGTGAAGGTGGTCCGCTACTTAGTCAAAGAAGTCAATCAGTTTCCATCAGATTCTGAATGTATGAGATACATAGCAACCATCACTGATAAGGTAATACACTGATTAAACTCATCCCACTCTATGAGCTAGGGATCCCATTTGGTTATACATACACACACATATACATACATATGTGTGTGTCTCCCACTAAGAAAAAAGCCTGAGTCTAAGCAATAATGTGTGGCTTATAGCCATTTCATTTATCTAGTATTTGAGAATGAACTTCTCTATTTCAAAGATACTTCAGATTATTTACTTACCTGAAGAAGCAATAAAACTTTCTCTAATAGAATTTTATTTTTTAATAGTACTTGAACTAATTAAATTTTTATGTAAACACTAAACAGTCTAAAGCAAATATTGTTATTATTCATCAGTATTATAATTTATATATATGTTTATCCAAACTGATAACCTCTTCTGAGAGGAACAAGCCCAGTAGTTTCTTTTTTTTAATACCTAAACAAAACTGAGCATAGTCATGGGCAAGAAAACTTTAATGTCTTCAGTATTAGAGTAATTGTCAGCTTAAGAATGAATTAGCCAGAATTTTTGCAGGAAAAGTAGAGAAGGTTAAATAAATCCTATTAGACGTCTAATTGGGATATTCCCCTGGTGATGTTTTGACTTGGGGTTTATACTTAGGTTTGAAGAAAATCCTAAGACATGCCTCTGAAAATGGAAAGAGGTCAATGAATCAAAAAATGTCTTTCTACTACATAATAGCACTATTTTTTCATGGATTTTATTTACATAGCTAATTCACTGTCTTGCCTGCCTCTGCATTCCTCTGTGATAATTAACATTCCTGTTTTGTTTTTTTTTTTTTGGAGGGGTGGGGAGATTAAAAATAAGGTGTTACTCTCAATAGGGAAATAGCCCTTTCCTGTTAAGTAGTGTGTTCTAAGAATGAAATCACTGAGAAAAGTACGTAAGTACCCATGTCTATAATTTCTTTAAGCGTGATTCTTGCACATGAAGTTGTAGCAACAAAGCTTAAAACTTTGAGAACAGTGTCTGCCAATAAAGTTCTTTAACATTTTTTAAACCCATTTTCTTTGTTGACATTGACCTTTTCCTTTAGCCCATTAGCCAGCTGGCATAAATTACTGCAGCTCTGCTGTATGATTTCGTCCACTGAAATGTTAGGAGTAAATAATTTTAGTTTCCAAAGTACCAGTCAAATGGATATTATTTTGAAGGACAGTAAAGGCTCTTGCTTGTGTATTTTAAAAAACACATAACTGGGTTCCTGGCTGCCTCAGTCAGTAGAGCATGAGAGTTTTGATCCCAGGGTCTTGAGTTCGAGCCCCATGTTGGATGTAGAGATTATAAAGAAATAAACTTAAAAAAAATGTACACCATTTATATTATTTTATTTGTACCCTTTTTTGTCCTTCCACTAATTTTTATTGCTTATGTTCATTCAAGTACCTTAATTATTGTGTCTAAATGTGAATTGTTTTTTTGAGGCTGCAAACATCTTAATTTTTTATTTTAGGAGATGCTGAAGAAGTGTCATCTTTGTATGGAATCAATAGTACAAGCCAAAGATAGACAGGCTGCCGAAGCAAACAAAAATGCCAGCATTTTATTAGAGGAGTTAGACTTGGAAAAGGTAATGGTATCCTTTACATATGAAAAGTTCTTACTTTTCCTCTTTTGCCTTCCACCTAATTGGTAATTTGTTGTGTTTTGGTTTTATTGCATTTTGTTCTTGCTTTAACCAATGCACGTGTTTTTTTCTCCAAGTTTGGCTCAGTTAGAGGCAATTATGACTGTTTTAAAAATCATTAAAGTAACTTTCTTTGTAATCAAATTAACAAAATTTTATTACAGGAGTTGCATTGATCTGCAAGTCAGAAAACCTAACCTCAATAATCAAGTTTAGTCTTATATCAACAAATGATCTCTTAATACCCGTCCAAATTGATCTTTGATTGATCCTAGACTTTGTAATTTATTGCCAACAGATTTATCAGACGTACCAAATGTATTACCATCACATAACCAACCAGGGAACTACAACCACTTTGTGGAATGTTTAATGAGTACATTTTTTAAATGGATGATTTGTTTTATACTTTTCTCTTTCAGGCAGAGCATCATTCCCATCTATTTCCACAGGGAGTAAAATGCTACAGACAACATTTGGTTTTGCAGTCTTGTAGCTCTCTTTCTCCCCCTTCCTATCAATGAGTCTGTATTCTAGAATGTAACACAAATAGTAATCACAGCAGGAAAAAGACCTGGAATACATATTCTACCATGTTTGATCTTTTATAAAGAGGTTAAAAATGCTGTAAAAAGTTTTTAACTGCTGTCAAACTTAAAAGTACTGATTAAATTTATAAAGGCTATATGGTGATAATTTTAACCTTTTTTTGAGTAATTTCCCTTTTTTACTGTATTTGCTGACTTATGTTAAACTATGAATTTCAACTTACAAAAATAAAAAATGAATTATTTTCAAGATTTTATTCTAATTCAACTGTGAAGCTACACTTTTTTTAGAAAATATATTTAATATTGGAGGTTCTTCATTTAAAAAAATCTGGTTTGGGGCGCCTGGGTGGCTCAGTGGGTTAAAGCCTCTGCCTTCAGCTTAGGTCATGATTCCAGGGTCCTGGGATGGAGCCCCACATAGGGCTCTCTGCTCAGCAGGGAGCCTGCTTCCCTTCCCCTCTTTCTGCCTGCCTCTCTGCCTACTTGTGATCTCTGTCTGTCAAATAAATAAAATCTTAAAAAAAAAATCTGGTTTAAATTCTGATCAAACAAATTAGCTTTTTTGGCCATTTTGAAATTTTAAAAGAATATGAGCACATTGAGAGATAGATATTTATAACCATTATAACTATTACTTTACCTATTTTTATATTGTCTTATCTAATTATTTAAAGCCTACTAAATACCAAGCAATATAATAGTGCCAAGTGGTATGATAAAATATGTGTTATTTTAGTCTTCTCACTAAAAAATATTACTACCTTCCTCCTTCAGATGGAGAAACTACATCTGTGGGAAGTTAAGTAACTTGCTTAAACTAGAATAGGGTTTGAACCCAGTTTTTTTGTTGTTGTTGTTTTGTTTTTTTCATTCGAAATTCCTGGGTTCCCACTCTTTTTTTTTTTTTTTTTTTTTTAAAGATTCTGTTTATTTATTTAACAGAGAGAGAGAGAAATCACAGGTAGGCAGGTGGGGGGGTGCGGGGGAAGCAGGCTTCCCGCTGAGCAGAGGGCCCAATGTGAGGCTCTATCCCAGGACTCTGAGATCATGACCTGAGCTGAAGGCAGAGGCTTAACCCACTGAGCCACCCAGGTGCCTCCAGGTTCCCACTCTTAATTGAACATAAACTACCTCTTAGTTCTTTCTTCCTAAAGTACTATAATACCCTGTTTTATCATTACCCTCCTATTTTTACATCTTAGAACTCTCCTGACTCTAAGTTGTTTCATGATACTATTTCTTTTTTGCATTTTTAGAAATCTGCATCCTTTCTATAGCTGAGACATAGATATCTGTTTTTAAATAAAACTTTTTTTTCATGCCTTGATATTTGTTTATTACATTAAATGCATCTAGGAATTTATTATATACCTATAGATTATAAAGTCAGGAAGCAATTTATAGGAGACATCTTTATGAAGATATCTGTTCTCAATCAACTTCATTTTTTTTTCTTTATTACAGTGTGTTCAGTTTAAACTGTGCAATATGCAAAGATAACTAAAGAAAAAACTATGTCACCATTGTAACATTTTACTAAAATTAAAAACCTGTTATGGTAACTAAAGCCTGCACCTCTACAATTACCTATTAAGCCTTTTAAGAATGTATGTGATCTGCCCACTCATGATACTTCTTACACCTCCCTGATCATATGTATGTATTTTTTTGTTACTTTGGTCACTTTGCTCCATCCATACTCATACTGACCATCCTCTTTTTGTTCTTACTGTGCCTTCTGCCTTAATTGTCCCTTCATTTGCCTCTTACTTTAGTCTCCCTTCCATAGACACTCTTACTACTCTTCTTCCCTTCTCTATTTTCACTGTGTAACATTCTAAATACTGTATTTTATTTAGTTATCTTGTTAGACTCTACCACTACAATGCATGTACCACAAAATGGTGCCTGGCGTGTCATAGGCGGTCAATAGGTATTTCTTGGGCAAATGAATATTCACACATATGGATATGGTGTACTTTTTTTTAAAAAAAGAATCCTATGAACACATTAATACTTGCTTTTCCCTCTCTCAGTAATTGATTGATACTGGCAGTTGATAGTGCTTTAACTGCAGAATATACTCCATAGAAAGTTTGTTTCCAGTTTTTTTTGTCACTACAAATAATGTTATAATAAAAATCCTTACACGTATTCCCTTATATTTGGGTGATTTTGTTTTTATACAATAAGTTTCTTCACTTGGGTCAATATATTTTAAATTTAATACTTCTAGACTATTCTACTATTATCAGCAATACAAGTGTCATTTCCTTGAATTCTTTGCAATATTTCTTAAACTTGATGTTCTTGCTTTCAAGAACCTCAGGTTTAAAGCAAATTAAAAGAAACTTCTTTCAAATGTCATTGCATATTTTTCCACACTATTAAACTCAAAGTGATAAATAATTCTTAACCATAAACTAATTAGATGTAAATTGATTCTTTTTCATGCACTGATACTTTATAAACAGTTTAAATGGGGGCAGTGTAGAAATAAAATTCTGTATTACAGAGGAAGTTCTTCTCCTGAACTCTAGACCAGTATTTCTATTTCAAAAATTATCAGATTGAGATCTGATAGGGTCTGGTTCATTGTTTTTTACTTATGACATATCTGGGAAAATATACTTTTTTGGGGCACCTTTTGAAACACAGTGTATTCTGGCTCCATCATATCTGATTTAGGAACATCACTGGAGTTGGTCTTGTCTGGTCTAAGTTGAATGTTCTGTATAGATAATTTATTGCTTATATAAAAGTGACTATTTGGTCAGCCTTTCTAATTTGAAAATTTGGGTCAATAGGTTTGTAAAAACTGCTGCTAAAAATACTACCCATTATATTTATCAGATTCCCTTATCCTTGTTCAGCAAACATTTATTTACTGAGCATTTATTATGTGGAAGAGCCCTTGCTTTGGAGCATTTTATCTGGTCAGTTAATTGCTTGTTCTCTTAGGGCATTAACAACTAATTAACTGTTAGTATCCTTAGTGAATATTATTGGTCTGCATTTCTGATATATTTGTTTCACCCTCGACTTTATTACCTACTATTTCTTCCCCTACTTTTTTCCTTGTAAACTTGCATTACCTTTTAGGGAGTATATAGAGTGTATTTTGAGAGTATTTCTATTAGACATTTTTAGTTGGCTTTTTTTGCCATCATCTGAAGCTTCTAATATGCCTATTCCATAATCTAATTTTATACATTTCATTCTCTGATCATCTTTTCAGCTTTACTGCCTCTTGAATTCTCCCTCCAACAATCCATACAACATGGCGTATCAGTATATTGTAGGATTCATTTATCCTACCCCCCTTCACTGTTCCTTACTCTTTTCTTCTTATACTTACCCGTACCCTGGTAACTAAATGTACAGAAAAAAATTCAACCCTGATGATGAATTTTACTTTAAATGGGTGACAATAAATTCTTTAATGCTGCCTATTTATACTGTATTTCCCTAATTTATTTCATTTTCTCACTCATTTAGACCACTGTTACTTTCCTTTATCCTCTGACTTCCAATAAATCCTCTCCTTCACCCTCAGTTAACTACCTTGCATTCTACATCAGTGTAGAATCAAGCTTCGGAAGTAAACTGTCAGACTTTCCCCACCCTGTCTCCCCATCCATGAATTTCTATCCATATTCTTCCTCCTATTTACTAAGTAAACTTTTTGTAACCAGTCCATCTAGTGAACTAGATCTGGTCTCCCTTACTCAAAAACATTGTGGCAATTTTTTCTTTGTCCTGTATCATTTTTCCTCTTCTCTTGGGTCATTCTTATCAGCATATAAGTTTAGTTTCCAAACTTAAAAATCCCCTTGATTCCTCCAACTCCCTTTCCCCAGTTTTCAGCTATAAGCCCATTCCTTTGCTTCTCTTTGCTAAACAATAACAGCA
Organism: Mellivora capensis; assembly: GCA_004024625.1. Classification (NCBI taxonomy): domain Eukaryota; kingdom Metazoa; phylum Chordata; class Mammalia; order Carnivora; family Mustelidae; genus Mellivora; species Mellivora capensis. The sequence goes on along the minus strand of PISX010001320.1, from coordinate 152,125 downwards.
AAGTCGTCTATTTTGGCTATTCCCAATTCTTCATCCTTTTTTATTTATTTATTTTTTTAAGATTGATTTATTTGAGAAAGAGAGAGCATAAGGGGGAAGGGCAAAGTGAGGGAGAGAGAATCCTAGGCAGATTCCGTGCTGAGTATAGAGCCCAACACAGGGCTCGATTACATGACTCTGAGATCAAGACCCCAGATGAAACCAAGAGCTGGACGCCCAACCAGCTGTGCCACCAGGCACCTAGAATTCTTCATCCTTTTCGAATCTACTTTTGTCAGGCTCTTACTCTCATAACCTCGGCAAAACTGCTTTTATAGTCTCCTGTGACTTTCATGTAGCCAAATCCAGTGTTCAGTGCTTCATTCTTATCTCACTAAGCCACTAACACCTAATGTGTACTCTTTTCACTTGACCTCTATTGCTCTACACACTTTTAGCTTGGTTTCTCCTATCTCCCTGGATGGTCCTTCTGTGTCTCCTTTGCTACTTCTTCCTTTTCTTCTCCCTTAGTTGGCAAGCCCCTTAGCTCTTTATAAGATCATCTTCTTGCACTGGTCATCTCATCCTGCTTCTTAAATTTAAATATATACCAGCTGATCCCAAATATATATCTTTAGCACAGACCTCTTCCCTAAACTTCAGTCTCATATCCAACTAGATACTCAACCTGTCCATTTGGATACCAATTAGAGATCTCATACTTGTGTCCAAATGTCAACTCCTGATCTTTGCCTACCCCAGAACCACAGCTCTGACTTGTAACTGCCTCTATAGCTTATGCACTGGCTGTCCTCTTTGCCTGAAATCCTTCAAATCTTTTAGATGTTCACGTAAACCTTACCTTTGTGAGGCTTACACTGACCACCCTATTTAAAATCAGAACCCCTTGGGGTTCCTGGGTGGCTGTCAGGTAAGCATCCAACTCTTGATTGCAGCTCAGATCATGATCTCCACGTCATTAGATCAAGCCCTGTGTGCGATGAACCTGGTTAAGATTCTGTCTCCCTCTTCCTCTGCCCCTGTCTCCCCTCCACCTCCTCACTTATTCTCTCAAAAAAAAAAAAAAAAATCACTTTAAAATCAAAACTCCTTCTCTCTCCCCGTATACGTACTTGTCTTCCCCTTCTCTAGTATCTTACATTGTATTTAACACATTTTTGAAGATTATGTAATGTATTTATTATGTTTGTCATCTCTGTGCCCCCCCCAACTAAATGTTAAGTTTTATAAGCTTCATGAGGGTAGGGATATTTTGTTTAGTTTACTGAGTTCAAAGATTAGAACCATGTTTAGTACATAGCAAATTAGTAATAAATTTTTGTTGGATCCTACCCTTCCCTTCCCCTCATCCTTCCTAACCTCTTTTTCTGTTATTGGTATCACTACTCATGAGTCAGTAATGAAATCTTGCTGTAACTTTCAGCTGCTCACTTATCCTTGCTCCCCTCTATCTAGCAAATGAATTCATGCAGTAAGTTAACCCAGGGCCTGGTATAAATGCTCCACGTACGAAACCATATTACTGTCATCATTGTCATCGCCTTCATTTGAGCTTTGGCAATTGAGCCTCTGTTCCATCCTCTCCTCTCAGTTACCATTTGTCTACTGAAGGATTGCAGTGGGCTTCTTACAAATAAGTATTTTTGTCTCTGTCACCTTTTGCCTTCATTTTAATCCTTCTCCATTCCAATGTAACTTTTCCACAGTTCCCATAGTTTTCTTATACACAGGTGGGATTACCTTACTCCCTCCCCAGAAACTGTCAGTCTCTCTTTATTGTCTGCTTGGGAAAATCCAAACCGGTCAGGTCCTCCCAGCTTACTACTTCTCCAGGCTCATCACTCGCTATTGTTTGTTTTCTACTGCTCACATATCTCGTTTACGTTCACATATGTAAATATGCGACGGCATTTTTTTAGTCTGGACTGCCTCTCCCCAGATTCTTAAATTCTTATCTTAAAAAGCTTGACTCTCAAAATCACATTGTTTCCTGAAACCTCTATTAGAAATCACTGGTTGAGTTAGGGCCTTTTCCTTTTCACACTGAGGTTATTCTACAACTTGACTTTTTTCTTCAAAGCCTCTCCCCTCCCCCATATAGTCTCAAAAACATATAGCAGTTCCTCTGTAAGTGAAATGAGGTCATTTGTGAGAAAATAGAGGATGTGGACTGAATTTCTAAACCTGTTTTCTGTACCTCCGGACTTCATGGTTTATTCTGCTTTCATCTGTTCTTTTTGGGATCTTGTATCAGTTGTTACCACGTCTCCCATATTCTTTTATCTTTATAAAGTGTCTGCAGCTGCACTAACTCCTATCCTCTGCCTACAACTTAATCAAGGTAACTATTATAATGAAACTTTACCTCAAATTTAGTATTTTGTTTGCCTTTTCCAGATACTATAGGAGAATAATCTATGCTTTTTGACTCTACTTTTAATTTTTAATTCTCAGCCCAGGATCAATTGCCTACTCCCCTCCTACTCTAGTGAACTAACTATGGCAGGGATCACCAGTGGCATCTTAACTGCCAAGTTTTGCTACCTCTTTTCAGTTCTTAATCATACTTGTGATACTTACCAGTGTTGATCACTTTCCTTCATAAAACTCTTCTTCCTCTATCTGATTTTGCCTTCCTAAAGTCTCATTTGCTCTTCCTTTTAAATATTGGATATCCCCCTCTTATATATATAATACACACACAAAAATACACATTCGTGTAATTAATAACGTTTTCCCTTTGGTGATCTCATCTAATTGTTGGTTTCATATACCTGCAAACTTATGATGCCTCTTAATGTGTATCTATATTTCTTATTCTGCTTAGGTTTTTAGATACCTTCATGTAGATACCTTCTTTTACAGCTGTAATCTGAAATAATGTCCTTTGGAAAGAAATAGTTTTCCTGGGACCTCTGAATTTGTGCTCCACTTTTTAGTGAGTTGAAAGGGTTAGTACATCTATGGGATTACCCAGATACTAGCCATAGAACTTTAAGATTTAGAGAGAAAATACCTTGCCTTTAGGGCCGAACTCCTATACCATGAGTCTGATAATCCAGATTTACTATTGTCAAAGACCGTCCTCCAAGGTTAGAACACTTTAAGGCCTGAGGGCACCTGCATACCTAAGACCTAACTGCACCTATAAACCTAAGACCTACCTTAGCCCATCACCCCCACCCACATCTAGACCAAATGGGTCTGCTTTCTGATTTAAATTTTTCTATTCTTAAAATAGTTCTTTTTCCCTTTGATACCAGTCGGAAGGACCTCCTTACCATCAGACAAAAAATCCAGCAAATCCAAAAATCCATCGTGGCTTAACCATAAGTCTTAAACTTCACTTGTTATTTTGATCGCCCATATACCTTTTTCATGGCTTTTCTGTCCATACAGATATGATATAGATAAAATATGTTTTATTTGGCCCCAGTTCCTTTGAAAATATTTTTCTTGGCATATCCTTCACCCCCCTTCTACTCCTTCTTTCCCCTTCCACTTAACCTACTCATTCTGTCAAAGTCAGATTCAGACAGGACAACCTCACTGGAGTTGAGAGGGAGAAAGCATATTTCCTGAGGGCAGGCAGCTAGCTCCATTTAAGCAAGGCTTCAGTGAGCAGAGTCACATACGCTTACTTCCTTCTTTCAGATGGCTTCAGTCAGACATTATTCCTTTTCCTATGTAGTAAGGGAGTGAAGTCACCAGTGTTTTCTTCTCAGTTCTGTAAGGTGAAAAACTGCCCTTTTACTGGTCTTCAGACTGGAGTTTGTATACTTCTGGAAGACTAGCAAAACTTTCCAGGGCTACCATGTAGACAATTTCTAGATCTTTAACATTCCATTTGTATTCTTCCTGAAATCCCTCCGCCTGAGAAAGTATCAGTGTTCTACAGATTCTCTTTGATTTTTCCTCTTTTCAGGGACAAAAGATTTTTCTTTCACGCAAGAGAATGTAATTATGGTGTACTGTCCAAGGGTGTAAAAACTTTCAAGGTGGACAAAACCTTTCAGGTTATCTAACAGGGATAATTTGAAAAGGCAGAAATATCTAGCAAAAGACTTAAAAAACTTAAAAAATGAAATGAAGTTTGATTTGCCTTTGGAGCCCCTATTTGAGCTCTGGTTTTATTAGTTAGGATATTGTGATACTTTCCATAAACTGTCATTGTTTTGATACATATATTTAAAATACACAAAGACACACACATAATACACAGAACATGGGATTATGGGCAGGGAGTACATAGCTTGAAAATGTCTTTTAGAGAACATGGAAATGAAACCATTTGAAGATGATTTTCTCCCTTTATGAATCAAAGAGGAGAATTTAATAGTTAACATCACTTATTAAGAGATGTTATACTTTTAAACTTGTTCTTAATTTTTTTGACGAGAGTAACCATTTTCACAAATAAGAAACAATGAACAGTTATAGTAAATAAAATTGAAAGCCACCATCTTTCTGATACCCTTCTTCCAGTCCCACTGTAGTCAGTAGCTTTGATTTGTATCCTCTTCACCTTTTTTCTGTTTCTACAAATAGAGCTACATAAAAGGGTTACTTTCCCAATAGATGGGATCACTGGTTGGCAGTTTGTATTCTTTTCTTCTAACCAGTGTAATTTGGGAGCATATTACCATATGCACATTTATTCAGTGATTAAGAAATTATGTATCATTCACCCGTTTTAAAATTAGGATGTTTTTTATCATTAATTTGATCTTGACATTTAAAAATATTTTCTCTTTACTGTGATTTGACTATGATCTTGATCAAACAACAAATTGAACTAGATGACTTCAAATTTTATGATATTCTAGTTCCATTATGTTAAAATGATGTTATGTGAAAACTTTTTTTTACAAGACAGTTCTGTTTTATTGATCCTTTAACAGTTAAGAGAAGAAAGCCGGAGGCTGGCTTTGGCTGCCAAAAGAGAAAAGAGAAAGGAGAAGAGACGAAAGAAAAAGGAAGAACAAAGAAGAAAACTAGAAGAAATTGAAGCCAAAAATAAAGAGAACTTTGAACTCCAAGCTGCTCAAGAAAAAGAAAAACATAAAGTTGAAGGTATTTTCTCTAGATTACCATCTAATTTGATTCATGTAATACATTGTAATCAAAACTATATTTCCTTAACTATCAATAACTTAAGGTAAAAGTAGATTCTAAATCATTAAGCCCTTGAAGTACTTATATAGTATTTTCATTTATTGATTTCTCCCTAGCTTTTTATTTTGAAGAATTTCAAAGCTACAGGACAAGATCGAAGAATGATAAAACGAATACCTCAATACCCTCCACCTAGATTTTTAAAATAAACAGTTTACCATATTTGCTTTATTTTTTTCTCTCTAAATATATATGCGTATTATTTTCTAAGCTGTCAGAAAGTAAATTGCACACATCCTGACATTGTACCTATAAAACTTCAATACATATCCTAGGAATGACATGTGCTTACATAATCACAATACCTTTTATAATACCTAAAAAATTAAGAGTAATTCCATAGTATCATTTATTGTCCTAACCATATTTAGATTTTTTTTCTCAAAATGAGGGAATTATTTTAACTAGGTTCTAACTAAAGGATTATTTGATATGAAGATATTGTGAGGAGAAACCATTGCCATTAAACCACCAAATATATATGCAATGTGTGTGTGTGTGAGTGTAATTTCCCTCTCCTCCAGCCTTTTATTTTGAAAAATGTCCAAACTATAGAAAAGTTTATGGAATAGTACGATGACCACCTGTCACCTAGATTCTTAAAACATTGGCACATTAGTTTATCTTTTTTCCTCTTTTTGAACAGATTACGTGTAAGTTGGACACCCTATGCAAAATCACCACTAAATACTTGAATATGTATTTCCCAGAAAAAGAACATTATTTTATGTAACCACAGTAACATTATTATTACACACATAAAATTTAATAACATAATAATATGTAATATACAGTACATATTCATATTTCCCAAATTGTTCCGAAAATATTTTTTATAATGGCTTACTATGCGTTTTTTAGGACTTGAGCACAGAGGATAATGGGTGTCATATCCATCTAATTACTAATGAATGCCGGAATGATTGATGACTTTACATCTAATAGTTGCAGAGTAACTCCTGTCTTGTTTTTCAAGTGCTTAAAGCTAAATGTATTCTAAAAATGTTTAGACCTTGCTAATTTGGTATTGATGGTATTGGCTTCTTTCATAGATGAGCCTGAAGTCTTGACAGAGCCTCCAAGTGCCACAACCACTACTACCATAGGTATATCTGCAACATGGACAACCTTGGCAGGTTCCCATGGTAAAAGAAATAACACCATAACTACAACCAGTTCAAAGAGGAAAAACAGGAAAAATAAAATTACTCCAGAAAATGTTCAGATTATATTTGATGATCCACTACCAATCTCATATAGTCAGCCAGAGAAGGTAAACGGAGAGTCCAAGAGCAGCAGTACCAGTGAGAGTGGGGACAGTGATAACATGAGGATTTCTAGCTGCAGTGATGAAAGCAGTAACAGCAACAGCAGCCGAAAGAGTGACAATCATTCACCTGCTGTGGTGACTACCACCATGACCAGCAAGAAGCAGCCATCAGTTCTGGTTACATTTCCAAAGGAAGAGAGAAAATCTGTTTCGGGAAAGGCTTCAATAAAGTTAGTTCTAATCTTCATTTTTATTACTTGTAGTATCATCATGAAATTCTTTGTTGCTGAATTTTTTAGTAAAAAAAAAAAAAAGCAAATTAACAATTGGCAAAACAAGGGTTTGTCTTTGTGCTAAAGAAGTCATAGTTTCATTTTAATGGAAGAATAGGCTATTTTTGAAGTTTTTTGTTATTGAAAGAGAAAATTATTTTTACTGTGTAACTTCTTTATTTTGGTGTTAAATTTTAGCCCATGACAAGTATTGATTATGATTTCTTAGGGGTTATTATAATTCAGCTCTGCTAATTTTGACCTCTAATTGACTCTTCATGTTATGCTAAATATTGAAAAGTGAGAAGTTCCTCACTTGGTTACCATATTTATTCTAAAAATAAATAAAACAAAATTATGTAATAGATTGCCTCTGTCATTTAAAATTCTACATTTGTTCTGTATTTAATTATTTTCCTCCCTCTGTTAAAGATTGTCAGAGACTGTCAATGAAGTAACCAGTAATTCTCTGTCTACTTGTACAAAATCTGGTCCATCTCCCCTTTCCTCTCCAAATGGGAAGTTAACAGTAGCAAGTCCTAAGCGTGGACAAAAGAGAGAGGAAGGATGGAAGGAAGTTGTAAGAAGGTAAGTGATTGTTTCTTTGTTTTTCTCATTCTTTTTATGTGAGGTGTTGTTTACCTTACTGTTAGATTCATTCAGCTATTCCAAAAGTTGCATATGAACTGGTGGTCCAAGGCTGAATCTGGCTAACAGAGATAGCGTACACCATATTTTAGATAAAAAAAAAAAAAAAGTAGGCACCAGTACTTCTAAAATTAGAAGATTTTACATAAAAAGTACAGAGACTTCACGAAAAAATTACAAGGATGATTGTGGTATTTGCTGGACTGCCAGGTATTGCTATTTGGTAGAGAACTAACTTAAATTCTTTAAGGTGATAGATTGTCTTACATAATTTTGTAATCTCAGAGCCCAGCATGTGGTATCTTCTACATGCTTGTAAATATTTGAAGAGTGAGTATTGGTTTTAAACTATTCTAGTCTTTAAGCAACATGATGCCTTCATTTAAAGGATTTTAGAACTGAAATATTTGGTTATGTTTTGCTTGGGATTTTTTGAATTATGTCTCAAAGAGTAAAACAGTATCTCAAACTAAAAGGTAGTAAGATACCATAGAGGATCTATTGTAAATCTTTAATGACCTATTTTAAAGAACTTCCCAGAGATTCCAACAAAAACTTGAGCTTTTGAATATTTGAAATAAGAGCTGTAATGAACCAAACTTATTCCTCTTAATCCCAAAATGTACTGTTTGGTTTTTTGTTTTTCTTTTTCTTTTTCTTTTTTCATATTATTGACCAGGGCCTCCCTCTACCACCATTTCTGTCTTCATCGGTCTCTGTGTCTCTACCTTATATTCATTCACATGTACACACACACACTCATTCATGTATACATATTCTGTTGAACTAACTAAAATCAATCACAACATTAGAGTACTATCTATCCAAAAGTAAGGCAGTTCAGTTTTTCTGCATGTATTTTATACTGTGGTATACTAAGAAATTCTTAACTAATTTGAAAGTAATGATCTCTGACTGATTATTTTGCCCTTTAGAGAAAAAAGGAATTATCAAGTAACTTAGTTGTGTATATAAAAGAGCAGGGGTCATATCTAACCTCTTAAAAAATGTAACATTTTAATATTTAATCTACCATTCTAAATAAATAATGTACTTGTTCAATAAAGCATAGTTGGTTCATTCTCTTTATTGAGAATTATACTATATTTCTTTTAGAAGCATCCTTTTTTTAGGCTGGTCAGAAATGTATATGTACCTTTCCTAAAGTGTGAATGTTTAGAACTGTAAAGCAGTTTTGCAAATGTTAAGACAGGTTTTGTCTTTTTGAAATTTGAGCAGGCTCTTCTCTTTCCTCACACCATTAAACATCCTTTAGCAAGCTTCCAGTGTTGGTGGAAAATCATTTTAATGCCTCTAAAAGAGTGAAATGAAAGAATGCATTTTTAATATCATTCTTTCAGTTACTTATTAGACAATAAAAAGAATGTGAGTCAAACACCCAGAAGTACCCACAAGAAGTCTTTCTTGTTTCCTCAGGCTCGATTAGGTGCGCAACCCGTGTGTCTTTACGACACCCTATTAGAGCACTTGTGGCATGCTGTTGTGGCTTTCCTGCTTGCTATCTACATAGTCAATATATATATGGGCAGGAACCTATGTTTATCTTATTTGCCACTAGTATTTGCATTAACACAGTGCATGTCTACACAGTATGTGCTTTATAGTTCTTGATGAAAGATGAAAGTAAAAAAAAAAAACAGTTTTTGGTAATGAGATGAAAAGCTGTAGTTAAGCAAGCACACGCTTGTGTGCTCTTTCTCACTCTGTCTCTCTCTTCTGTCACCGTTAGTTACCTTTTATCACCTAAAGTAAGAGTAGACAGAAGAGGCTGACTCAACAATAATTTATTCTGTATTTACAGAAATGTATTTTAGTAAGCCTCTTTCCTCATATTTTAATCATAACTGCTGATACTAATGATAATCTTAATTTATCTTTGCAACTTTTAAACAGGTCAAAGAAAGTATCTGTTCCGTCAACTGTGATATCCAGAGTGATTGGAAGAGGAGGCTGTAATATTAATGCTATTCGGGAGTTCACTGGTGCACACATAGATATTGATAAGCAGAAAGACAAGACAGGAGACCGGATAATAACTATAAGGCAAAACTTTGTCTCTTATGTTTTCTCCTTCTGTGTTTCATCGCACTGTACCTTAATGAAGTACAAGTATTCTGAGTTTTCGGTGGATCTTTGTATTTAATAGCGTACTTTTTAAAATGGGAATTTGATTAGTATGAGAGAAGATAACCTTTACAGTTCTTTTCCTCTAATTCATGTGCTCTTGTGAAATATTTCGAAGGGCTTTAAAAGAATTTTTCGTGTGTGTGTGTGAGAGGGAGAAAGGTTTAGATAATCTTTTCCTTACGTAAACTTTTCGTATGACATTCTTAAAATTTTATTGAGACTTTTTAAGAGGGAATAGGTTTCTCACCCATTTTAAGCAGTAAGTTTCCCTTTTTTCCCTTATTGGCTTTTGAGATTTATTATTCTAAGATTGTATCCTTAGAATATGAACACAGTCATAGATAGAGATCTGAAGTGGATATTTGTCTTGTACTGAATATGTCTAATATGTCTATTCCTGAATACCCTTAAAATAAACATACGATATTCTAAGAAATCATAAGTTTGGTTGTGAAAGGCAGGTGCCCCTAATAGTTATATAGCCTACTTCAAAGGAAGCAGTTAGCCGTTTCTGTTTTGTACTTAACCTCCTCTCCTATCTTGTTTTTCCCTCTCCTGGGATAGGTGGGTAGTCACAACCTTCCTTATCTAGAGAAGAGGAAAGTAGATATCCTTTATGAGTAATTTCCCCCTTAGGGTTTCCATAAGGCTTTCCTTGCAGTCAAATATTTTCCTGAAGATCTAATACTACAGTTTGACCTTATGGCCATTGTTAGCATTATCAAGATTCCACTCTCATTTTGAGACATCTTCCCAGAAGAATTATAAAAATTGTTCTACTAATAGAGATTAGTCATAGATGGGGTCATCTTAGGTACCAGGATTTAAAATGAAATACTATTTTCTTACTCAGTATTTTTTGTTGTTTACTTATATTGCTTTTAACTTTGATCAGCTATTTGACTTTACAGTATCATTATGGATTACATAGGCTTTTGAGTATAGTGGTGTTTCTGACGTATTTTATGGTAGGAAAATGACCTTTTTTTGAAAAGTCATTTACTATCCCTTTGGAAAATACAGTGGCACGTCAGGGCAGTTCATTGCTTTTCAGAATATCTTAAGAGTAGTTAGAAAATTGCTGCTTAACTTTTATTATTCTCTGTATGTATGTTAACACATACATGAATGAATTTAGGCTTCACCTATTTAAACGTAGGGGAAATTGGGCCTAATTTCTTTTTTTGGTCAATTTACAGGGGTGGCACTGAATCAACAAGACAAGCAACTCAGTTGATCAATGCTCTGATCAAGGATCCAGACAAAGAAATTGATGAACTTATTCCAAAGAATCGTTTGAAAAGCTCCTCAGCAAATTCCAAAATAGGGTCATCAGCACCTACCACCACTGCTGCTAACAGTTCCTTAATGGGAATTAAAATGACGACTGTAGCTCTGTCATCAACATCTCAAACTGCCACAGCACTCACTGTGCCTGCAATTTCTTCTGCATCTACTCATAAAACCATTAAGAACCCGGTGAATAATGTGAGGCCTGGTTTTCCAGTTTCTCTTCCATTAGCATATCCTCCTCCACAGTTTGCACATGCTTTGCTTGCTGCTCAGACTTTCCAGCAGATCCGTCCACCAAGGTTGCCCATGACCCACTTTGGAGGTACTTTTCCACCAGCTCAATCCACTTGGGGTCCTTTTCCTGTCAGGCCTTTGAGCCCTGCCAGAGCTACTAACTCGCCTAAGCCTCACATGGTGCCTCGCCATAGCAATCAGAATAGCAGTGGTTCTCAGGTGAATTCAGCAGGTTCTTTAACTTCAAGTCCAACAACTACAACCAGTTCATCAGCTTCAACGGTGCCTGGTACATCTACAAATGGCAGTCCAAGTTCACCTTCTGTCCGAAGGCAGCTTTTTGTCACCGTTGTGAAGACATCCAATGCCACCACCACAACAGTCACAACGACAGCAAGCAACAACAGCACTGCACCCACAAATGCCACATACCCTATGCCTACTGCCAAAGAACACTACCCAGTATCATCCCCATCTTCCCCATCACCACCAGCCCAGTCAGGAGGGGTTTCTAGAAACAGCCCTTTGGATTGTGGAACAGCATCTCCAAACAAAGGGGCATCTTCCTCGGAACAGGAAGCAGGTAGTCCACCAGTAGTGGAAACTACAAACAGCAGACTTTCAAACAGCAGCAGTTCTTCTGGGGGTTCATCAGTTCATTCTGCTCAGCAGCCACCTCCGGGATCTGTTTCTCAGGAGCCAAGACCGCCTCTTCAGCAGTCTCAGGTTCCTCCCCCGGAAGTTAGAATGACTGTTCCTCCCTTAGCAACAACAAGTTCTGCTCCAGTGGCGGTGCCTTCTGCTGCCCCAGTAACTTACCCTATGCCTCAGACACAAATGGGATGCTCCCAGCCTGCTCCTAAAATGGAAACCCCTGCTATTAGACCACCCTCCCATGGCACAACTGCCCCTCACAAGAATCCAGCTCCAGTGCAGAATTCATCTGTTGCAGTCCTCAGTGTCAATCACATTAAAAGACCTCACAGTGTCCCCTCTTCTGTCCAGCTACCTTCAACCTTAAGTACACAAAGTGCTTGTCAAAATTCAGTACATCCAGCAAATAAGCCTATTGCTCCCAATTTCAGTGCTCCCTTACCATTTGGGCCCTTTAGCACATTGTTCGAAAACAGCCCTACTTCTGCTCATGCCTTCTGGGGAGGATCTGTTGTTTCATCTCAGTCAACACCAGAATCTATGCTATCAGGAAAATCCTCATATTTGCCAAATTCAGATCCTTTACATCAGTCTGATACTTCCAAAGCTCCAGGTTTTAGACCACCATTACAGAGACCCGCTCCAAGTCCCTCAGGTGAGTTCATATTTTCTCACATTCTGCAACTTCTGATTTATACAAGTGATAGGAAAACTCTTGGTCATTTTCTAATAATTTTATTCTATGGCTGGGCCAGATAGAGGTTTGTTGAATTCACTTACCTCAAATGCTGTTTGAGTATCAGATGTGTTGAGTATGGCATTTTAAAAAAAAAAAAAAATCTTTTTAGAAGCCACAGTGGCTTTTATCTTGAATTTCCCATAAATAAATTTATCAAGTATATTTTTCTGTCTCAGATAAAACAGTCTCTTATGTTTGAATTTAATAAGAGAATGCCATGAGGTTTTATTTAAAAAGTAATAAAGCTTTTTATTTTTATTTTTTTTAAAGATTTTATTTATTTATTTGACAGAGATCACAAGTAGGCAGAGAGACAGGCAGAGAGAAGCGGGGAGAAGCAGGCTCCCCGCTGAGCAGAGAGCCCGATACGGGGCTCGAACCCAGGATCCTGTGATCATGACCCGAGCCAAAGGCAGAGGCTTTAACCCATTGAGCCACCCAGGTGCCCCATAAAATAATAAAGCTTTTTTTTTTTTTTAAGTCAATTCCTTTTTTTTTTCTCTTAATATTTTATTTATTTATTTGTCAGAGAGAAGGAGAGAGAGAGAGAGCACACAAGCAGGCAGAGAGGCAGGCAGAGGCGGAGAGAGAAGCAGGCTCCCTGCGAAGCAAGGAGGCCATGCGGGACTCGATCCCAGGATCCTGAGATTATGACCCGAGCCGAAGGCAGCGGCTTAACCCACTGAGCCACCCGGTCATCCCAATAATAAAGCTTTTTAAAATTTGATTTCATTTCTGTCTTTTTTGTTTTTAAAATAATAAAGAAAAATACAGAGCTGCATAGTTTTAATAAGGTAGCTATTTAAATTAAAATTAAATAAAATTAGAAATTTCCTCTCAGTCAAGCCGGCCATATTTTTAAAAATTTGTTTTCCAATTTTATTACAATAAAACTGACATCACTGTATAGGTTTAAGGTGTACAAGATAATGATTTGATTTACATATATTGTGAAACGATTACCATGATAAGTTTAATTACCGTCCATCATCATATAGATGCAATAAGAAAAAAGGAAAAAAATACTTTTCCTTGTGATGAGAACTCTTAGGATTTTACTCTTGCTTAACAACTTCCATACATATCATGCAATGTTGTTAACTATCGTCATCATGTTGTACATTACATCCTTAGTACTTATGTACCCTATAACTGGAAGTTGGTATCTTCTGATCACTTTCCTCCAATTTCCCTTCCTCCTACTCCCCACCTCTGGTAACCAAAAATCTGATCTCTTTGTCTATGAATTTGTCTGTTTGTTTTTAGATTCCACATAGGTGAGATCATACAGTACTTGTCTTTCTCTGTCTGACCTATTCCACTTGCCATAATGCCCTCAAGTTCCATCCATGTTGTTGGAGATGGCAAGATTTCATTGTGTTTTATGGCTGAATAATATTCTTGTGTGTGGGTGTGCGCACACATGTGCAGGTGTGTCACAGCATCTTTATTCATTCCTCTGTTGAGGAATGTCTTAACTATTGTAATAATGCTCCTATGAACATAGGAATGCAGGTATCTTTTTGAGTTAGTGCTTTTGTTTCCATTGGATATATTCGCAGAAGTGGAATTGCTGGATCATATATACCAGTTCTGTTTTTATTTTTTTTGAGGAATCTCCATACTGTTTTCTGTAGTGGCTCTAAGCTGGCCATATTTCAGGTGCTTAATAAGCACATATAGCTAGTGGCTGCCATAATGGACAGTACAGATATCAAATATATTTATTATCATAGAAAGTTCTATTGGACAATGCTGATACTTCTAGAGGATTTAAAGATCTGGTTTTGAGAGGTTGCTTTTTTTAAAATTTTCTTCTTTGAAATGTTTTTAGATTTATGGAAAAGTTCTATAATTACCATAACTTTCCCCAATGTAAATATTTTATATAATCCTTTATTTATTAAAACTAGGAGATTAATATTGATGCAGTATAATTAACTAGACTACAGACTTTATTCAGATTTCACAAGTTTTTTCAGTAATGTTCTTTTTCTGTTGCAGTGTCCAATCCAGGATACCAAGTTGCATCTAGAGCTATGTGTTTTAATATGAACATTTCATATAAATAAGGATATGCCATTCCAGAGATAGACAAACTATCACTGGTGGGCCAAATATGGCCTGCTGTCTGTTTTTACATTTGTAACTTTTTAAAACTGAGATTCAATAATAGTGTAAGATTTTTTTAATGACTTAAAAAATTTTTTCTAAATAATAGGTGACACAAAAAAATAGGAAATTAAAACTTCAGTGTTCATAAATAAAGATTTATTGCCACACAACCATGCCCAGTCATTTACATATTGTGTTATAGCTACTTTCATGCTCTAATAATAGCCTGAAAATACTGCTATTCAGCCTTTTGCAGAAAGGTTGCCGGTCTGTGTTATTGTAGAGATGACATTCTGGGACCAGAAATTTCTAAATTTAATGTGGACTGGATGTTATTTTGCCTATTTCTGTGACATGTGAATACAGTGTAATGAACATGGTCAGTATGGGGACTGATTGAAATATTTATGTGTACTTTAAAAATAACATAATTTCTCTTGGGTACTGAAATGTTAAAATAAATATAATTTAATTTTAAAAGAGCGTTATATACTAATACACTGGAAATGTTTTTATATTTCATTTTTATGATTGTTGAAATTTATTGAAAATACTTCACTTTTCAGAAAATATGAAATCTAGGTACCGAGTTGAAAAAGAAATTAAGATTTAGAGAAAAAAATTCTTATTTTGTGGAAAGGTATAGGAAAAAAGCTAGCTCTGTAAGGGAGGTGAGGTTTTTGGGGGTGTACAGTTCATTAGACCAAAATTAACATTGAAGTTTAATTTTAGAGTCCATTGGAGGGGAATATTACTTGATTCAGGTCAACAAAACAGGCATATTTGCCTTTACAACTCCACCACTATTACTACACTCAAGAAAATTAACATTAATTCAGCAGTACCACTCAGTATTCAGTACCATCATACCACATACACCCATTATGCCTGTGTGTTTCTTTTTTTTTCCTCTTGGTCCAAGATTCAATCAGGGTTTACACATTGCTTTTGGCTGTTAGGTCTCCGAGGTCTCCCCCAGTCTAAAATATCTCACTACCTTCCTTTGTTTTTCTTGACATTGAATCCTTTGCAGAGTCCAGTTGTTCTGAAGAATGTTCCACATGTTAGATTAGATTCATCTGTTTTCCTAAGTCCATGATTACATTCGGGTCAAACATTTTTGGCAGAAACATCGGATGGGTGATGTTTTGAACCTCAAACTGCATTGCATCAGGACGCATTCAATGAAGATTGTTTCACTATTACCTATTACAAAGAATAGCCCCTTAGTTAAAGTGCTCATCATCAGATCTGTCCATCGTAGAAGGATAGCCATGTTTTTTTCCCTCTGTATTTTTTTTAAGACTTTATTTTTTTTTAAATAGCACAGTAGGTTCACAGAAGAGTACAGAGGAAATTGAGAGAAAAGTGCAGAGATGTCCCAAATACCTCCTGCCCCCAACAGGCATAGCCTCCTCCATTATCAACATTCCCCACCAAGAGTGGTACATTTGTTAGAATTGATGAACCTACATTAATTTGTCATTACCATCCAGAGTCTGTGATTTACATTAGTATTTACTCTTGATGTTGGTACATTCTGTGGGTTTGAACAAATGTCCAATGACATGGATCTACCAGTATAGTAACATACAGAGTATTTTCAGTATCTTAAAAATTGTCTGTGCTTTGCCTAATCATTCTCTCCCTCCCCCTGAGTATTTTGAAAGATAAAATTTTATATAATTCCTTGGCCATTAAGCCAATTTAAATTCCAGTGTTGATATGAAATCTACATGTATTCTATAATAACTAATTAAAATATCAGATATTAAAGTTAAATACAAAAATAATTTTCCTTGATAATTGTTCTTTTTATATAGTTATCTTTAGAGAGAGGGAAATGATGAGTCAATAGACTGGGAGAATAAGCAAGGAGAAATTTTTTTAGCCATCTAAAATATTTGGGGTATTAGGGACCTCTTGGAATTTTAGGTGTTTTTTTTTTTTAATTTTTTTTCCTACAAGTAACAATTATAAATTATCTTCTAATTATAGGTATTGTCAATATGGACTCGCCGTATGGTTCTGTAACACCTTCTTCTACACATTTGGGAAACTTTGCCTCAAACCTTTCAGGAGGTCAAATGTATGGACCTGGGGCACCCCTTGGAGGAGCACCCACTGCTGCTAACTTTAACAGACAACATTTTTCCCCACTTAGTTTGTTGACTCCATGTTCATCAGCATCGAATGGTGAGTATTTTACATTGTAATTCCATAAGAAGAGTTTGTATATATGTTTCCTGAAAGGCAAAAGGTTTTAAGTGGGAAAAGGCAAAGTAAAAAATGATTTAAGAGCTATGACCAAGTCTTAAATATATCAAGACTAATGAAATGAAATGGGAACATAGGAGCAAACATTTTTGTATATAGCAAGTGATTAAAGTCTGAAATAGGGATGCTTGGGTGACTCAGTCGTTAAAGGGTCTGCCTTCAGCTCAGGTCATGATCCCAGGGTCCTGGGATTGAGCCCCGCACTGGGCTCCTTGCTCAGAGGGAAGCCTGCTGCTTCTCCCTCTCCCAGTTCCCCTGCTTGTGTTCCCTCTCTCTGTCAAATAAATAAATGTGTCTCTCTCTGTCAAATAAATAAAATCTTTAAAAATAAATAAAAAGTCTGAAATACATCATTATTTTTGAGTGATTTTACCTACTTGGTTTTTTCTTAACTCCTCTTAAAATTAATTTTTATCCTTAAATATATAATGGATCTGGGTTAGTGTCTTCTGAGTATGGTGAGCTGAAATTAAACCATCATAGGAATACAGATTCCTTAAGATATATACATATAGATGATTCATATTCACTTACTTATATATAAAAACAAGGATAGTTTTTTATTTTTATGTTCATGAAAAAAGAGGAATTGGGAGAAAAGGAGTTAAAATTGCAACATGACTGCTCATTGAAAAGTGTTAACCTGAAATTTTTTGGCAGTTAATCTTTAAAATAGAATGGATTCTTAGAAGCAGAGAACGTTTTTAAGCGTAATAAAAACATACTTATTGATATTAATGTTTATTACTTTAGATGCTAATATTTATTACTTTAGGAAATAAACTCAGAAATTTTTGAATGAAATTCACAAAGTATGATATGAAATTCACAAAGTATGGTTTTGCCCTGTAAATTCAGTGTGTGGGCTTTTCTTTTTTGTTGTTGTTGTTGTTTTTGTTGAAAACATTGTGCTCTTTGTAACAATGCAACGATAATAGATTAGGTTTTCTAATACATTGCTGATAGAGAATGTCATTGAAGTCATTAAAATTTTCACTGATGCATTCCAACAACTTTTTATTTCAGAAATTTTCAAACTTACAGAGAAGTTGCAAGAATACTTTAAGAAGTATTCATATTCCTTTTGATTGGTAATTTCTTAAAATTACCAATTTTTTAAACATTTTGCTTTGTTTTCTCTCTTTGCTTTTTTTTATTGTTGAACCATTTGAAAGTAGGATTCAGATATAATACTTAAGACCTAAAAGCTTCAGTGTGCATCTTAAAAATACGGACATTTTCTTACACAGCCACAATACCATTGTGAAATAGGTAATGTATTAATTTAGTAATATCATGTGATATTCAGTCCCAATTCAAATATCCCCAGTTGTCCTAAAACAGTTTTTAGACTTTTTTCCCTCTTTGAACCATGAATCACTCAAGGTAAATATATTACATTAGACTATGTCTCTCAAGTCTAACTTTAAAAAAAATAATTTTAAACTTGTAAGAATAGTACAAAGAACGCTTATATATTTTTCTCAGCTTCACCAATTGTTAACATGTTGCCACATTCCTCTCTCTCCCTGCAGTATATTTCTGGGTGTGTGGGTGTGTAGAATTTTTTTTCTGTACCATTTTAGAGTTGCGGATATCAACCGATTTTCCCTTGAATACCCTAAATGATAATATTTCTTAAAAACAAGAACATTCTGCCCACAGCTATGGTATAGGTGGCAAATTGTGCATTGGACAGTACTATCTATAATACTCCATATTCACTTTTCACCAAGTGTCCCAATAATATTTTTTATTTCCTCTCATCCAAGATTCAAATCAGGATCACAAATTGCATTCAATTCCATGTCTTTTTAGTATCAAATAATCTGGACTGTTCCTTTAGCCTTCTTTGTCTTTCAGAGAAGGACACTGGAAGATTACAGATCAATGGTTTGGTAAAATTCCCCTTAATTTTGTTTTTCTGATACTTCTTCATGATTAAATTTAAGTTATGTGTCTTTGACAGGAATATTACTATATAGTCAATGTTGTGTCTTTCTTTCAGTACATGATATTGCATAATATGTTAGTTTGTACCATTATTGGTGCTGTTAACTTTGATCATTTGGTTAAGATCATGTATGCCAGGTTTCTGTACTGTCAAATTATCATTTTTCCCTTTGTAATTAATAAGTAATCTGTGGAGAGTTTCTCTGACACTGTGTTCTTATTCCTCATCAGACTTTGAGACAGTGTAATAAGGGAACAGGCAAAGCAGTAGTACTTGTCTGAGTAAAAATAATAGTTTTGCTTTTGTAATCAGGTTAATGTTTATAAATTCCAAAAAAAATTAACTTTGATGAAAGGAAAAACACTAAAATTGAGCATAAATGGAAACAAACTTACCTGTGTTTCAAGTTATTAACATAAACCTACTAAAAGAAAACAATCCAAAAAAACTCTTAAACCATAGTACTTTATATGCCCTCAGTTTAAAGACAAAAAGATTTCAAACAAATCTTCAATTCTACTTAGGACATTGGATTTTTATAATGTTATGGATAAGCAATTCTAAAATTATGGGGTTTATTGTAGGACTGAGCAGGTGAGTTGTATTAATGATATAATCCACAGTCCTCACTGTGAGAAGAGGTGCTGCGAAATGGGGTAAGGCAAAGAAGAACCCTACGGAATTGGATTAGATTTAGATGATCAGTGTGAACTCACGATTTTTCAGTTACCTGTATATTGGAGTAAATCGTATAAAATTGCTGTTTTCCCACCAGCTCTACCTACTGAAAGGGCCTAGAAGCAATTAATGTTCATCAGCAGTGAGCACATCCAGTGCCAGATCTATCTGTTAAATATGTTTGTCCACTGAAAGAAACTAGGCTTTCTCTGTGAAATAGCTGACTCAAGAGCTGGGGCATGCTGGGAGCCGGCGAAGTCTTCGGGTGTCAGAGAGTACTTAAGTGCTCAAAATTATGGGGACATGTCAGGACACATGAGGCAGCTTTAGAGGGACTTCCACTGGCCAAATTCAGGAAAATTTGACCACCAAAGTGAATAATGGCAGCTCACTGGATAAAGTCTAAGAATCCATAGGTCCATAATGATTAAGATTTTTTTTTTAATTTTTTAATGAGAAAAATTTTTTTTTAAGAATTTAAGATTTTAGAAGGGCACTCTTTTCCTTACAGTGTAAGGACAACTCACATATAGAAGGAATTATAATTAGAGTCTTTGTTTTGCAATTGTTAAAGTGATTGATTTACGCAAGACTCCCACTTTTACCTCTAATACTGAATTTTTAACTAGTCTGCATTTTCCTCAATATAAATTTTAATACTCTTACTTTTTACTGACCATTTAGTTTGTTTTGTCAGACTTTCAGCTTTTTTTTAGGTAATCTGTTCACATGAATGTAACTTTGTGTTACATTCACACAGTGTCATACAGTCTCAAAATTTTGTTTTCAGTGTTTATGTACATAGTTTCCTTAAAAGTTGCCATTCTGGATGCTGTTGTAGAACTAACTGTGGAGACATGTGATTTATTTTTCACAATATATTTGTCTGGTTTCATGTACTTGAACAGGTTCTGTCATATTTCTCCATATAGTCTGTTCCTCCTCTCATTCCCTCTCCTTTAGGATATAAAGATGTGTTATTAGGACCCTGACAAATTAAGTTGGGATGTGGGGGACAGAGGCCCCTTCCTTTAAAAATATTTTTTTAGAAAGCAAAAAATAAAATCCTTTCTTTAGGTCCCAGAGCATTAGATTGGTGATCCCCAAGAACCTTCTGCATGTAAAAGGCTGGGCAGAGATCACCTGAGCTCTTACTCCACTCAGACTGCTAAGATCTATCCTGCCAACACTCAGCCAGCTCGTGCATTGGTTATTGATCACTGGCTGTGGTCTGTGAGTTTCAGTTCTTGGCACATTTAGTCAGTGGGCCATTTTGACATTCATTCCTTATAAAACTGTTATCAGATCAAAAAGCAGTAAAAACAAAATTTTGAAAGGAAGGAAGTAATTTTACATTGTGAGCCAGGACACGTCATGTGAGTGTATAGCTGAAATAATACATTTACAAAATAGCACTTATCCTTACAACGTATGTTTCATCTGGTATTTTCTATTCTGTTTTCTGTAACCTTTAAAAAATTTTTTTGTAAGCTAGTCATGACCAACCACATTCATCTCAATGACCTGAACAGAACCATGAAGAAAGTACAGTAATTTTCCTACAGGAGTATTTTTTAAATATGTAAGTCACATTGCTCTTTCATTTTGAATTCAGGACCTGTTGTCATTTCAAAACTGAAATTGATTTACCATGAAGCCAGTGAAGCTTCAGCTTCAGGATACCTTTTTTACAAGGGACCCTGCCAAGGTCCTATACCAATTTTGTGTTTGCAGTTTGGTATTCTTTTTCTAAAGAAGGTTCCCAAAATTGTATGAGTGCACAGAACTTCTAAAACCTGTTTTTTCTTCAGTATATATAGTTGGCATATTTTAAGACAACATGATGACTCTGAATTAAATTTTGCTTTTTTTTTCTAATTATATAATTAGAGATGAGAAAAGAGATTATAATAATTCAGTGCTTTTTATGATAAAGGACATAGACCCACCAAAGGAATCTCAAAGAAAATGGTACTGACTTTTAAAGGACTGTCTGCAGAACCATGCAGGATTTGATCCAGGGCCCTCTTGAGAGCCATCTGGCTATTCCCTCTCTCTCTCTCCAGAGGATTTATGACAGACTCATGGTCTGTGTCTTGTGAGTCTCTTCTGTTTACTCCCTCTTTGCCTATCCTTCTTCATAATCTCATCTTATATATGGTCCTCGAAGATTCAGTTCATAATTAGTTAAACCAGTTTTTCTCTTTTTTTAAAATCAATTGTACCTTTCTGAATGAGGAATATGATTTGCTTACCTCCTCTGTTCAGGCCAGGCCACGTCAGTCATAGATTGCCGCTAGCCTGAAATGGATTATTCTTCAGTCAGAGACCTGTCATTAGTCTAGGAAGCTTGCAGGGAAGAAGCAGAAAACTGTGTCCTGATAAAAGTATGGCTGTAAAGAGGGCAAATCTCTTAAATGGGGCTTGTCTTTAGGCAGGCCTAGTTACTCCGTTCATTTAAACAGAATATAGAGGGTATTTTTCTTTACTTTGCTTTTGCTTTTTTGGAAGGATTCAGGAAAGGGAGGAGAAACTAGATCTAACACTGACCAATAGGGTAGGTTCCCAGGGATGAGTCTAGGAGAGGTAGAATTCATTTATCTGTCCTATCCATCCATCCTTCCTGCCAGCTTGCCACCTTTGATTTTGTCTTGGCATTAGTTGTTCTGGGCTGATCCTTCTCAGGTTTGTAAATGTGTCCTTTCAATACACAGTTTAAAAAGCAAAACACTGGGGCACCTGGGTTGCTCATTCATTAAGCATCTGCCTTTAGCTTTACTCAGGTCATGATCCCAGGGTGCTGGGATCGAGTTCTGCATCGGGCTCCCCACTGAGCAGGAAGCCTGCTTCTCCCTCTCCCACTCTACCTGCTCGGGTTACCTCTCTCACTGCCTCTCTCTCTGTCAAATAAATATAAATAAAATCTTTAAAAAAAAACCACAAAACTTTATCTCTTGTGTTCCTTATACATTCTGGAATATTCTTTCATTTCTACTGCTTTCCTGAATTTTTTCATTGTTTCCAGTTTTACTAATTCTGAATTATGCTGTTCTTGCCTATATTTTCCTTTCATTTCTTTTAGCTTACATTGGAATTTTAGAGTATAGCTTTCTTTCTGATATACCTTTGGAATATTAGAATACAGTTTTCTTCTTGGCATGCTTTTATTATCTATCTGTAAGATGTTCTGGGTCCATATCTCTTAGTTCATATAATAGCTTTGTATGGAATTTGATTGCATTTCTATTCTGTTTTACAATTTTAAATTAAATGAGCTTTCCTGAATCTTTAGAAAGGATACATGGATCAGTTATCTTCTCTAGCTTAAAGGCTCTAGAATTTCATTTTTTAGGCAAGTATGCAAAAATATAGCCTTAATACTTTATTAAATCTGGCTTTGTTATCCTTACCCTGCCACCACCCCCACTCTTGACTGGATCTTTTGTCTGCTTTGCTTCTATTGTCCCTTTCCTGCTCAACTTGGAATATGTTCCCAGAAGTTTCTTAGTAGTGTGAAGCTTTATTGTGGAATGAGGCTTCAGAAGATATTTTTGAGAGTTCATAGGGTCACTATTGCTCCAGCTTCTTCAGACCTTTTCGTTAATTCCTTGCAATTACCATGCATAGGCAGAACTCTCCCAGTTCACCTGCTCTTTTCAGATTGGCCTGCTCTCTGCTTTTCTTTGAGTACCTTTGGCTGTTTTGTTCTCCTATTTTGTTCTTAGATGTGGAGAACTGCTTCTTTCCGCACAGATGTTGATACCACAGAGGTCTTGTAGCCGTTAGTGATTTGTCCCCATTTACTCGTATCTTTTGATTCATTTGGATATATTTTTTTAAGATTTTGTTTATTTATTTGACAGAGAGACAGTGAGAGAGGGAATACAAGCAGTGGGAGTGGGAACAAGCAGGGGTAGTGGGAGAGGGAGAAGCAGGCTTCCCACTGAGCAGGGAGCCCGATGCGGGGCTTGGGTCTCCATCCCAGAACCCTGGGATCATGACCTGAGCTGAGGGCAGATGCTTAACAACTGAGCCCCCTAGGTGCCCTTATTTTGTTAGTTTTGTTATAGATGTTACCCAGGGGTGTTTGGCTTTGCTAACTTGGTAGCTTGTTTTTATAGAAAGATTTTGGAAGAATCAAAACTTGTGCTGCTACACCTCCATCTTAGAATTTCTTCTTCTACCAGTGCAGTTTTAAGGTGAATTTAGAAATAGGTATAATTATTCAAAGACACATATATGGCTTTTCTATTTTCTTATGATTCATTAAAAGTAATACTGTTAAGAATGCTGGTAGATCCATAACCACAGATGATATATTTTAATTTTTCATTAGAGACTACCAGTTTTCTTGGTTTACTTGTGCAGATAAGCTCCTAAGCTTCATGTTTTTGTTCCCCAATAATATCTATATCCTATTAATAAATTGCAATTTATAAAGTATTTTCATATCCTTTTTTTTAGTTAATAATATTACAACAATTCATTGAGACTAATACTTCTACTGAATTTTTCTTTTTCAAATTCCCTGAAAAGTACCTTGGGAAATAGAGGCACTGTGCTTTTGTGTATATATACCTGTGTACAGATAGATAGATAGGTTGATTGATTTTGCAAATTTACTCGCTACCTGAATCCCTTTGGAGGAATACACACATACACACACACACACACAACTTATATGAAAAAAGTGATTAAAAATGGAAAACTATTCTTGACTATCCCTCGGGCATCGAGTCAGGCAGTTATGAGTAAATTGTAAATAAGCAGGTAACTCTTTTGACTTTTAAGTTTCAGGCTCCACCATTTACACCTTATTTTAAACTTAAATGTGCTTGATATTTAAATTTTTCACAAGAAATACAATTTGGGTTGTTCTTGTTTTTTCTTCTCTCTAGTGCATGAAGAAATTGAATCACTACAGAATATTTCCAAATATTAAGACCCTGCCTTGTTTTGATACATAAAGCTTAAACTGTCATTTTGAAAAGCTTGTTCGTGGAATACCCATGTGATACATGATACAATAAAACAAATTGGGCAATGAGGCATAGCCCTATATTGGTATTTTATCAGCATATTAAGTTTCTGTGAAGTTCTGATTTAAAGAAACTTTTTTCTCAAGTTAGATTTTCCAAATTTGTTGCCTACCTGAATCCCTTTGTTTTCATCATAGCATACCAAGGTCTGTGTGTTCTCAAGGAATACAGTTTGGAAATTGCCAATACAGGCATGATTTTCCTCCACCTCTGTTTTGTTGTTATTTAGCCTTTTAAATTTAAGGATTGTCTTCTCATTGTTGTGGTTGTTTATTTTACTCAGTATCAAGCATTTATTTAAATACTAATTAACTTAATGGGTTATATTACATCTGTATTCAGACATCTTCACATTCTATCACATAACTAAATGCAAAAACTGTGAATCAAATTAAAAAATGACTGCAAAATCATGGAACTTAACCAAATTTTAATATGCATAATTTTTAAGCATTATTCTCATATTTCATTTTTCCTCAGAGAACACATATATAAGGTATCTTCAGAATGTAAGATTTGGTTTTACAAAATGACACCCTCTATAGATGACATGTATACTATTTCAAAATATCTTTTCTCTAGATTCTCCTGCACAGTCAGTATCCTCTGGAGTTCGTGCACCTTCGCCTGCCCCATCTTCAGTACCATTAGGGTCAGAAAAGCCCAGCAATGTCTCTCAGGACAGAAAAGTTCCAGTCCCTATTGGGACTGAACGTTCTGCACGTATCAGGCAAACTGGAACTTCAGCTCCATCTGTTATTGGGAGTAATTTATCCACATCAGTAGGGCATAGTGGCATCTGGTCCTTTGAAGGGATTGGTGGCAATCAAGGTAAGACGTGCTATTCTGCCTGCCAGAAATTAAGTTTTAAATTTATGGATTTAACTAAAATATTGTAAGTAATATTTAACGTTAACAGTCATTCTTAAAAGATCTGTATTCATATCTCTTGGTTTTCACTAATCAGTTTTAAGAGTTCAGGCCATTTTTTGTTATCATGTTATCCCTCATTGAATTTATCTAATGTAAGCAGACTCCTCTTCATTTCATCATGTTAAGAAAATGCTAGTATTTCCTTTTGGACTCTAGCTTTTTTCTTAACTTGGCTTTTTTCTTTTGTAACACAAAGTATTTAGACAATTGTTATTATTATGAGGTTATTGTTATTAGGCTGTTGTACCACTACCTACACACATGGAAATACTGCAGTAAATATTTAAAAGTAAGTCATTATTCTGAAAGAATGCACAATTCATTGTGGAAAATTCTAGATAGAAATAGAGTAAATGTTTTATCTTGCTGTCTTTGGTTTTAAAGATCACCAGCTATCGTTTTTTATCTTTTTGTTTTCCCTCAGACAAAGTAGACTGGTGTAACCCTGGTATGGGAAATCCTATGATTCATAGGCCAATGTCCGATCCAGGAGTGTTTTCACAGCATCAAGCAATGGAGCGAGAGAGTACAGGAATTGTAACTCCTTCTGGTACATTCCATCAGCATGTTCCTGCAGGATACATGGACTTTCCTAAAGTTGGGGTAATGGTGACTTAAATAAGCACTGTCATATTTCTAAATGTTTTTCTTATTATTAGCTTTGTTTTACTTCCAAGTGGATCAATGTTTGTGAAATGATGCGCAGGCATCAGCCTGTAATTATAGGTCAAAATCTGGCTAGAGAAATGTTTTTGACCAAATATTTTGGCTATAGTAGGCTATATATACATATATAATATGTATAGTCTAATGCTAGAAGAAATCATATAATGGAAAATAATTTTTAGATTACTTCGATAACATACTTTTTCAGAATAAAATGAAGTCTCATTTTTAAGGCCATGGATTTTATTTGGGAAAATAAGCAGTGACTTGAAGATATGACTATGTGCATAATTTTTGTTTTCTCTTTTTTTAAGGGTATGCCTTTCTCTGTGTATGGGAATGCAATGATTCCTCCAGTAGCACCTATTCCTGATGGTGCTGGAGGACCCATATTTAATGGCCCTCATGCTGCAGACCCCTCTTGGAACTCCCTGATAAAGATGGTTTCAAGCTCCACAGAAAATAATGGCCCTCAAACGGTAAGGCTGATCATTTAGGGAACATGTCTTTAGTGTTTATGAGATGCCAAGACAAATAGGATACAGGTAAATCATGCTAGTGAGGGAGTATGGTGGATATGGGTAGTTGAGGGAAATTTAATACAGCAAGAGGATATGGAAAATGGTACCAACGGTAGTGATTGGAGCTAAAATTATAAAAGGCATAATATATTTCATTGGGTAGCAGATGGTAAGTAAAAGATTTTCAATTACAAAGTGTTGTAACTTTATATTTCAGAATTTACTAGTAGTATGAAAAGGACCATCTCAAGGTTACTTATCATTATATGTATTATAAGTGTGAGAACAGTGCATAATTGTAACTCTAAAAATTCACAGAAATGATTAGTGATTAGTATATTTTAGCTTATGTTGGTGTATGCTTAATATCTTTGACTCCTTTTCCTTCTTTAGTCATCAGTCTGTATGCATTCAGGTAATGGTTTTTAAAAAATGACAATCAGATCTTGTTTGAGAAATAGGAGAGGCAGGAAAACAAAAGTGGCTTTTCATTGTTTTCAAGTATGTTGCAAATTAAATGAGATTTATCTGTTTTAGCTCAGAGATATTAAGAGCACTTCCTTAGTTTTTAAGAGTTTTGTTTTTAATCAAATATGTAATACTTAATAAAATGCATGCTCTACATTCATAGGTGTGGACTGGACCCTGGGCACCTCACATGAACAGTGTGCATATGAACCAGCTTGGCTGATGAGAATCAGCTTGTTAGCCTGCAGATTCCTTTTCATTCAGAGGAAATCACAAGTGGCCGAAAAAAATTTATGCTCCCAAATCATTCTACTGATGTGCTTGACTGAAGTGTGTAGGCTTTTTGCAGAAGAAGTTACTAACTGACCTACTTTCTGTGAACATTTGTGACTGCCCATTCCCCACCAACATCTGTTTTACCTTAGTTAGCATTTTTCTTATCGTTTTTCTTTTTTTCTTTCCCTCTTCCCCTTTGGACATAACTTTCTGTTGAAGCTGTTCTTTGGCTGGTTGGTTTTAGTACTGTAAACTGCTTCTGAGCAAACACGGAAATTTAGCAAAATTATGTAAACTTGATCCTGAAGTTTTAGAATGGCAAATAAATGTACAATTGTTTACATAACAGAAAAGGCTAAGCAGAAAGTAAATTTCAATATGTCAGTATAGAGGCTCTACTTTATGTAGACTTAAATTAATGTGAGATATGTACCTTCATATTCAGAAATCTGGATGTTTCCTTCATACATTAAACTATTAATAAGCATAACTTTTCTGCTTGTGTAATTTAAGTATAAAGTAAAACAATGGGCATTATCAGTGGATGTTTCCTGTATAAAATACCCATCTTGCTCTCTTTTGAGTTTATTTGCAGCAGAGCACATACAGAAGAAATTTATTATCTTCCCATGTCATGTTATTACCTTGCCACACTTTTAAAACTAATATACTCTTCTCTCTTCACTCTTCTCTTCTTACCTTTTCTGCTAATACCAGTAAAATTCTCTTGCTGATCATGAAATAATTTTTTATAAAGATTTTTATTGTAATGGCTGCTACAGAGAAGCGGAGCATCTTCATCATCACCTGTGGTTCTTCTAACCATAAGATGTTTAGTCTTTCTGAGAATTTAAAAAGCCACACTGGTTCCCAGTCAGCGTATACAAGCTCTTACTATACTGTTTATTATTAAATAATTCAATGTACTATTTTATATTGGATAATATCAGTTCTTAACATTGACTTTCCAGTCATCAAGAATCAACATAAAAATTCCAATTTTCAGTAATTTAGTGGAAAGTATCTTTTTTTCCTCCCCCAATTTTAAAGGCTTCTTATTCTCTACACATATATATTGTCAGTGAAAGGGATCAACAGCTAACTTGGGACAAGTAATAAAGGAAATTTTGCATTTGTCATTAGGACAATTTATGGTATATATGAATATACAGAATACAAAATAATGTCTTCATTTAACCTATTTATGTAAGATGCAGGGCCACACTAAACTACTCAGTGGGATTTATCTATTCCATTCACTTGAAACAATAAACAATAACATATCCAAGAGGAATATGTGTCCTACCCTGTCTCATATGGAAAAATAAATTATATGGTTGAAATATAAAAGAAAGTAAGCATAAATGCGAAGTAATGAATGCATCAGTCTGTTTTTTTTTTTTAATTAAACAAATTCTACAGTAGTGAAATTTGAATTCAGATAAATCACCCAGAGTTGACAATATTAATATGGTTCCTTGACTGTAAAGTAAGTGAAATTTCTTTACTCTGGTAGCCTGAATAAAGAGTAAAAAGATTTTTCAAACATACCTAGAAGTTTGTAAACAACACATTTATATCTTTTAATTTAGGAGGTGGTCTTAAAATATATAAATTTGTTTTGCTACGACCAAATTTAAGGAAAAAGCTAAATGATAGCCTATAAACATAGCTATGAAATAAAATTATAGCACTTTACTAAGAAAGGTGTGTAATGCTATTTAACAGTATTTTATGTATGACTTTTGCCACTATCATATAATTTCTCGCTTAGTTTTTTCCTGTGTTAATTAAAATAATCCTGGTAGATAATAGATACACCACCCAGTATTTATTACAACGTGTGAATTGTGTTGATTCACAAAATTGAATTTGTTAAGATGGGGGTGTCTTAGTAAGAAAGAACCTATATTTTCTTGACTTTAAACCTATGGGACAGGGCGATATAGACTGCATGCTCCATATTTAGTTTTGGAGCTCAATCTTGTTGAGTACAATACCATGATTTTTGAAGTCTGTATTAGGAACATTTTTCAAATTTTTTTTTTTTATATTTCAGATGTAATGCAGTGCATTTTTACTTGAAAAGTAGTTTAAAAAAAACAACATAGTCTTTTGAGACCACCACACAGGTCTTTTTTACCCCCTTTTTGAAAGTATATGGTATGTGTAATTGTAGACTACATAATGTATTTCTTTCAGTCTTTTGTTTTTGTTTTCTTAGAGTGAGTGTTCCCCTGAGCTGGGGCTAGTGAGTGGGAGGGGGGGGGTTGGCAAAGGAATAGGAAGAGAATTTTAAGCAGACTTCACATCCAGCACGGAGCCCAACATGGGGCTTGATCTCACAACCCTGAGATCATGACCTAAGCCTGACAATTACCTGACTGAGCCATCCAGGTACCCCTTTTTTTCATTCTTTTAAGAAGTGACTTAACTGTTGAAAATAATATTTGGATTAGCTCTCACCTTAAATGGCAAAAATAATATCCCAATTGTGTAATCTTTTTAATACCATTTTATTTTAGAGATTATTTTGTTTACCAGAACCAACAGAATCCCCATTTCATGATTTTTCAACATTTATCAACATACTCACAAAAATTGATTGTAATATTCACGTGAAAGATATTTCCCCCTTCTGTTTACTATTACTGTAAAAATAAGTTGTTAGTAATTGAAAATTAACTTTTTGTTAAATTACTATACTTACTGTCATTTTTCTTCTCAGGCACAAAGTGGAGGGGGGTATAGTTTACTGACTCATCCTGTCTTGTTCTTCACGAAAATATTATTCCATCTTTCTTTTGACGCAAATGACCTAAGTATACATTTCATGAAAATTATTTTGCACACTATGTTACTCACTTTTTTAAAAACAATACAAAATGATACACTAAAGAGGGAAACTCAAAATCCCAAAACCTCTTCAGAGCCTCTGTTTTATTTCCTCTATTTTTTAGTTTGAGTTTTTCAGAATCACTCATTCCTGCATATCTGGCATTACAGAACTTTTGTAATAGTATAATGCAAACTAAAGCAGAGTATACTCTGCTTTCCATTATTTTGACATATGAAAGATTTGCTAGGAATGCTCTACTTTCAGATACCCGGGAAACCTCTATACATTCCACTGATAAATGCTCACTTCAAGTCACAACACTCAGTTAACTAGTGCTTATTCCAGATGATGAATTTAGAATGTGAGCTTCATTAATGCTTTAATATGATTACTATGTTACATACCTTGATTGCAAAAATTCTATCACTTGGATTTTGAGTAAGTGAGTGAAAAGTATGCAACTATGACTTGACATAAATAAGAATTCCTTTGTGTTGTGATAGTTGGAGTACATGACTAAGATGTATTTAAGAGGTTTCGTATTAGACTTTTTTTTTTTTTTTTAAGATTTTATTTACTTATTTGGCAGACAGAGACCACAAGTAGGCAGAGGCAAGCAGAGAGAGAGAGAGAGGAGGAAGCCGACTTCTGCTGAGCAGAGAGCCTGCTGCAGGGGCTCCATCCCAGGACCCTGGGATCATGACCTGAGCTGAAGGCAGAGGCTTTAACCCACTGCCACCCAGGCGCCCCTAGACTTCTATCTTTAAATGCATTCACACTTTTGAAAGGTAAAATCAGTTTTGCATGCTAAGTAAGAACTATGTTAAGAAAGATGAGAGAATATTTTTCAGTAGAAATGAAAAGCTAATTTTACATTAACTTTGGTTTTAAAAAGCAATGCATTAAATGAGTAGGAAAGAAAAAGAAATTCAACCTAAATCGAATTCTGAGAGGTCACTTTAACAATTACTCATGAAAATTAGCTTTTAAAAGTTCTTTTGTCAAGCATTTCAGAGGGCATATTTGGGAAATGAGAAATTTAAATGTACATTTATATAGTTTATATGTGTAAATAGCTTGTACTCCAACTTGGAATTTTTGAGCCCACTCTATTCAGCATTGATGGGTGAGAATTTCAGAAACTGCAGAAAAAAATGAAACTATCTATATTTGAGGGCTTAAAGTTAAAAAAAAATTTAGTTGTGTGACATAGTAAAGACAAGAATGGCTAATTATAAATGCTGAACTTTAAAAAAATGTTCCAGTATGCTGCACAAGTTCATTTGCAGTGTTAGATTTGACAAGATATCAGTTGGTTTGTTCAGTGTTTGTATGGTCTCATCGTCCTGTACTCTGCAACTCGGGAATTTTGGATAATCAGTACATACACGTTAGCGCTAACACTCCCTTTGTATTGAGCTATATAACTGACAAATACTTCCCCCGGCATTCTTTACCAAGTAGATAAGTTCTGATCATCCCTATTATATGACTTTAGAAATTATGTTAATAAATACGAAATTAGAAGTTAAATATAAATTTTATTTAGGTCACAATATTGAAACTCAAGCAATGAAACACTTTAGAATGAGAATATAATATGTGACTCTGGAAAAGATGAACCTTAATCAACTGTTTCTCCTGGATATTAAATGGTTAGAATCTCTAGGCTTAACTGCGACTGTGGAAGGACCAATTTCCAATGACATCAGTTCTCTGGACGGAGAGAAATGCAGCAGCATAGAATTTGCTCCTTTACTTCCACAATCTTTAGGCGAAGATATTTCCATTTAAAATTTGGTCCCACATTGAACTAGTAGTCACTAGCTACCAGTTGCTTCTTTTTTTATTTTTTGCTTGTTTTTTTTTAAAAATATTTTTAAAAGACTTATTCATTTACTAGAGAGAAAGAGAGAGAATATGAGTGGGAAGGAGGAGCAAAGAGAGAAGGAAAGAATCCTCAAGCAGACTCCCCACTGAGCACGGAGCCCAAGTGGGGTCTCCGTTCAGGAACCCCCCCCCCCACCATCCGCTGTGAGCCGGGGTTGCTTTTTTAAAACTTAAATGGATAGGGAGATGCATTGGTACCTTTTTCTCTTAAAAAGGAACATCTCTGTATAGCATAAATTGGAATTTGTGTGTTTAAACGCATTTCAAAATTCGTGTAGGTGCATAATTAAATAAGAGCCATAGTTGCAACTTAACATTACCCAACATTTGTCTGAGGCTTGTTTTAACCAACATTTTATTCTGCACAACACAATTTGGGCTCTAGGTTTAGGGATGACCCTTATGTGATTAAACTCTCACTCCATTCCAGTTTGTATATTGTTGCCAGGAACACAAAAGTCAAAACTAGTCCGTATAGATGAGGCGTATTCTTTTTAACTCGAAGACGGTTAATGTTACTGCTCAGGCTCTCGAACCTTTCTATAAGATACATGTAAGCTCTAGTGAAGACCTCATCTCCCTGCCAGTGATAATGCCTCAAGGAAGGAAATGGTATGGTATCCTTGAGTTTTGCTATTTATAATGGAAGATAGAAACTGACACTCGGTTGGCAGTTGGGTTTGAAAATTCTAACTGAACAGATGAACCAGTTAAATCTTTATACCACTAAGACCAGTGGTATAACCAGTGGGATGAACTATGACCAGTGCATAATGGATGCTCATTAAAACTCAGGTCCGCCAGAAGCGCACGCCTCTCTCCAACCTGCAGTTCCGCGACGTGCTGACTCCGGCAGTATAATCCATCTCGTCTCGCAGAAGCAATGAGGTTGCCCGTAAAGAGGTGGGGGGGCTACCCTAGGTCACGAAAACCACCTACCAAATTTAATCCACTACAAAGCAAACGACTAGTTTTAAGTGAAAAGGAATGCAAACGCACCAGCTGAAGACCGACTTAAGAGGCAAGGGCTTCTAGAGACCGCCCCAGTCGGGCCCGAGGCAGCAAGCCCCGCCCTAGCTCCGCAACTCGGGTCCCGCCTCTGAGGAGCTCCGGGCCGGCAGCGGGAAAGTTTTGTGTCTGCGCAGTAAGGCCCGCCCACTGCCGCGTGGAAAAGGCGGGACCTGCCTGCCAATGCGTCATCTCGAGGGCGACGCAGGACGTCACTGCCTTGACCGGGAAGGTCACTCGTGCCTGAGGGAGGGCGCGCACCCATTTTCCGCCCGGGGTTGCCGGCGCGTGCGCGTGGCTGCCCAGGCGGCCCGGACTCCGACGCTAGTCGCCGGGGCCGGTGTTTCGGCTCGGCCCCGGCGCAGGCATGCTGCTCCGGCTGGGCGGGAGGTGGCTGCGGCCGCTGTCCGTACCGCCGCTGGGGGCCCGGGCCCCGCCGCTGCTGCCAACCTCAGCGGGCGGCATTACACGCTCCGCTCCGCCGGCGTGGGCGGCGGCGGCCGTCTCTGCCGTGGACTCTGGCGGCCCTGGCAGCTGGTACGAGGCCCTGGCCACGTCGGCGCCGGTGCGGGGCACGGAGGAGCTGCTGCTCGGCGTGCACGGCGCCACAGGTCTGCCCTGGTGGGCCTGCATCGGTCTCACCACGGTGGCCCTCCGCGGCGCTGTCACGCTACCCCTGGCCGCCTACCAGCACTACATCCTGGCCAAGGTGAGAGGGGCACCTGCACCCTGCGCATCCGCTCGGGCGGTGAGGGGTGCTGTGTGTCTGCCGGGGGCTTAAAATCCCCGGGTGCTTCTGGAGCTGCTTAGTGTAAATGATCGCGACCACTTTTTTTGCTAAGAAACTTAACTAGCATTGGGTATGTGAGTTAAGAGACGTTTGATGACGCATGCACCTGTCATTTCGTTTACCCTACTGGGTCTGTGCTCAAAGCCCCAGGGGTTACTAAGCTTGCTGTTAGAGAGTGAGACAACGGAAGCGGTAGCAGAGTTGTACGGAGAACCTGCAAAATTGCCGTCTTAAAGACTGTAGCAGCCTGTGTAGACGTCTGCAGCATCGTTGGCCCCCGAGAATTCCGGTTCATCTTTCTTATTAGAAAAAAAACTGCTAAGCCAGCCATTTGCAAACTTGATATCCTTATTCGGGCTGTACCACCTACAACCCTGGTTAGTCGCAGACGCTTGGGTTCAGGTCTTCTCTCTCTCCTGTGGAATCGGGGTAGTAATAGCTTCGTGGTCTACTTCACCATGTTATGAAATCAAGTCAGGTAATGTGGCTTAAAGTGCTCTGAAAGCAAAGTATTATTCAAATGTAAGACTTCAAGAATAATGGTTCTCGTGCTTTCAAAGTATTATTGGGGATGGGGGGGACCCATAAACACAGGGAATCATCAGCACCATTAAGGCAATGAGGTACTTTACAGAAAGAATTAACACAGAGCAGAAATAAATGCAAACTTTTTGTGACTCTGGCTGTCACAGAGCATATTAAAGACTTAATTGACGACTTTTTTTTTTCAGTTATCATGACTCAGAAGTCCAGGAATGAAACATTAAAGTATAGGGTTCAGTTCTCACCTAATCCTTATAATAACTCTGAGCTAGGTGCTGTTAAACATCTTGTATGTGCGGAAACAGTTTTAGAGCTTAAGTGACTTGCCCGGGGTCACATAGCCAAGAGTATAAGCTGGACTTTGAATTTGGGGGTAACGGAAGATATCCTAAGCAAACTTAACACCTTATCCTTAGACTTAAATTTTCTTGAGATGATCAGTAAACCACATTTTTCAGTGAGAAGAATAGAGAGTCAAATTCTGAGTAGTTATGAATAAGGATCCTGTATGTGCTCATAACAAATTCTTTTTCTCTAGCTAGGTGGAAAATTTACAGCCAGAAATAAAAAACATTGCAAGGCATCTTAACCAAGAAGTTGCAGCTCGTGCAATTCAGTTGAGGTGGTCCAAAAGAGTTGCCAGGTAAGCTGATTCTATGAATGTAGACCATATGTGTGTGTGTGTGTGTGTGTGTGTACGTGTATATATATACACGCTGCCTAAGTGATTATATTAATTCTAGGTTTGGGTGTTCTGTAGCTTTAGCAACAAAGTAGTCCTTTCACTCCTTAATATTTTAAGAAGTTTGTGTGGTATGAGTTTTGTATAGTGAAAGCAAGAAGTGGAGAAACAGAGCAAGATCCTTCATGAGGAACTCCAGCCTCCTGAAGAAGACCTGTAATCAAATAATGATTAAATTAAGTGCTATAAAAAGGGTTATGTACAAGGAGTTCAGTCATAGTGGAAAGTCAGGGAAGGCTTCATGGATGGGGATACTGTGCTAGTCTGTTGGGATTTCAGTCAGCAAATGATACAGATTACTTACACACTTGACCATTTTGGAAGGAATGATCTAGCAGCCCACAAAAAGGGGGAGGTAGAAAGTGTGAATGCTCTGGTAGAAGAAATTAGATAGCCAAGGTGCTGTCTATCCACTGTGGTTACCCTATGTAGTTGTCTGCCTGGGCCCTTAGAAAGCCCTTAGTAGGTGCTTAACCATGCATGCTGCAATCCTGTGCCTATAGTCATCCACTGGGAACTTGTAAATCCTGCTTCCGTCAGCGCAAGTTAGTACTTAGCCAAATTATAATCCTTACTAGGCTGTGACTAAGTGTTCACCAGTTCACAGCAATGAAAAAAATAAGGGCTTTATATTTTATATATATATATATATGTAATGTATATATGGTTATCTATATTTTTACCTATACTTGTATAAATTTGCCAGCTCTCTTCAGTGTGAAATTGCTTCTCTATTTAGTGTTAGATCTCACATTTAAAAAAATCATTATGGTAGCTTAATATCTTCATTTGATAAAATAGAAAGTTGACAGACTTAACAGTTTTGAAGTTTTACTGACCTGAGAAATCTAAGAGAGATAACTCCAGGCCAGAAGACCAGATTAGCAAGCCGCTCGTCTGAATTATAAATGCAGCCTAGGCGAGACTGGTACCTTGTTTATGCAGCATTGGCAGGATGATTGTCCAGACACATCTTTGCACAGATAGAGGATGTCTAGGAAGACACATCCGAGAGTTTCTTGCATTTTCAATGGAACCGAGTCTTGAAGGCTAAAACAGAGTTTATCAGGTGGAGAGCCAGGTGGACTGTCCACACAGATGACTTAATGACTTCCAAAACGTGCCGATGTAGAAGTTTGATTTATTGGATAGCCTATGCATGTAGGTACCAGAATATGCAGGTGTCTGTAGAAGAGTAGCAAGAGATAAAGTTGGAAGGGTAGGCAGAGTCTAGATTGTAAAGCCTGGAATGTCCGTGTACTGTCTTAGTGCAGAAATACACTATAATTCTAGTGTATTGGCTTCAGGCCCCTTGGATGTCTGCATTATATAAAACATGCTGGAGGAGATTGAGAGATGAAGACCCAACACTTGATCTTCAAGGAGACTCTAGAAAGTGGGATTTAAAAAAACAGGAATAATGAATAAGGTTAACAGAGAAACAGATTTTAAAAATCTTCATAAAAGAGTTGGCTGAAGAATGGAAACCATTTTGATAGGTCAAGAGCATATATATTACAAAATCACGTTGCTACAA
This sequence comes from Mellivora capensis, assembly GCA_004024625.1. NCBI lineage: Eukaryota > Metazoa > Chordata > Mammalia > Carnivora > Mustelidae > Mellivora > Mellivora capensis. The sequence goes on along the minus strand of PISX010001320.1, from coordinate 115,416 downwards.
AAGGTATATTCAGGGATCAAGTAATTGAGCTTGGCTGGAATGGAGGGATTTGAGTTAAATGTGCTTTCACCTTTAGAATTTGTGATACAGACTGGTCATACCATGCCAGTAGTAAAATTTCACTTGTTAAAACCTAATTGGCCAAAGACCACCAGAGCCAAAGCTTATAATTTGATGATGTCAGATTTATCAAAGTGTTATATAATTTGTGTACATTGCTAGAGAATTTTCATTAAAAGGCTTTTTTGCCTCTTGTTAGCCAATCCCATAGTAGAGTGTACGACCCCTAAAAATCCCGCACAAAATTTTAGCTATTAACTATGACATGGGTGTGTTTGTGCTATGGGTGAATGATATTTTCTCCTTTCCCTTTTTCCCCTCTTCTCTCAAACTAGGCTCACTTATCTAAAGAATATGCGGAGGCTTGTTTCAGAACTGTATGTTCGGGATAACTGCCACCCGTTCAAAGCCACTGTATTGGTCTGGATTCAGCTTCCAATGTGGATCTTCATGTCTGTTGCTCTCCGGAATTTTAGCACAGGGGCCACACATTCGGAAGGTAGTTATTATAGCACTCTGTTTCCCCCAGATAAGTGCTCTAACATTGTCTTTGTACTCTGAAGGGGAAGAAAAGGAAAAAAAAAAAAAAATCCCCATGCTTTTCATAATTAGAATATTTTTACCATCTTTCTTATAAGGGTATAGATTTTAAAATATTAACTGTAAGCAAACTAGCCATGTTGAAAAAACGTGATTTTAAAATATTAACTGTAAGCAAACTAGCCATGTTGAAAAAACGTGAGTCTAGGAAGGACAACAGTAATACAGTTGACCCTTGAACAACACAGGTTTGAATCGGGCAGGTCCACTTACAGATATATTTTTACAGTCCTGCACTGCAAATATATTTTCTTTCATCATGAATTTTTTTTTTTTTTTAATTATAGAGAGAGCAGGGAATAGGGGCAGAGGGAGAGGGAGAGAGAATCTTACGCAGACTCCCCACTGAGCACAGAGCCCCAGACAGGGCTGGATCTCACAACCCTGAGATCATGACCTGAGCTGAAATCGGGAGTTGAATACTTAACCAACTGAGCTTCCCAGGTGCTTCTCATTATGATTTTCTTAATAACCTTTTCTTTAGTTTTATTGTAAGAATACAGTATATGATATTTAAAGCATATAAATGCTATTGGTAAGGCTTCCAGACAACAATAGGCTTTCTATAGTTCTTAGAGAGTCAAAAGTTATACACAGATTTTTTTTTTTTTTTTACCAATTTTATTTTTAAGTAATCTTGCACCCAGTGTGGGGCTCAGACTCAGAATCCTGAGATCGAGAGTCACCTGCTCTGCCCCTGAGCCAGCATGCTTACCGTACATAGAGTTTCAGCTGCTCGGAGGGCCAGCACCAGGGTTGGCACCCTTAAGCCCTGAATTGTTTAATGGTCAACTGTAGTTCTTCATGGAAGTCCTAATAAAATTAGTGTTATAATTCCATGATTCAGTTTCATGGCCAAGAATTTTTTCCATTTATAAAATTAAGGGACCAGAAAAGCATTAACAGTTATAAATGTAAACATTTATTAAGAAACTATAAACTGGGTGCCTGGGTGGCTCAGTCATTAAGTATCTGCCTTTGGCTCAGGTCATGATCCCAGGGTCCTGGATCGAGCCCCACATAGGGCTCCCTGCTTGTGTTCCCTCTCTCGCTATCTCTCCATCAAATAAATAAATAAAATCTGTTAAAAAAACAAACAAACAAACTATAAACTAAAGCATTTCTTAAAGGCATTTCTAACCAGAAAATACCTGAACAGACTTGAAAGAAAGTAGCCTGTACTTTCAATTTATATAATTGTATTATATACAATTATATAAATATAAGTTAGAAAAGAGTACTGCTATGTATCTTTGTGCTCCTACAGCTGTTTGCTATAGAGAGCTGCTGCTTTCTCAGTGCAGGAAGGACTAATTTATTTTGTGGAATAAAAGTGAATGAAACCAATGCAGGTCTTTAGTATGAAGGAGATCTTATTTGAATTAGACTACTTCTGTATTGTATATTTCCTTCTATGTTTTATTTATAAAACTGTCTTAGCAGGTTTTTCTGTTCAGGAACAGTTAGCTACTGATGGAATCCTGTGGTTTCCTGATCTCACTGCACTGGATTCTACTTGGATTCTGCCTATTTCCGTTGGTATCATCAATTTATTAATAGTGGAGGTCAGTAGTTTTAAATGAGATTTGTGTGCCATTTAAATTATTGGGATTTCTGATGCTGCCCCAAGATCAAATATAAATGTTTGAGTTGGTAGTGATATTCTGGCTCTGAGCTAAAATTGAGAGGCCTCGGTTTCTGGTCATAGATCAGCCATTAGCAAGTCTTAGGCCAGATTCTTAACCTCTCTGGGGGCAGAATGCTCATAATTGAAATGGAAGAGCTGAGTTAGAACACTTCTAAAGTCTCTTTACAATTATATGAATCTAATACACACAATTTTTTTATTTGTTTTTGGTAAAGACAGTAATTAAAATGGTTAATCAGTATGGTTTTATTCTCACAGTAGATTGGTATTTTGTGTATATGTTTAAAATGTAAATTTGCAAGTAGGAAACATAGTGTCTGATTGTCTTTTTTTTTTAGCTGTATGACCCTAGAAAAGTCAATACTTCTTTATGTGATGGGATAGAAACACACATACATATAAAATATGATCTGTGAACTATGTTTTACCATTATCCCGTGCTGTGTTACTTAGCAGTTTAGTGGAAGCAAGCCTTTAATTGTATAAGGACCTGTTCTTAATGGAGTAGAACATAGACTCTTTGAACTGGAAGAAACCTTAGAAATGATCCCTAGAACTTCGTCTCAAAGATCCATCACTGGTCTCTGTTTGGGAAATCGAATACACCTTTATTTATTTATTTATTTATTTATTTATTTATTTTAAGTTGTTCTTTTTTTTTTTTTTTAATTAGAGAGAGAGCACCAGCAGGGGGAGTGTCAGAGGGAGAAGGAGAAGCAGATTCCCCACTGAGCAGGGAGCCGGATATGGGGCTCAGTCCCAGAACCCTGAGACCATGATCTGAGCTGAAGACAGACTCTAACTATCTGAGACACCTAGGTGCCCCAAACCTCTTATTTTTTTTTTTTTTCAAATGAGAAGAATGAAGATGATACTCCAATGTTTTGGGCTAGGGTTTCTTGAGGAAAGACTCCATGTGTAGTCCAAGTATGTTTTCCTAGGGTCACCTAGCACAATTGAATGTGGTTGGTACTTAGTGAATATTTATTAGAATGAAGAAAATGATAAACATAAGGTCACAGTGAATTAATGTCAGTCCCCAAGTCTTTCCTTTTACCAGCTAACAACCCAGTGTACAAAAGTTTAAGAAAACTTATTCTTGGGATTCTGAGTGGCTTAGTCGGTTAAGCATCTGCCTTTGCACGGAAGGGGTTGGGGGGGAAAAAAGGAAAGCATCTGCCTCTGGCTCAGGTCATGATCCCGGGGTCCTGAGATCCAGTCCCGCACCAGGCTCCTTGCTCGGCGGGTAGTCTCCTTCTCCCTCTGCCTGCCACTCCCCCTACTTAGGTGAGTGCTCACTCTCTCTCTTTGATTAACAAGTAAATAAAATCTTAAAAAAAAACAAAACAACTTATTCTTACATATTATACATCATGTGCCAGGCACTATTGTAAGCAGTTTACATGAATTAACTCATTTAATTAGAATAATTCTGTGGTACAGGTACTAATACTATGCCCATTTTAAGGTAGAGAAAGCAAGGCACAGAAGGCTTAAGTAACTTATACAAAGTCACATAACCATTAAATGTAGAGCTGCCATGCAAATCTAGGTAGTTTGGATCTGGAGTCTGCGCTCATAATCATTTCATTGTTCTGTCTCTTAAGTAAGTTATTTATGAGTCGTAGCTGCTTTTCCTAGCCTGGTTCTAACCTTTATTCCGTACAGCCAGATCACAAACCTTTGAGATACCTATTGTGATCCTTCTTTATGCCAGGCACTGTGTTTAAATACTAAAACAAGGGTAGCGATTCATACATAGCACCTATCTTGAAAGGACTTTCAGTCTTACAATTTTTCATAAACATTGATTTGTAAAAATTATGCTATGATACTGTTTAATATAGCTGAATCTTCTTTATTGTTATTGATTAAAGCTCCCTTTAATCTGCCTAATTATTAAGTTTTCCAGAAACATAGATGGTCAGCCATATACATTTATTAGTGTTTTAATTTTTTTTGCTTCTATTAAGATATAGGTGGAGGCCAGGCAAAAATCAAATTGTATTTTAAAGCTTGTCTAATTTAGTATGCTTAGTAATCGTTGTGTATATTTATTATTCTACCCTCTCAGATTTTTGCTCTGCAAAAAATAGGAATGTCTCGTTTTCAGACATATGTTACGTACTTCGTTCGTGCAGTATCGTTGTTGATGATTCCAGTTGCCGCGACGGTGCCTTCGGTGAGTAAGTACCCACTCTGTGCGTAGTACATGCTCAGGCCTCTCTGTGCTTAACATAGACTGGCTAGGATTCCGTGCCTTCTGTTGAGCTGCCTTTGACTGCGAAATCCCTTCTTGGTTTCCGAGTTTCTGTAGTAATTAATATTACCAAGTGGCACTTGGTATTTCTTGGGATTAGATAATCTTCCTTTGTGTGAATGTGAGTTAACTCATCTCCTTTTTATTTCTTCCTTTCTTTTTTTCATCTTTCACAGCACTATAAACGTAGTATTTGTTCTGTTTGGTTAGTTGAAATATTGAATTCCTTCTGTCTACATCGACTGGGCCAAGGAATTTAGCTCTTAAAAAAGAAACAAAACTTTGTACCAAGTCCATATGGGTTCGTATGCAATCTTGTTTAACCTCATGACAATTCAGTGAGGTAGGTACACCTGCCCCCATTTGTATGTCATTACACTTTGATAGAATTAGAAAAAAAAAATACTTAGGTTTGCAGTTACTTCATATTTTTAGCCTTTTGCTTATTTCCCAATGATACTTAGTGCAAAGAGGGCAAAAGCTGTCTTAGGTATTATATCTGTCTTTTCTCGGGGTCAGCACATAGACCATGAAGTAGAATCAGTCGTCGGGGATAGTGCTCTGTCCGCATATATCAAAGTACTTCATTGTCTTGGGAATCTGAAACAGTGCATTTTCAGCATCAAAAAATATATTTTTAAAACTGTCCCTTGGACATAATACTGCCACTAAGCCTGTGTAAAATAAGTAAGTGTCCACATTTCTGAAGTAGACCTCGTAATGTCTGTGAGAACTAATAAAATGGCATCAAGTGCTCGTTACAGTACTTTCCATGTAACAGTAATATTGCTGTCAAATACCCTGTGAATAAAGAACAGTACAGGTTCACTGCATTTCCGGGGAGAAATAATACCAGTGGTAACTGAGGAAATTGCCTGAGCAGATAAAATAGGAGCAGTGAATTTTCAGTGAGCGATTGGGTTTAAAGTGAGTAACAGAGATCTCAAAAGCAAATGTCTGAAATACCTCAAAGTCTATTCCCCCAAATATAGGAAATTCAGAGTTTGGCAGTTTAGTGTAGAACTGACGTAGCAGCTCCATGAAGACACGTGAGGAGCCCAGACTGCTTCTTTCATTATGCTCCACCATCCACAGCCTGTCATTTCTGTCCTTAAGGCCACAGCATGGTCATGACGGCTGCTGGAGCTCATCTTGCAGGAGTGGTAAAAGGGTGCTTCGAGTGCCTTTAGCCCCTTGAAGGAGCCTTGCCAGATGTCACACCAAACACTTGTGCTCACATCCTAGTTATTTGGGCCACACCCGGTTGCAGAAGATACTGGGGATTAGTCTTTTTTTTTTTTTTATAGTATACCCAGCTTAAAATGAGAATTTTATTACTAAGGAAGAAGAATGATTCTTAGTAGGCAGTTTATAGTTTACCATAGTTGGTTTCAGAGTACTTTTCGCGTACTGGATAAGTCAGATGATGATGATGGCTAATACGCATTCAATATTGACTTTGTGTCGGGCACTGTTTTATTTTATTTATTTTTTTTTTTTAAGATTCTATTTATTTATTTGATAGAGAGATCACAGTAGGCAGGCAAAGAGAGAGGGGGAAGCAGGCTCTCCGCTAAGGAGAGAGCCCAATGTGGGGCTTGATCCCAGGAGCCTGAGATCATGACCTGAGCCAAAGGCAGAGGCTTAACCCACTGAACCACCCGGGTGCCCCTCGGGCACTGTTTTAAAAGGTTCACATGTAATAGCTCGCATAATTCCTCGGGCACTGTTTTAAAAGGTTCACATGTAATAGCTCGCATAATTCATCCAGTGGGCGCTGAAGTAGGTACTATGACAATCTCTACTTTAGTGTTGAGGAAGCTGAGACACAGAGAGGGTAAGAAGCTCATTCAAGGTCACGCATCCATTACATGATACTTAATATCATGTAAGTATCTCGGGCACATCCAGGCGGTTCGGCTCCTGCCTAAAACTGGTATCTAATCTGCTTTGAGGCTGTGGTACCTTCTGCCCCGAGAAACTTGCTTTGGAACAAGTGCAAGTGTTTAATATGGGCTCTACCTACTGTTCTGACCTGTGTGCGTTACCTCCCTTTTTCCTCACAGCAGCCTTCTGAGGCGGGGATAGTTCAGTTCCCATTTTATAGATGAGGAGACTGACGCAGAGGGAAAGTGACTTCCCTGCCGTCAAACGAATGGAATTCACATCCAGGCAGGTCAGTTCCAGGACCTGGACTCAACCACCACAGGCTCCTGCCTCTGGGGCCTGATCACATTCTGATGCCAAAGAAAAGTTGGCAACAGGTGTAGGTATGGGAGGATTTTGAGAGGCCCTAGAACGTAGTCAGTAACCTAAATAAATCACTCTGAATGGAAGTACAAAAGGAAGTTGAAGATAACGTCGAGGACTGTTTGTCTCTGAAAAAGGCAAAGGTAAGGCCTTCCCGACTAAGAAACCGACTACCGGGAAATTCTGGGGTGATAAATCACTGTGTGGAGGAAAATGGGGTCTAGGGAGCCTAAACGGCTGTGCCCCCGGTACCCTACCTCCAGTATAGCAGCTTGTCAGGACTCTTGGTGTGGGGAAAGGGTGCTTTCTTGCCAACGAGGAGAGGGGAGATCTCTCTCAAGCCTCTGCCCGAGCGCTGCTGACTGTCCTCTGCTTTTCTATTGTGAAGAGCTCTCCTGTTGCTTTCTTTTCACTTTTCCGCCCTTTCAGCCTGCTTTCTTACCTATCGGAATCATCACAGGTCTCGGGTATCTGCCACAGGTCTCGTGCGGTCCTGGCCCACTGCCGCTTCCCCACATTGTCGTTTTCTCCTATACCGCGTGCCAGTGTCTGGACGTCGGTACCCTTGGAGAGTTGAGAGGTACTGACATTCACGCGCTCTCTTCTCTTTCTAGTCGATCGTGCTGTACTGGCTCTGCTCCAGCCTCATGGGCCTTTCACAGAACTTGTTACTGCGCTCTCCCAGGTTTCGTCACCTTTGCCGGATACCGTTGACCAAGTCCGATTCAGACACCCCTTATAAGGACCTCTTTGCTGCCTTTTACGCCAAGTTCATTTCAAGAAAATGACGTGCTCTCCATTAATTTTGAAACAATTGCAAGTGTCGCTATCACAGTATATTTACGTTTACAAATTCAGATGTGATTTAATTTTCTTTATTCAAAACCGTGAATTGTGTGAAGTACTGTGGGTTAAGATATAATCCAAATATATTTGACAATACTGAAAATCCTTTAACTGCTAGAAGTGTATGTTTGGTTGTATCCTAAAAATATAAAAGTAGAACCAAAGTACCTTTTACGATTATAACTTGCTAGAGGGGCCAGAACTTTGGAAGACCAGATTAGATACTGAATGATGTCCGATTCCACTGACTAATCTCATACATTAAAGCTTTTATGAAGAGAATACAGTGAGGTGATTCTTAAAATTTTGGAGGTGTGGGGGATCATAGACCCATTTGCTCATCTGCTAAGGCTATGGTTTTCTTTTCAGAAAAATCCTGGGACTCAGAACATGAGGCCTTCATTGATGAGCCTCTCTTCCTTGTCCCTAAGGCTTTCCGGTAATTCCTGGTTGAGAAATCTTACTCTTACTCTAATGGAACACACAGTGATGATGAGTTAATGTGTGACTTCTAAAAAAAAAAGGACTTGAGATTCATGCGGTAGAGTAGTCCTTATAAGAAAGTACCTAATATGGTAGGTGATGTTGCCTTTCAACCCTGCTCTGAAGGAATGTAAGAAGGGTACATTCCTTTTTCTATATCTTAAGAAGAGTGGAGTAGAGTATAGCACTAAGTACTGCTAGAGCCCAAAGTAGAAAATCTTAAATGTTAAGTTTGTTGAGTCAAAGAAAGAAAACCTGAAGGACAGCCATCTGTCATGAAGGTGATTTTATAAACTTCTTTATTTGGAGGGTTTGAGAATTCTAATGGGCTTAGACTATGGTAGATGGAAAAATTAATAGGTAATATAAATTGTGGATCCAGGTTTTTGCTTGTTTGGTCTGAAAGGATGATAAAACTAACTGCAGTTGGGATATTTATGAATAATTTTGACAGGCATCTGAAAAGATTATAAATTACAAGTTGTCATTGAGTTGGAATATGAACCTCATTGTGAGAGGCCCTGTATCCCATCTCATGTTTAACAATAAAGCAAAACCTAAAGCGGAATTAATCAGTCATTTGTAATGTCTTTTAATGTTTTAAAGTCATTTAATAATGTCTGTTAAATCTGACCTATTTTGGTTGTCACCTCACTGAAAATTTAGAGGTAGCAGTTGGGATCTGGCTCTCTTTTCCTGACTTCCCAGTCCTAGTCGTGACTGCCCTATTGAGGTAACTGTCTTTGTAATCGCAGTGAAGGCATTGAAACCTAAGTACAGTCAATCCTCATGAGTCACAGACTTTGGATTTGCCCGTTTGCCTACACACTAAAATTTATGCGAAAGTCCCCAAATCAATACAGTGCTTTTGATGTTATTCTTGGACAAACATAGAGCGGCAAAAAACTTGAGTCATTCGAAGTACATGTTCCCAGATAGGTCACATAGGGCAACACTGTGTCTTCTTGTTTCAGCTCTCAGACTGTATAATAACCAAGTGTCCTTTTCATGGTCTAGTGCCATGTTTTTTCTCATTCTTGTACTTTTTGTTGGTGATTTCACTATTTAAAATGGCCTCCAACCGTTGTCATCTGAAGTGCTGTCTAGTTTTCCTAAGCACAAGAATCCTGTGATATTCCTTAAGGAGAAAGTAATACCTACATTAAATGAACTTCATTCAGGCACGAATTACAGTGCTGTTGGCCATGAGTTTACCATTAATGAATCAACAATATTTTATATTGATGGGTTGTTGAAAATTTGACAAGAGGCTCATAGGAATGTAACCCTGTAAATTATCTGGGAGCAGTGGTTTAGTGTTGATGAATTCAGTGTTTGTGGTAATTTTGTAGAATATAACTACCTCAGATAACAAGAATTGACCTTTTGGAACATGTACAATCAGGGAAGCAGAGGCAGAAATGTCTGTACTCGTTGTATTATAGCAAAAAGAGGAAAGGGAATTTGAGAAAAATTTTGGCTCTCTCTGGAACAAGTTGAGTCTCGCCATGTGTATCACTGGGTACTGATTCATATATTTCTCTCCTAGTGAGATGGGGGAAATCGGCTCTCTTCCCCCATCTTACTCTGACTTTCTGAAAATAAGTTTGTCACTTTCTGAAAGTAAGAAATAAAGGACTGCTGTGACTCCCTTTTCCAGTATATCTCCTTTCATGAGTGTGCTTTTACCTTGTTTACTTGGATTCTCCTCTATTTCTAAATGTACACATTTAACATCTCTTTTCAAGGGATGATTTACTTTGTTTCCTATTGCTCTCCTGTTTTCAGGCATTTTGAATTTTGAAAATTTCAGGCATTTTGAAAATATATGCAAGTTTATTTGAAAATACAAGATCCTTCCTCCCAGATCTCAAAATAATTTCTGGTAGGGTTGAGGTGGCTGGGATCTTTGAAAATACTCATGAATAAAGAAAACTGATACATTATGAACTGAGGTGAATCAGTCACCTGACTTCAAGCTGGTAAATATTGCTCTCATTTCTTTCTCCTGGCAGATTTTTTAGTAAATAGCAGGTCATGTTCCTGAAAACTCCCAGGTCCGTGGTCTCTGATCTTATTTCCCCAGCAGTTTGTCATAGTCAGGAGCACTTCTAGAGCCTAAGGTCAGGGGAGGTGGGTATTGGATGGGAACAAGAGGACACACGCACTGTAAAGATCCCTTGGATGCTTCTCTCCTCTGATGTTGAGGGACTGGCAGAGCTCTATCCTGGACCCTGCAGAGTTAAGGAAATCTTTTTTTTTTATTTCAGATGGAGACCATAGTCTATTTGTCTATCTGTCTTCCTCCTCTCTGAAAGGGAGTCTTTTTTTTTTTTTTTTTTAAACTCCATGTGGGCCTTATTTTTGTCTCTAGGCCAGATTCACTTTTTTATAGGTTATGTCTCAGCCCAAGAGTTAGGAAAAGGGACTCATTCCTGGATCAATTTATATTCTATGATGATACCAGAGCTCAAACATATGTTAGGAGATGGAACTGGCATAGCCAAACAACCCAAGTTTTCTCTAGAACCATTGTGAGAGAAAACCTGAGCAGCCCTATCTGGGCCGGATGTCATAGGTGGGAAGATGAAGCTTATTTAAAAGCAAAATCCTTGCTAGCCACCTTCACAGATAACCCCGGAGAGGTTTCAAAACCTCTCCGAGAAGAGAGCAAGCCTTTCTAAGGTAACTTCAGAAGCACTCAAGAGCAAAAAACCAAACCCTCACATCTCAGAAGAGATACAGCCAGTTCTAGAACATAGTGGGGAAATTGTTTCTGGGGAAAAGTGGAAAAAAGTGAGGGCCCAAATAAACCTCAATAATTTCTCTATTTTGTACCTATGCTTAATTCATCCACATGTCTTCATAGGTTCCTCCTCTGAGGATTCCAGGAATCTATCTATTTATCTATTTATCTATCTATCTATCTATCTTTTTGTGAGAATCACCTTTTAAATTGCTTTAATACCAGATTAAGCCCCCAAAGCAGTAGTAACGCAGATCCTAAACGCAAAGGATGTCCTTTGTTTTTTCCCCGGATGATAAATGAAGTTACCACAGAACACAAAATTTAAGATTTCAGGTATGACCTAGGGCCATGCAAGAATTTAGGTTTCTATGTTAAAGCCAAATATGCCATAAAGCATGAGACTAGTTACAATAGGCCATCATTGATGCTCACCTCTTCTGTGAGCGGATTCTACCAGGACAGGAATTATCTGGAAATAATAGGAATCCACAGAAAATTTTCTATTTGAACCTTATGAATATATTCTAAAGTTGTAATAACTGGTATTTTCTAATTATTGTTTTTATCATATTTTTAAATACTGAATTTTGTGAAATCAAGATTTAGCTTTGGGACATTTGAATTTGTGCAGTAATAAAACCTAGATATTTCTGAAATCTTGGACTTCTGTACTGTGTTTCAACAAGTAAATTACAAACTTATATGCATTCATATATATTTTTAATGTATTCATATATATGAATTTTCATCCATGAACATTCCAAGCAAACCTTAAAGACAATTTGCATGTATTCTTTGCTAATCGTATGAAATACAGAGATACCAGGTATCGCTCATAATCTTAAGAACGTGAAAAACTAGTACTGGGGTGAAGCTAATGCTAATTGGGGAATCCTTTATTTTATTTTATTGTCACGTTTTATATTTTCATGATGGTAGAATTATTTTATATTTGTATAATTCTTTTATTGTTCAAGATGTTTGTGTATCTACATATTTTTAATTAATTCCAGTATAATTAAGGTACAGTATTTTCTTTGTTTCAGGCATACAATATAGTAATTCAACAATTCTGTCCATTTCTCAGCTCTCATCACAAGTGTACCCTTAATCTAATTGGGGGAATTCTTTAGACCTGTAAGCCATGGTATGATAATATGTAACATTAAGTTAGTATAGGGATCTTAATATTACAAGATTTATAATATGTTTAGGAAAAAGCAAGTTAAATTTAAAAAGTTTGAAAGATCAGGACAATACTTAGCAAATTTTTAAAAATAATGACTGAATTTATAGAAGTACATTGATTTTACTACTCCTAGAAATTAAATAATAGGTGAAGAATTGGCTTTTTCAGCCAGAAAGTATGCATGTGAATTATGTATTTATAATTACATAGTCATTAAAAAATGTACGCAGATCACGTAATTGTGAAATAAGATTGTTTTGCAGATTCCAGAGATAGAGCTGTTTTGAGTATTTTACATCATCTCAAAGTACAGAGGACTCTTCCTTGTCCTGGCTGGCAGCAGACAGCCACAGAAGAAAGCCACCTGGTCAGAGCTTTGAGCTAGCACACTGCTGGAACGCCAACAAACAAAGCAAACTGAAACCTTACCAGATGAGGACGACGCTGCCACACGGAGGGAGCGATTTGGTGAACAAATTTACTGGAGGATCATTGGTGGACTGTAGTGTAAAAGCCAAAGGAATTATTAGAAAATTTTTAACTTTACTCAGTAATTGTGTTGCTCTTATTAATACTGCAGTGTTATTTTAGAATTTGTTGGGTAAAATGTATGATGTCTATGAGGTATCTTAGTTTTCTTTGAATGCTGTAACAAAGTCCTTCATGCTGCTGATGCTACCAAGGGGGCGATATTGTTGAATGTATTTGTTGGAGTTTTTAAAAATATTTTTAAGTGAAGCATCGTTTCATGATTCTGCCACATAGTGGAGATACAGAAGATTCACTTTTTTTCAAGTTTTTCTCTGAAGATGGCTTCAGGGATTGCCCCTGAGAAAGAAATGGGCCCCACAGAGGGTCTTTTTTCCCCACAGGTCTCCACCCCCACACCCAGAAAGCCTAGCCTTCATATCTGTTTTACTGAAGGCCTTCTACAATTTCACATAAGAGCATTTTGATCCTGGTTGATCTCCATCCATAGGAACCACAAGGCTTGGCCACAAGAGAAAGAGAGAGAAAGAAAAAGTTACTAGCTGAGGAATGGCGACAAAATCCCCAAGAATCAGCTGAATCAAGAAAGTTTGTTCATACAGAGGCCTTGCCTAGCTTTTAGAACAGTAACTTTTGGGGGGCACTTGGGTGGCTCAGTGGGTTAAAGCCCCTGCCTTCAGCTCAGGTCATGATCCCAAGGGTCCTGGGGGTCTTGGGATCAAGGCCTGCATCATGCTCTCTGCTCAGCAGGGAGCCTGCTTCCCTTCCTCCCTCTCTGCCTGATTGTGATCTCTGTCAAATAAATAAAATCTTTAAAAAAAAAAAAAAAGTAACTTTTTGCTTTGCTTCCTTCAACTTGAACAAGAGGACAATGTTGACACAAGCACCCCAAAGGACTAGGAGCAGAGAGAACACTGGCCCTTGTGTTCCACCATGGGCTGCCTTCCTGACCGCCCTGTATTTTGGTAAGTTTTACAAAGAAGCCTTACCTTTAATTGCCTAGTCCTGTACTGCTGGTTTCATTTAACAAAATGAGGAATTCTGGGTGTTTGGAAGCAAAAGCGTTAATGGAAACACCTGAAATAAAGCTAAAAGTGCTCCAAGAAAACAGCTACTGAGTTATTCTATCTAAGGCAACAAAAAGAAATTTCTATCCTTGAGAGTCTCTGCTAACTCCAGAGGGCCAGGATTTTCATGATAAAGAGGACTCTTGGTGCCCCATTTCTATCTTTTCCATTTTGAGAAAATATCACAAGTGTGCTTCTTTCTCTTTGTGTCCCTGATAAGGCAATTTACACTTGTTTTGCCTTGGTTGGGAAGGCAGCACTGTATTTAATTTAGGTCTGGTTTTTGTCTTCTGGCTAAATTGTAGTTTTCCAAGGAAACTTTAAAAAATGAATTATGAAATATACCTAACCATACTCTTTTCATTGCAGCTGCTTTTCTGCCATGTCCCAATCATAGCACAAATCATTTGAGGAATTTCTTCTAATTATAACCTCAGGCTTCCTGGCTCTTCTTTGAGTGAAAGTTGCTGCTGAGGGTAAGGAGTATTAAAAATATAAATCCTGTATCTGTGAAAGAATTAACAGCTTCATATTCCATGCTGTTTAAAATTTATTGTATGTGTTGCTGCAGGTAAGAAATTCCCATAAAGTTTTATTATAAAAGCTTCAGTTGTGCTTGAGTTTTCAAATATAAATGGGCCATTTGGGGTCCAAATAAAAACTACAGTTCCCATTGTAAATTACAGTTGCAACCAAGTATAGATTTTGAAATGAATTATCTTGTTCCTCATCCTTAACTCTCACCTACCTGATAATGTGTTATTTTACTTTAAAATACAGTTGGTCCACATTATTCACAGATTCATATTTGTGAGTTTATCTACTCACTAAAATGTATTTGTGATATCCTCATGATGATTTTTCTGGTATTAGCAGACATACATGCTCAGAGCAGCAAAAATACGAATGGTGGGGTACCTGGCTGGCATGTGACTCTTGATCTCGGGGTGTTGAGTTCAAGCCCCAAATTGGGCATGGAGTCTATTTGAAAAAACAACAAAAAACCCCAAACTGTCCAATGCTCACACTCAGCTGAGATCAAACAAGGTGACAGTCTGCCTTTTTGTTTCAGTTCTCATACTATAAATAAGTGTCTTTCTCGTGGCCTATTCACTGCCACGCTTTTCTCATTTTTATACTTTTTATTGATGATTTCTCTGTTCAAAATGGCCCCAAACACAAGTGTAAGGAGGGTTTGGTGGTCTCACGGAGAGAATATGTATGTTAAATAAGCTTTGTTCTAGCATGAGTCACAGTGCTGTTGGCCAGGAGTTCAGTATTAATGAAACAGCAAAATATATTAAATAAGATGGCCAGGAGTTCAGTATTAATGAAACAGCGAAATATATTAAATAAGATGTCTTTAAGCAGAAGCACACACATAGGAGAAAATTTGTCTTGTTTGGTTGAAGAAAATGTTACGAACACAGGCTTGCAGGAGCCTAACCCTGTGTTTCCCCTAGGAACAATAGTATCGATGCCCCGAGAGGGCCTCAGGCCCCTCTCCAAGAAGGTTCTTGGCTTTGCACAAAATAGAATTCAAGAGCAAGCCACTTGGAGAAAGGGACAAGGATTTATTAAGTATAGAAGTAAGAAAGGAGCTGCTTCACAGACAAAGTAGTGGTCTGTCCCCCCAGGCAAGGAAGAGGGACACCCCCCCCCTTTGCCTCTAATGAAGGGTTTTATAAGTTGGTTTTTGTTTTTGTTTTTTTAATTAGCTAACTGGATAGGGAGGGAGGGGCTTACTCTTTAACTTTGGGTTTATCACTTACATTGGGTGGTTAGTTTTTCCATTGCCTTCAGGTTGTGGAATCACCCACAGGGAGCAATTTTAAGAATGTCCAGCTTTTATTGCTTTTACTGTCAGAGGGAGTGGGGTCTTGTGGTCTTTCATGAGTTGAATCTCATGATTCTTTTTATGACCTGCTGACTTTTAGGTTGAAGGTCAGCCTAAAAATCAAAATGGCGTTACTTTGGTCAACTTGTCCAAGACTCCTTTGCCTCCTGCTTTAGTACAGTAGTAACGAATTCAGTGGCTTTACAGAACAAAACTACCACGAGGAATGAAAATTTACTATTCTTCAACCTGTGTCTGGGGTATGACATTCATATGACAGTCTAAATCAGGGGTCCTCACATTATGACATTGGGGCTAAATCCACCTCACTGCCGTTTCTTGTATAGCTTGAAAACTAAGAATAGTGTTTACGTTTTTAAATACTTGAAAAAATCAAAAGAATAGTATTTTGTGATATACAAAAATCATATAAAATTTGTATTTCAGTGTCCATAAATAGTTTTATTGGGACACAGCTGTGCTTATTTGTTAACCTATTTCTGTGGCTTCCACCCTTCCCCTGCAGAGCTGACTGGTTGTTACTCTGCTCAGCACACTCTGATTTCAGGGCTGCAGCTTTTACTCCACACTTAGAGTGCCACGCCTACCGCCCTACTGTGACTTTTTATTGTTTTTTTTTTACCAGTTCATATTCAGTCAGAATAAGAAAAGTGGACTTCAGATGTCATGCATTTAAGGCACAGTACAGTGTGAATTATGTTATTGAATTAGCTGGCAAACATTGTGTTTATTATGCAGTGACACTGTCACTGTGCTAAAAGTATACAAAATATGTTGACATTACCGGGCATCACGGTATTCCCAACTTACAGAAAGTAATGGTTAGAAATATAGAAAGTTTAAAAAGGGACAGTTCATCACAGCAGATGGGTTTAAAAGAAAAGCTCCAGCTAACGGAAAATTCTTCTTCTGTATACTACCCTCAGAACACTTCTAGCCACCAAATATGTGTATTTTTCCCCCACAACAACCAATTCTCCAGTTCTCTGTGGACACCAGTTGGAGATCCTACGGTTCAACTCAGTTTTGCCACTACCTGGCGTTAGCGCCAGATCCCACAGGTCAAGGGGTCAGCCCCACAAGACGACTGCCCCTCCTCAGATGCCAGTCTCAGGCAGTGGATCTTCAGGTTACCCACAACTTCTGTCTGACTTGGTTGCAAATTGAGGGTTCCCACAACCCCTGCCTTGGCTTTGCTAATATGCTAAGTAAAATGGCTCACAAAACTAAGAAATGCACTTCTTATTACCCATTTATAATAAAGGATGAAACTCAGGAAAATAAGGATATGGCAGTGTATCAGGCAGAGTGCACAGAGCTCCCATTCTCAGTATGGAGGCATCATTATGTAGGTGCCATTGATTACATCATTGACCATTCATTGGTGATTGAATCTACAGCCCTGACCTTCTGAGAGGTCAAGGGGTCGGGCTCAAAATTCCGAGTTGCTGCTCACCCACTTAAGAAGCTACAACGATTTTAGAAGCTGTGTGCCAGGAACCATGGATGGAGACCAAATATGTATTTTTTATTTCATCACAATGTCACGGGGTTTTAATTGATGAAATTGGCATTTTGCTCAGACAATGGATTATTTAAAATAGATTCTCATTGGTCAGATTAGTTGTATGAAGGCATTTGGATTGGTTGAGATGTGTTTAGGAGACATGCCTACATTTAAATGAATAGGGGATAAGAATCTGGTAAATCCTCAGGGATGGACCTGAGACTTAATCCGTATTTCTGTTCCTTCCAAGGATAACAGAATCCTGCCTGTGTTAGTCTTCATACAAGATGGGATGAAATCCCCTCAAGGGGAGGGATTTCTTTGAGCTCAGAGCACAGAAATATGAGCTGTTTGTGTCCACATAACCTGCCTAAGGCACTGACATTAACATCAACACAAAAATTGGGGGGATTATTGTACGTAAAAAAGCTGCCCTGCTCTCCGTGTCACTACCATTATAAACAAACAGGAGGCTAACATTAGAAAAAGGGAGCAGATAGAGACGGAGTGACCGCTTGCATCTGGAGAGTGCAGGATTATCTACCACTGTGACGTGGAAGATAGAGTAGCTTTTCGCCAGGTGATGACAACTTGTGCTCGGCAAGCCATAGACAACTGGATCTGGGTTGTTCGTGTAGCCCAAGTAGGACCATCCAATCTCTTCTTAAATATGACCTGAGAGATACGAAGAGACCAAGTCAGTTGGGTAAGTGGTTCATGCTAGACCAGCCATCACAGCAGCCCGAACCCACAGGCATTATACAGTTGGGATGTTGCACAGAAGACAGGGGGTAGCAGAGAACGTTTCCGTAAGAAGAGAAAAGACAAAAATAACACCATCCTGCAAAAGAAGCTGAGACGGAGATCCCACAGTCTCTACCCCCATAGCATGCCCAAAATTCCAAAATTTGCAATTGCAATCACTCATTACTTTCTTCTTGATGCCGTAGCACATTACTATAAACTTAGTGACTTAAAACCACACAAATTTATTGTCTGACAAATTCTTGAGGTTAGAGATCTGAAATGGGTTCCAGAGGGCTGTGTTCCTTCTGGAGACTGTAGTCAAGAATCTGGTTTCTTGGGTTTTCCAGCTTCTGAAGTTTCCTTGGCTCCTGACCTGCTTCACTGTGTCCTCTCTATTGTTGGATCTGCTTTCCCTCTCACCTTCCTGCCTCCTTCTTATGAGGACTCTTGTCCTGATAACCCAGGATGATCCTCCCATCTCAAAATGCTTAGTCACATTTATTGATCTTGTTCCTCAGGTCCGAGAACTTCTTTTTTTTTTTTTTAAAAAGATTTTATTTATTTGACAGACAGAGATCACAAGTGGGCAGAGAGGCAGGCAGAGAGAGAGGAGGAAGCAGGCTCTCCGCGTTGCAGAGAGCCTGATGTGGGGCTCGATCCCAGGACCCTGAGATCATGACCTGAGCCGAAGGCAGAGGCTTTAACCCACTGAGCCACCCAGGCGCCCTCCGAGAACTTCTTGATTCAGATCTGCGCACACGAACATGCTTCTCTAGCTTCCACACCACAGTGGTGGATATTCCCATACTCTATAGATGTAAGAAGTCATTCCATCTCTGTCTCCTCCCTCTTTCTATCTTTAGCCCCCTATTTTGCTTACAGTGATGGTGGTAGGGAGAGCAGGGCAGCTTTTTTATTTAAAGTAATCCTCCAGGTTTTTTGTTGGACGTTAATGTCAGTACCTTAGGCAAGGTTTGTTCTCTTCTTTGGGCAGGAGGTTATTAAAATGCCTTATCAAGATAATCCTGACCTTGATCTCTGATGCCATCCATCTCAAGGAGACTGCTCCATTCTACCACACATATAATGAGTTTCCAGTGGTCAGTTGCTTTTTATGTCTGGAATGTACAAATGCCATAATCTGTCTTGCCGTACCTGATGCTACACCTGAGTGACAGATGTCATCTATATTTCAGTGATGTGCTCAACAACCCAGTGCCCAAGGGATAAGATGTTCATTTCTCCTCCCCCACACCTGGCTTAGTATCTCTGATACCTTGTCACTTACCCTCACGCTGTGTAATGGAAGCAGGACACACACTCAAAGTTCAAAAATGGTGAGGCAGCCATGCAGCTGGTAATTCCCAGTGGCCTTATAGGCATGGCAACCCACACATGAACTCCATTGTCATTTTTGTTCTATATGCAGAGTTGCTGACATTGTTGATGAAGTGTTATTAAAATTCTTAGAATTTAGGTTCCCCTGAGGATTAAAGGGAATAGCCACCCCCTCCCCCCGAAAAAAAGCCTTTCTAAGTAGGACATTTCTTATAACCACCTCTCAAGTTTTCCTTTGATCACATAGAATAAAGCAAAGGTATTTTCCCCTGTAAAACCTTTGCTAGAAGTTTGGCTTCCTTGCATGTAGCGACTGAAGTGATCCATCAACAAAAGTGTGTATGCAGATTTTACTCTCTGATTTTATGAAAAAGGTCCATGGATACAAATTCTACGGGTTTGGTATTTAAAATCAGCTCAGAATGCCACTGTGGTGGGTAACATGTTCAAATGAATGTATTAGCTGCAGGAGTCATATTTTAGGTAAAATGGTCACTTCTTCTTTGGCCCGAGGAGGCTTTCCTGCATCAGCTCAGTGTTCATTTGCTCCCCTACTTATCCACAGAATGCTTGCCTTCAGCCTTCCTCCCCCAAAAGGACCAGGATGGAATGACTCCACTCTTCCTCCATTGCCCATGGCCAATAGGGACCATCAGGAGAGAGAAGACAAGGTGGTTACCCAGTAAAAGGGTAACCTCAAGTCAAAATAGAGAAATTAGAAATCCAAATTCTTGAAGAATAAAAAAAAAAAAAAACCCACCTGTAACTCCCAAATATATCTCTAGCTCTCTAAAGTGAATGGGACAGGGCCGGTGTTTGAACAGAGGTCTTATAAGGGACTGTGTTTGTCTTTGGCTGAGGTCACCCTGTCCTACATACTTCACAGGGAAATAACATAATTGACAATTGGGAAAGGTTCAAATTCGCCTCTTGGAGGTGGTCTGCTCCTTAAAGTCTCCTCTTCTTCTTCCAAAGACTTACCAAGTAGAATGAGATTGTTTAGATATACCATATGTCCATGGAATTTATATTCCCAAGCACTCTCTCTAGCTCAGCTGCAAAAAGAGATACAACTTCAAGATTTAGTGTTTTTCTTCCACCTAAAGCAGGATTATCACTTTTTTTTCTGAGCTAGACCTTTCTTTTATTTTAATTTTATTTTCTTTCCATAAGACTTATATTGATTGGTCTTTAGAGTCATTCTTTTATTTGCAAGTATGTTCAGATGTTAAATGCATACCATCCTCTGCCCAAGACAGGTATCTTCAAACAGGTCTAAAATGGTGTCAGTTCAATTGGTCAGAAGGGTCAGATGTCAGACCTGCCACCACCAGTCAGTCCTGTGTGTGCTGCTGGAAGAAAGTGTTCAGAATTTCTTGCTTTCTTTTGAAAAGAAATAATAGACCTGGGGAAATATTAAATCAAAACATTCTTATCTTGGGCACCTGGGTGGCTCAGTGGGTTAAAGCCTCTGCCTTCGGCTCAGGTCCTGATCTCAGGGTCCTGGGATTGAGCCCCACATCGGGCTCCCTGCTCAGCCGGGAGCCTGCTTCCTTCTCTCTCTCTCTGCCTGCCTCTCTGCCTACTTGTGATCTCTGTCTGTCAAATAAACAAATAAAATCTTTAAAAAAAAAATGCTTATCTTACTCCGTATACTGAAGAGAAAAGATTTTCCCCCTCTCCGTCTGTTGTAGACAGAAACTACCCAGAGCACAATTAGAATAAATCTTGACTCAAAAACGCTGGGCCCAAGAAGAACATTCTAACTTGTGGGGAGGAGACAGGGCACAAACTTTTATTGAGGTTTACAGGAAGGGACACTTGACAATTTGGTAGTTCCAAGAACTAGACAAAGATGTTCTCCTAATAGTAGTAGCCATGGTTTGGGCAATTTGGATTTTTTTAAAAAGATTTTATTTATTTATTTGACAGACAGAGATCACAAGTAGGCAGAGAGGGAGAAGCAGGCTCCCTGCTGAGCAGAGAACCCAATGCGGGGCTCCATCCCAGGACCCTGGAATCAGGACCCGAGCTGAAGGCAGAGGCCCCAACCCACTGAGCCACCCAGGCGCCCCAGGGCAATTTGGATTTTATCATGAGGAGTGGAGAACAGTGAGGGGCCAAGACATTGTGCAGGAGGGAGTAGAGAAGAATAATTACAGGGACTCAGTAGAAACTTCTGAGTTCTTCAGGGCCTCTTACACTATTTTTAACATAAAGGAGAGCAAGAATGTTTTGCAGATGAAGGCTATTTCATAATATTTTTACAAACATTATATATTCACTTTCTTCATAGCGTGTGTACCTCTGGCAGGGACATACACATCCTTGCAGTATATCATTGAAGAACAAGAATAGTATTCGCAATCTACCAATTCACTTAATTTCCATGGGAAGAAAGAATTGTTATGTGGTAATGGTTGAGGGTCCCAGTGTCTCCCATAACAATAGGATGAGTCCTCTGGGAAAAGACCCATTTCTTAAATTTAGAAAGGCCACTACCACCAGTCACCACAAATACCACCACTAACATCCCCACCACTACCGCTGAGCACTTGGCTCAGCAGTTAGAGCATTTTGAATTCCCAGCATGAAATGCTAATCTAACCTATTTTAGCCAATTTGTCCCATGCCGTATTTCTACATATATCTTAATTTTGTAGGATCCCAAAATCCAGATACCCTGACATTAATACATCATTAGTATGTTTTTTTAGTCAGTAATTTTCTCTAATGAAGCAATTTTTTCTAGGATACTCCTTAAAAAGTGGAGGGGCTTCATATTGCTAATGTTACTTCTCTTTAACACATTTTATATCCAATTCAGTGGTGGATAAATGATGATGGATAAATTCTATTGATCATTTGCTTCTCCATTACTTAGTTTGATCACAAGGCCTCTTTATATTATAATGGGTAGCAGCCTAATTCAATCTAACTTCCACAAAAAGGGAATATTCACGTAGCTATAGTCTATAGGTAATGTTGGTTTCAGGCATGGGTGGTCCCGGGAGGTTAAACAGTATCCTCAGGACCATTTTCCTTTTCTTCCAACTTTGCTTTCCCTTGGGTTGGCCTGATTCTTGAGTCTCAAGTGGAAAATATGGCCACTAGTAGCTCTAGGCTCATGGTATCTCTTCAGTTAGTACTTTTTGTACTTCAAGAAAATGTGCCAGGGAAGACTTTATTTAATAGGCTTGCATAGTAGGTGGAATAATGGCTTCCCAAAGATGTCCATGTCCCAATTTCTAGAACCTGTGAATATGCTACCTTATATGGCAAAGGGAACTTTGAAGGTGCAATTAAGTTATGGCTCGTAAGATGGGTGAACATCCTGGAGCATCCAGATGGGCCTGAACTAATCACAGGAGGGAGGCAGGAGGTCTGCTACTAGCTCTAAAGATGGAGGGAGGGGGCCATGAATCAAGGAATGCAGGGAAAGGCAAGAAAACACACTGACTCCTAGAAACTCCAGAAGAACACAGACGTGAGGACCCATTATAGATAATGATCTTCAGAACTATAAAATAGTAACTCTTTTTCTAAGTCACTAAGTTTGTGATAATTTCTTATAACAGCGATAGGAAACAAATACAGCTTTTGATGATTGACCATACCTGAACCAACTGGTCAAACTTTGGTGTAGGACTGTAAGGATAGTACACTGCTCACATATGGGCTATGTGCACTCCCAGAGCCAGGGTTGGGGTAAGTCCAACCTACACCACATGCATGGAGTTTGAGGAAGGAATGAATCCATCATGCTTCTTAGCTGCTCTGTGAGATTCATGTGTACATACATGTGTGTGTTTGTGTGTGTGTGTGTTTATATCTATTTGTAGTCTCATGATCTAATTAGCACTCTGGCCTCTTCTGCTAGTGATCAATTGGTATGAATATTCTCAATATTCTTTATTCTTATTTTCTTATATTCTCAATATTCTTTAGTCTCGGATGAAGGCCACCAGTGCATCAAGGCCAATACATTTGTGGCATTTAACCTACATATGACTTTGAAGGCAGAAGCTGCCCATGTTTCAGAGTTTTTCTTTTTCTGTTTATAGTTCTGATACATTTTATTCTTACTCCTTATTCTTACCACAGCCCATAAGTCAGATTTAGGCCATCTGAGAAACATTTTGTGCTCCTGACAAATACCATTAGCTTTCTTTATGTAGTAGCATACAACATAAGCAACCTTATCTCTCCCCCTGACCATCACAGCTCATCCCATTGATTCTGATGTAATCACTGCATTTCTATCCCCTGCTCAAGTTCTGTGGATGGATCTTCTATTTCCGGAAGTCATCCAGATTTCAAAAACAAATTATTAGTTTGATAATGAGGATCTATATACCACTTTCCATATATTGCAAGAAAGCTCAATATTGGATTTGCAGAAGGCGTGCTTCCATTCATCGCAATTCATATACTCACTCACTGGTTCCAGTGACCAGATCACAAAATGGTATACTATTTCTCTCTCCCTCCATCTGAGGATTCTAAACCCCAAAACCTCTTTATTCTGGAGCCACTTCTCTGACTTAACTTTCTCTGCTAGCTTCTGTTATTGTAGAGCCTTCCAGTAATTGTGAGGAAAAGATTAGCTCTAAGGTAGAGGATGTCAATAAGAAGTCTTACGTGGGGAGTGTTCCTTGTGCCCCTTGGGTGTAGCTGGCCACTCAAGACCCAGCTTTGGTTTGTGTGTGGACACGGCAGGACAGCTGTCTGGGAACCAGGAAGTGGGCTCTCGCCAGACACGCAATCTCCTGGCGCCTCATCTAATCTTGGATTTCCCAGCCTGCAGAACTGTGAGAAATAAATTTCTGTTGTTTATAAGCGACCCAGTCCATGTATTCTGTTGTAGCCGTGGAATGGACTAAGACAGCATCTGAGTTGGTGTAAGTCAAAATTAGAAAACTGTCACCACCAGGCTCCTTCAAATATTCGGGAATTGACTTAGTCTGTTTGAGACAAAGACATCTGAATTTTTAAAAGACTGAAATTGTTGCCTAGTTTTTAAACCTTGAGTTACGCTCAGATATCAAATATGTATCAGAGGCTTACCAGTAAGAGTATTCGTTTCTGTGTTGTGAAATTAGAAATAATCTTAAGTTTACAAAAAGGAAGTTGACTCAGTTTTTTTCTATCTCCATAATGTAATACTACTGTGCAGACACTAACAAGGCTGATGGAGAAGATAATGTCATGGAAATATTTATGACATAATTAACGGGGGGAAAGCACGTTATAGAGCAATACGTGCCGATATTCTTTAAAGGCAAATTCTTTGCCTATGGAAAGGTAAAACCACGAAACATAAAGTGGTATTTTCAAAATGTTAAGATTTGGTTGGATTTATATAGCCTATTCCATGGAGTTAAAATTTATGGAGTGAAATGTATTACTTTTGTCATCATGAAAAGTGTTGCTATACTCATCTTTTCAGAAACACATCTATTTGGGTAAAGCAGGAACCTAAATAATTGTTCTGGATTATTAAATAAGATCCTCATTCTTTCTTAAACAGTTGTAGTTTTAGTGAATTGATACAATAATTAAAGTGATTAAACATTAAACTAAAAATGCTACCACTTAGAGACTAATGATAAACTTACTGTGATAACAAAAAATACCTAGTGTTGAGACTTATTCTTTAAATTTTGGTTGATATATATATATATATATATATATATGTATCTAGCAGACACAAGATTTTTAATTCTTTAAATTTTGGTTGAGATAGAGACTCAACCAACAAAAGACTTTTATTCTTTAAATTTTGGTTGAGATATATATATATAGCAGACACAAGATAGCGATTCCAGTAGTGGTAGGTGGGCTGCAGACAAGTCTTAGAAAAATATTGCAGAAGTTATTCTTCACTGCCAGAAGAATCTCACTTTTCACCCTGCGGGTGTCCTAGGCAGATAGCCCAATACTACCCACTAGCGGTTTGTAGGAACAAAGCAACAATGCCAACAAAGGGTAGGTATTTTGTATAAGCTTTTTTATCCCTAGGACTTTTAAATTATAATGAACATATTATAATGAATTTAAATTGTAATGAAATTTTAAATTACAATGAACAATTTTTTATGCTTATGGAGCTTTATAATTCATAATAAACATCCTTTTTATTTTATAGATCAGAAAAACTGAGGAGGTAAATGAATAGCCTTAGATCCAACAGCCACATCGTGATAAAGATGGGACCAGGCCCTGGGACTCCACTGTCCCTTGCCATCATAATTTTTGCCCATCTGAGCTGAATTAAAGCTGACTGAGCTTTAATTTGCTAGTATCCTAGAATTCCGAGGTGTTTGTCAAACATATTTCTGAGCTGCAAACTCGATTGTGCGTGGGAAGCCCAGAGCTCCTCATTACTTTCAGCTCTCCCTGAACTTGTGATACTTTGGTTAGAGATGGGCCTTTGAGTTTGAGACACCTATTTATTTATTCCAGTTAATGCTACATAGATAAGATGTGCAGGTGGCTAAGTTAAAACATCACCCAGATATGTGGTTATTGTTGATGAGAGAAAGCCAGCACATGAAGGCTGAGCATTCTGGAAATGCCCTCCTTGTTCCTGCTCACAATGGTAATCGGCAGGATCTAGTGTCATTTATTGCAGATGTATTTTTACTCTTAAAAGGGCATGTTATTTGTTAAGGCTTGTGGCTTCAGTTTCTTGATCTCCTTGACACCCAAAGGTAGAATTGTGGCCTTTATGTCATGCATTTTCTGTGGAATAGGCAGCAAGTGAAATCACTGAGTTGTTAATAAATGAGATGGTGATGCAGTCAGTCTAATGATTTTGCGGGATGTGTGTATCTGCACATCTCCTCTTCGTTTGGTCCTAGTCCCTCCCCCTGACTGCATTTAGATAGGAGAGCACTTTACTTTATTGTTTTTCAAGTCTATGACTGGAAGGAAACTCACCTGCATTTTTTGAACTGATGTGTATCAAGAGTTCACTGGAATGAGAGACTTTTGATTAATGCCTCTAGGTGGTGCCTGTGACCTGTATTTGGAGTCAGTAGCTTTGTGTGTCAAGCAGAGAAAGAACACTGTAGAGGAGAGAGAGAGATGGTGTGTGTGTGTGTGTGTGTGTGTGTGTTCAATTTCCAAGCTCTGTAGAGAGGCAGTATTAGAGACTAACGAGTGAGCTCGGGAACCCTATGTGGTTATTCGGTCCTCATTTTTCCAGTATTCTTTGTCTTTTCCCTTCTTAGAAAGAGAGTTCACAAAGTTGACTTTATAAAAAAGGCGTGAAACCCAGAAAGGAATTGGAATTTTTAAAATTTATGACTAGCTATTTATGTTTTTAGGGGTGATAAAATGACACTTGCATGTATATATTGCATATAAATATATCTAATGAGTATGCACAGAAGGCATTCTGTTAGCATGTTACTGTCTTTCTTTGTAATGACGATGCATAGCAAGTCTTTTCCTCTCCCTTTGTGTTTTAGCCCTCTTCGATGCTGCTTGGGGAGGTGGATTTGCTTACTCAGGTGTTGAGATCATGTGTGATTGGAGTTTCTATCAGTGTTACAGTGGAACTAAAGTGAATATCCGTGTGTCACTTTAGAAAGCAGAGCTGGAAGTACCTTTAGAGATCAGCAAGGAAAAGAGTTTTCAAACCTTTGGTTTTGTGATCAATAACCTTTCAAGCACAGATTGCCTAATCACGTTTTGGGTTTAGAATAATTAAATAAACAAAGTCAGGAAAGTCTGTAATTAACAGAGCCTGGATTGAATCAACACAGCCTGGTCAACTCTCTCCAGCTTTCAGTGTCTTTCTACCATATCCTCTCTTTCATTGGATTTTCAGTGACTTCATAGACCAAAAATTTGGGGGATCAGTTTAGGATGGCAAGGTTTTACTTAGTAAAGACATGAAAGCCACCCCTAATAGCATCTCACCACTGCTTCATAAAAGAAGGGATTAAAAAAAAAAAAGATTTATTTATTTGAGGGAACAAGAGAGTGAGAGAGAACATGAGCTCGTTGGAGGAGAAGAGGGAGAGAGAGAATCCCAAGTAGACTCCGGGCTGAGTGTGGAGCCCAATGTAGGCTGAAACGGGACTTGACTTGGAGCTCAGTCTCTGGACCCTGAGATCATGACCTGAGCCAAAATTAAGAGTCAGGGGCACCTGAGTCACTCAGTGGGTTAAGCCTCTGCCTTTGGCTCAGGTCATGATCTCAGTGTCCTAGAATTGAGCCCCGCATTGGCCTCTCTGCTCCTTGGGGAGTCTGCTTCCCCCCTCTCTCTCTGCCTGCCTCTCTGCCTGCTTGTGATCTCTGTCGTCAAGTAAATAAATAAAATCTTAAAAAAGAATCAAGAGTCAGACACCTAACTTGCTGAGCCACCCAGGTGCCCTAAAAGAAGGGATAATTTAACACCATATGGATTTAATCCCAGAATCAATGGCAATCTTTTAATTTAATGATTTAACTTTATGTAAAACTCTACATTGTTCATTTTGCCAAGAATAAATGAGCTCCTCTTAGTTTGTTGGTAATCCATGAGCAGCAGTGGAGAACTACTGGTCTAAGACAAGTCTTCATTTTTTGGGTGGAGAAATTGAGGTCCAAATAAATTAAGTGATTTGTTTAAGGTCATATGTCTTGCACGTAGAAGAGAACTGAGTTATTCTTATTAAATCAATTTCTTATTAATTCAGTAGATAGAAGCTTGGATGGCTTGTCCCCATTTCTCTCTTTTTTCATCTGTTGCTGAATGAAGGACATATACAAAAGCTAAGAAGAGGTTGTATATGTCAGGCAGAAAATAGATTCCATGACAAAATTTTCAATTCTGTGACACAATGGCATTTTTATTTCCTGTGAAACCTAACTTGGTTCCTTTTTTTCCCCTTGTCCTGTTTCCTTCTTTTCCATTTTTTCCTTCCCCAGCTTTATAGAGGTATAATTGAAAAATAGAAGTGGGTATATTTAAAATGGACAACATGGTGATTTGATATTAGTACACAATCTGAAATGAATATCACAATCAAGATAATGAACATATCCATCACCTCACATAGATACCGTGTGTGTGTGTGTGTGTGTGTGTGTGTGGTCCATTTTGTTTCTGAGTCCTGTTTAGAAATACATCAGTGTGGGATGCCTGGGTGGTTCAGTCGTTAAGCGTCTACCTTTGGCTCAGGTCATGATCCCAGGGTTCTGGAACCGAGTCCCACATCAGGCTTCTTGCTCCACAGGGAGCCTGCTTCTCCCTCTGCCTGCTGTTCTCGTTGCTTGCGCTTGTTCTCTTGTTCTCTCTCTCTTTTAAATAAATAAATAAAATCTTAAAAAAAATATATCAGTGTGAATTCAGGAAAAGGAATAATGTTTACTGAGTACTTTCTCTGTGACAGGGATTTTGCTAGGTATTTTGCATAGTTATTTAACCTTTGCCTGTCTCACAGCAACAACTGAGATCTGGGTGAATAGCATTAAATGCCAAAATTTTCCACACCATTGAGTTTCCTTGTGTTTGGTCTTTTTTTTTTTTTTTTTTTTTTTAGAAACACAGAACATACAGAACAGTATCTTCTTACTATCTGGAATTAATGATATTATTGTTTATGTATCTATAAATTCTCCCTCGTTCTCCATTTTACTATAGCTCTGGTCAAAAGACGGACTTTTTAGAATTACCCAACAATTCTGGTGGGAGGAACTAAATTGAGATGAAATACATTTTTATGCAGATTAATGAAGGGGAAAGAGAATCAAGTCAATGAATGCCATTTCCTCTTTTGAAATCATTTCCCATATAGAAAAATGGGTGAACATTCTGAAGTAACCAGTCTTCACTAATATGACCACCAGGGGGTGTTCAATACTGTCAGATTTTGGTGGTTCTGTCTCCAGTAAACTCACAGCGCCACAGGTTTTCTGTAATTACATCTTTTCTTTCTGTCCCTCCTTTCTTCCTCGGAATGTCCATCCTTTCGGGACAGATAATTTATCTTTAATATGTTGACTTTGGGAGCTTCAATAATATTCCATGAAAAATAAAGTCTTTTTATGAGATTATACCATATATTATATATGAAGTATTAGTTACCTTGACCATTGCTTCTTGAGATAACCTTTCTAGAGCCTTCCGTGAAATGATACAGGATAAACATGCCACAGGAATGCTCTCTGCCTCTCACCTCTAATTTTCTCATTTTCTTTGGTTCCAGCCCATCCTTTACAGCCAAATTTAAATTCCCTTTTCCTTAATAAAATATTTTCTGGCTGTTTGATTCTAGAGAACTTTCTCCTAACCTCTTACAGCATTTAGGGATCAGTTCCTAATTCCCTACTTAGTCCTATATTGTCTAACACCATCAGCGTTTCCATTGCTGAGTTCCTTCCTCTGTAGGGTTAAGAAGTCCTAAAGGAGAAACAATTGAAAATTCTCCCCAGGCCACAGTGGTGTAGGACTGAAACTAGGGTCTCAATGATAAGGGTAAAACATACATCAGGCTCCATCCTTACCCACTGTGTGAGAACTCTAGCTCCTCCGGATTCTTCCAAACCAGTTCTGAGTCGGCCTGGGTTTCCTTCCATGGGTGCATCTGTCAGTCAGTTGCTGCCAGGAGGAGTTGGTGCCCACCGTCCACCCCCCACCCCCCGCAGTGATGCCATTGCTGCTGCCACTAAAAGCATCTAGAGTCTCTGCGGTGCAGCCCCAGTCCTACCCATCAAACTGGCCTCCTCCCAAGCTCCTTGTGCAGGAAAATGTCTTAGTGTTTGTTGCCCTTTGTTTAGCCTTTTCAAAATGAAAAGCCATTTTTTTTTCCAATTTACACAATCCAAGACCTTGAAAAGTTTTAAATACAGAAATATTTTTCTCTATGTTGAGGTATAAGTGCACGTGTATGTGTATATATACTTCTCCTTTTTTACATTAGATTTTTTTTTTACAAAACAGGTATAGTACTGTATAATTTAAAGAATTTATTTCACAAAAGTCTTTGTCCACAAAATAAAACAAGCTTTCTATGAAACATCCAAATAACAATGGCTTGAGCACTAACCAAGAAGAGGAGTGCAAAGTTCACGCTTTTCCCTGTGTGTTTTTTTTCCCAAGGGTCCTGAAATTCACCCAGCTCACTTACAGCCTTACCTCCCTTCTCTCTACCCGTTCCTCACCTGCCGCTGTCATCTGCGAATGAATACAGCCCTGAGGGCCATAGGCTGCATCCCCCTAAACCCAGGAGAATTCTGCCAGGAACTCAACTGCCCCCAGACATTTCCTCACTGTGGTGGTGTTCCTCACGCCATACTTGCTCCTGGTGGAAATACGTATGGATCCACACTTTGATGTGTGAAAGAGGATACTTCTCAGCATCATACTTCATTGAGGTGCCACCAATAAAAAGGCCTGCCTTAAGGTAGACAATTTTCGATTCACTTATTGATTCATTGATTCATTTTTTTCTTTCATTCAAGAAAAATGTTTGTTGAGTACTAACTCCATGTCAGGGACGATACTAAGGGCTGGATAGTTTCCCACCTGGTGTCCCCAAAGGGCCTGAAAGGGGTGGGGAGTGGTGGTGAGAGTCTGTATTGGAACAGGTTCCAGCATTAGGTGCACACTGGTCCTGAAACCCACATTCCCTTCAATGACTTTGGCCCTAGGTCTCAGTTCTGGTGATCTGTGGCCTAACCCTTCTTACGTGGGTTTCCTTGTGGGCAGCAGCTTACCTTGTTGACATCTGGACTGAATATAACCATCCTCTCCCATCCTAGTTCCTCAGACATGTTTTTATATCTTTGACTCTCAAAGAGTGTGGCTTTGGGATTCATTTCATTTTTTACCAGGAGGCACTTTTTACTTCATACACATTTATAAAAGCAGATCATTATACTCAACTCCACCAAACAGACCAGACCTCTAAACTCAATTGCTGTGTTGAGAGAAAAACATAATTCCTTTAATCTACAGAATCTAAGCCCAGATTCAGCTATAATTTCCTATAATAACTATATAATTTTGAATTATTTTCTCCTCCTCCTCTTCCTAACTTAACTTTATATATAATAAGTGCTAACAGATATTATTAAATATTCCTTGAAAACAGATTTCAAAACCTATATAATCACCATTGTGTGAATGTCCCATAAATGATTTCACCATGTTATTGGGGTGCTTGTGTTTTGTTTGTAAATTTTTGCCATTATATAAAATCTTGTGATGAGAAACTTCAGATATAAATCTCAGCCCACACTTACTTCTTTAGGAATGGCTTCTATTAGTAGAATTACTGGCTTTTATTAAACAGGAAATTTTTTTTTCCATTAGTTTTCACCAATTTTCCTTTCTTAGCAATGTATGAGAGCTATCCCACTGTATCTTTATTAACAATGACGTTTAGCATTTATTATTTTGGCATTTTGATAGAAGCATTGTTTTAATTTACAGTTTTTGGTTACCACCAAGAATGTACACTTTAATATGCATTGTTGGCTTTTATATTTTATTAGCTTTAAAGCTTTTCGTGATGATTTATGAACTTGCTTTATATGGTGAGCATAATGGCCCTCTGTCATGATTGTGCCAAGAGTTCTTTCAACATCGGGTTGTCTTTTCATATTGGCTATAGCATTTTGATAGATATAAACTTAAAATTTTTATATGTCCGTGTTTTTCATATTTTTGGTGATATCCTAGCAAGTATCATTCACATCCAAATATCAGCAAAATATTCACATGTATTTTTCCATTTAATTGTTTTATTTTAAAGCCATCTTAAAAACATGAAGTTTGGGGCGCCTGGGTGGCTCAGTGGGTTAAAGTCTCTGCCTTTGGCTCAGGTCATGATCCCAGGGTCCTGGGATCGAGCCCCGCATCAGGCTCTCTGCTCAACAGGGAGCCTGCTTCCTCCTCTCTCCCTGCCTGCCTCTCTGCCTACTTGTGATCTCTGTCTGTCAAATAAATAAAGTAAATAAAAATATTTTTTAAAAAATGAAGTTTTATAGATTTTATAGAATAGCCTCCTTTTTTCCTCAAAGGTTGATCTAGTGTACCTTACATTCTTTGTCGAATAATTAATTTTTCCTCTTGTTTATGATGTTACCTTTGTGATATGTGACATTCTTTTATGAACTATGGTTATTTGGGTTTGTCAGTCTTGTTTGATTGTTGGTTTGTCTCTTTCCCAGTACCAACATTGACTTAATTACTGTGATTTTAAAATAGATGTTAATATTTGGTAAAACAAAATAAAGACTCCTTTATTACTGCATTAAAAAATTATTCTGCATCTTGTCTATTTATAGTTCTAGGCTAAGCTTAGTATAATTTTGTAATGTTATCCAGTTAGGATTTTTCCTACTCCATTTGATAACTTTTTATGGAGTCCTTCACTGTGCTAGGCATTCCTTATTCTAGGTGCTGGGGATGGAATGCAGTTGTATATAAGATAGGCAATCACTGATGTCATGGGGTTCCCAATCTCATAGAGGAGATAGATGATAGACAAAAACAGGAGTAGCTATATAGCGCAATGTCAGGTGGTGATAGGTGTGACAAACAAAAAAGCAGG
The DNA here is from genome assembly GCA_004024625.1 of Mellivora capensis. NCBI lineage: Eukaryota > Metazoa > Chordata > Mammalia > Carnivora > Mustelidae > Mellivora > Mellivora capensis. Next base: position 82,772 of record PISX010001320.1, on the reverse strand, counting down.
GCAAAACAGAGAATGGTGCAGATGGTATTGGGTAACATGGTTCTCTCTAAGGAGATGGTATTTGCATAGCTGTACTAGATCAAGGGTGATATTGGATAGATATCTTTGCTTATTTATTATTTACAGAAATGACTCTTAGATATATGTTTAATATAAGGTTATTATTTTAAAATGTTTGTACATTAAATAATTACCTTCTAGTTCTAGGGCTTTTTAAAAGATTTTTAATTTATTTTTGTAAGAGCAAGAGAGCAAGCGAACATGAGTCAGGGTGGTGGGGTAAGGGTAGAGGGAGAGGGAGAAGCAGATTCCTAGCTGAGCAGGGAGCCTGATGCGGGCTCAATCCCAGAACCCTAGGATCATGACCTAAGCTGAAGATAGATGCTTAGCCAACTGAGTCACCCAGGAGCCCTAGTTCTAGTTTTTAAGTTAAATTTTTTCCCCCTTAAGAATGGGTTACGGGAAAAAAAAAAAAAAAAGAATGGGTTACATTTCCATCAGCAGTACACAAGGGTTCTCTTTTCTTCACATCCTCACCAATACCTGTTACCTTTTATTTTCTTAAGGATAGGCATTCTAACACCTCATTCGGTGATATCTCATTGTAGTTGTGATTTGCATTTCCCTGATGATGATCATTTTTTCATACTTGTTGGCCATTTGTGTGTTTTCATTGGGATAAATGTCTTTTTAGTTCCTCTGTCCATTTTCTAATCGGATTGTCTTTTTGCTATTGATTTGTATGATTTATTTGTGTATTTGGATATTAGCCTCTTAGCTGATATGTGGTTTGCAAAGTCTCTCCCATCCCATAGGCTGCCCTTTCACTTTGTTGATGGTCTCTTTGTGGAAGCTTTTTAGTTTGATGTAGTCCTACTTGTTTGTTTTTGCCTTTGTTGCTTGTGCTTTTGGTGTCATATCCAAGAAATTGTTATATCTAAGACTTATGTCAAGGAGATTCCCCCCCCCCTTTTTTTTCCTAAGAGTTTTAGTTTCAGGTCTTACATTTATGTCTTTAATTCATTTCAAGTCAGTTTTTTGCATGCTGTAAGACAGGAGTCCAATTTCATTTTTCTGCTTGTGGTTGTTCAGTTTTCCCAAAACCATTTATGGAAGAGTCTATCCTTGCCTCATTGATTATTCTTGGCTCCCTTGTCAAATAGTAGTTGAACATTAGATCAACTTTTTTTAAAAATCAAATTTGAGAAATTATTGGCCACTATTTCTTCACATTTTTTTCTGCCCCTTCTCTATTTTTTTCTCTTTGATTCCTATTTTACATATGTAGGTAGCTTGACAGTTTCCCACAGTTGTCAGAGGCTCTGTTCATTTTCTTCATTCATCTTCCTTTCTGTATAATCTTAATAGACCTACTTTCAAGTTTTCTGATTCTTTCTTCTACCAGTTCTGCTATGACAAAGCAGAACCACTTTGCTGTGAGCACTACTTTACCTATAATGCAGAGGAAGACCTCTGAGGAGGCAATGCTTGAGTTAAGACTTGGTCATAGTAAAATCTGTTCCCTAAAAATAGTCGGCTATTCTCCAACTGAATTGCAAACTCTGAATGGGTTGGAGAAGGGGGATGATCCTTCGCGGGGCATCTCCATGAACCCGTGAACTTGATGGGAATTTCTGTGTTCCTACTTTAGCTCTCCAGATGTGCAATATAGATAAATGCTCTAGTTCTGAGAACTTTATTTTTAGAATAACTCATTGCCATTTGTTCTAAAGCCCCTTCCATTTGCAAAAGAACCTTTATTATTTAGGCAGACTTGAATTTTTTACAGAGAAGTGGGAGGACTTAATTATAGTTTCAACACACGTTGGCATGCTTGGAACTATTCAAGAGGAAGTCAAAGAATTTTGAGAATTTAAGCCAAGATACTTATTTCATCTTAATAATGTTGTGACTTGATGTTTATTTTACCAGTAAATATTCCCATAAGTATCAGGTAATTGGGCTTTATTCTATGGCCCGAAGGCCAATATTCCTGAACTTGGTGAAACCAACTGAAAAAATGAATTCCAAAGATGGAATTTCTCCATGGAAAATACATTGCTTCCAGCCCTTGGTATTCACACCTAAGGCCTGTTGGCAGCTGTTCTTTGGCCTGCTGAAATAGGCATGGTGGTACATAAAGGCAGTTTCTATGGAAACCTGAACCCAAATGATATTGGGGCTTTGAAGATCAAAGGCAACTCCCTGAATTGTTTGGAGAGCCCAGTGAAGGTTTAAGAACTTTATTGTTCTCCACAGAAAACACTACAGCCAAGACTTTGAAATGTTTTCTTCTCCAGGTGCATTAGAACTATGCACAGAATAGAAATTTCTAGTTTGCTCAAGAATTTATCTGCTCTATTTTACCAGGTATTTTACAACATCTGTCTCTACCGTAAAGAAAATTGTCATCTTCCATTTTTACTTTTCTCATCTTTATTTTAATAAACAGGTGAAGCAATAAGACACACAGAATATGCTGACCCTATAAATTTGGTAGCAGATACTGATTTCTTTTCATAAATCATGGGTAATCTATTCAGTGTATTATTATTGCCACACACTTTTCTTAATATATACAAATGACCATGTTGCCAGATGCACATACAGCTAAATTGTAGTTCTACCTGTAAAGATTCCTTGTTTCTTTGTTTAGTATTTTGGTACAAACCCCATTATTACAACCTTAGCAGAAATTAAAGGGACAGAAAATATTTTCCCATGAATGTGTCTTCCCAAGAGTGCATTTTATTTTTCATTTTGTGGAGCTTGATTTAGACTGTTTCTTCTGATAAGCTCCCATTTTGTAAAAGTCCTAATGAATGACAATGGGAGCATTTTCTTCTTGGCTGATAGAGATCGTCAAGATAAAATATCTGAACATAACATGGATAAGCATCCTTGGTTTCAAGGGCCATTTTAGAGTCAACTGAATACATTATGGTTAGTAGCAGTAGTCAAAAGTATCATATTCACCATGAAGACTGCATATATTATACCAAGATTTATGATTATATTAATCTGTGCACATAAAATATGGAGAGAGGGGATGGTATAATTTGAAGAAGCTCTCAAAGTATTTATTAAAACTTTCAAGGCCTTTCCTTCCCATAAACATCCAGAACCAAAGTAATCAAGCTGCCTAGATTGTATTTACTAAAGTCTGATTTTCTTACCATTCCTGAAGGGAGCATGCCACCTTTGCCCCTTGTCTCTCTGAGACAGATCCATTTACCACCAGCCACATTTCCAGGCTAGTTCTACATATTTTCTTTACTTTTCATGTCTGCTTTCTTTCCTCACCTGTGGCTGTGCACAATTGCCAGAATCTCCTCTCATGGTACCTCTGTTTTCTCTTCTCCCCACCACAAAGAAAGGACTTTTGACTTAGGATTGTGATATACCTCAATCAGGGATTTTAACTTCCCTCCATGCAAAGAATTATGTTTTAATAGTGAGCTATAACTAGGGTTTAAACCAAACTGGAAAATTGGCTGTTTGCCATTTAATACAGGAGAATCATAGGATGAAAAGATATAGGAAGGATTTTGGACAGTATCGGGATTTTGCCATCATTTTTCACTAGAGGACTTCTATTGCAGCAGAAAAAGAGCCAATTCAGCAGATGTCTGGAGGCACAGAGAAATTTCCACTCAGAAAGAACATAATATATAATATCTTTGACGTTCACTATTTTAAGTATTTATGCAACTTGAAGTTGATATAAAATTATATTTTTATTTGTTTTCTAATAAAGATAGTTTTAAAATTACTTACCGTTAAGTATAACGATTCCTATTTATCCTTCACCTTTGTGTAGTATCTAGCACATATCCATATACCTTGAGGAGTTAGTAAACCCCAAAACAAAAAATACAGACTGGATAATTATGTTCCTATGGTAGGTGAGAGAACTAAGATTTAGAAATGTAGAAATTTGCTCTAAGATCACCATGGTAGAATCAACATGAGAATTCAAGTCCAATGACTTCCAGCCCAATGAATTTCTCATCAAACTCAGACATATGTTTCAACCCAATAACTTTTCCATCTGGGTTCCTAAGAAACTAAGGTTTCTATAAGTCAGGAAAATCTTTGGAACCTGGCTGACTTCATTTAACCTGGGTTCCACGCTATATAAGTTTACCTGAAAAACTACTGTAAGAGTAATTGTGCCTCTGTCAGCAGTCTTGCTCAAAAGGGGAGATGCGAAGATGTGTGTGTGTGTGTGTGTGTGTGAGAGAGAGAGAGAGAGAGAGACTGTAGATGAGAGGGGAAGTAGTGAGTGGTGGTAGTGGTGGTGGCGGCAGAGATGGGTAGCATTCAGCACTAGATCATCATATTTTCTCATTTTCTGAAACCACTACTCTTTCCTGAAACCCGTTAGACTGCTTTTGACTTTAGGCTGCTGAAGGAAAGCATTATTTAGTGAGTACTGCAGGGGCTGATTCTTGTGGAACTCACGAGAGTTAGATTTGGCTGATGTGAAGATTTTCATGAGATTTTGAATTTTCGTAGACATTTTGTACTTTAAGATGGATATTAATAGTCTTGTTCTCTGTCTCCCAGATAAAACTTATGGATAAAAAGAGGAATTTCATTTGTTCCTCATGGAAGATACAGAATATTTTTGAGTGACTGAATAGATGGTTGCATCTTTGTGGATAATCATTAATCAAATTTATGTAGCCATTTTCATGAGTAAGGGGAAAATTGCTCCTCTAAACTAAATTGATGAGAAGAGATTAAATTATATCCCTTGAAAAATTATAATACAAGTAAAATGTACACACTCTAACCAACCAAGCATAAATAAGGAAAACCCCTTATTGCTTCCTTTCATAGGTAAGATTAGAGAATTCTGGCTCCTCTCTTTGGTCACATAAATTACTCATAGGTATTGATTATATGAGTGCATTTATCAAAAAACTCTTGACTTCTTAGAATACCTATTTCAGTGCCAGCCACTCAAGTAGAAGTTGGGAATATAAAAATAATGAAGGTCAGTTGGTCCCAAGCTTCTTACAGTCCAGTTGCAAGACAGCTACATGAATAATAACACAACAAGGTTTCATGCTGGTGTTAAAACCAGAAGAGGGGATTGTATTAGTTGCTCTTACCTCGGGGAGCGGGGGGTGGGGGGCTCAAGAGAGTTTCACTGAGAAGGAAAGATGAAATGCAGGGGTGTATAAACACTTTTCTTTCAGGCAGAAGAAAGTGGAAGGAGGGAAGCAATAGCAAGGTGATCTTTGGAAGTGGGAGAGTGCTGTGATCAGTTGGGGAAAGGACAAAGAGAAAAGGTAAGTGCAGGTCAGATTGAGAAGGGTGCTTATGGCATGGCAGCTTAAACCTGGGAGCCAGCCAAGGTTTTCTGCCAAAAAAAAAAATCATTGAGTGGGTTTGGGCTCTTTTTTTTTTTTTAATTTCATTTCTTTTCAGCGTAACAGAATTCATTGTTTTTGCACCACACCCAATGCGTGCCCTCCATAATACCCACCACCTGGCTCCCCCAACCTCCCACCCCCCGCCCCTTCAAAACCCTCAGGTTGTTTTTCAGAGTCCATAGTCTCTCATGGTTCCCCCAATTTCCCTCAACTCTTTAAAAAGATATCTCTGACAGGAGCTTGTAGAATTGATTGGGTAGTGGGTGGTGTGAGAAGACTGGAGAGAAGCGGCCTGGTAATACCTAATTCTGCACCTCTTTCTTTTATACAGACTCAAAAAAATTTTGCTAAAAATAAAGGCAGGTTTTAGAAAAGCTGATTTCATCTCTGTTAGGCAATGTGGCAGTAAATGGAGACAAGTTGCACGCAATGAGAAGGAGAAGTGTAGGTGTAGGAAAAGTGTGAGAAAAGACTACATATCCCCTTAAAACAAGACTTTCAGAAACAGTTATTTGTCCAAAGTTGTAAAATGTTGGAAGCCACCATAATGCGATCCTTTAGCCACCTAGAGAAGAGTTTGGGCGAGACATATCCATGTTTTGTAGTTATTTATTCCATTTGATGTAATGTTAAGTAAAAAAAAATCCAGATAGAAAGATTTTTTTTTTCTTCTTTTTTAAGTGTACTCCCTGCCCTCACACACGCACAGCCTCCCTCGGTCTGAGTATCCCACGTTAGAGTGGCACGTTTCTCGCAGTTGACGAACCTGCACTGACACATCATGGTCACCCCAAGTTCTATAGTCTGCATTAGGGTCCACTCTTGGTGCTGTACATTCTGTGGGATTTGATAAATGTACAATGACATGTATCTACTATTACAGTTTCTTACAGAATAGTTTCACTGACCTAAAGAATCCGTGCTTTGTAAAACCTTTAAATAATAATCATAACATTTTAAAGACATATATATGGCAGATGGGAATTAAATCCAGCAGCATGCTTTAAGAGTGCTGACTCAGATTTCCAGCTTGCTTATAGATTCATATATCTTGCTTGCCCACAGGGCATACTACTGTCTTTTCCTGTGATCTGGCCCTTTCCTAGATCAGTCTAGACCCGTTGGGCATGTTTTATCGTTTGACTTAAACAACAGTGGCATAGGATTGCTTGTGTCAGGAGATAGTTCTGTTTTTTCATGAAAATTTGCAGTTCATTAAAACATCCTATATGCTGGCTCACTGAACATAATAAAAAAAAAAGTGGGGGATGAGGCTTCACTTAACTTGATTCAAGAGCAATGAAATAAACATGTTACTGGGGGCGCCTGGATGGCTCAATCGGTAAGCATCTGGCTTCAGCTCAGGTCATGATCCCAGGGTCCTGGGATTGAGCCCCACTCGGGCTCTGTCCTCAGCGGGAAGCCTGCTTCTCCCTCTCCCTCTGCCCCGCTTGCGTTTATCTCTTGCTGTGTCTCTGTCAAATTAAAAACAAAAATTTTTTTTTCTTAAAAAAACAAACTATGTTAATGATGTCTAAGTAATTTGAACATACTCTTATTTGTGCTGGGAGAGGGCAGTCATTTAGATCCCAGACTCTCATATCTCCCATACTCTCAGGCCCTACAGCAGCAGCAGCATGAATGTGTTAAGAAATCCCAGCACACGTGTTCTCCACAAAGCAACTATGGTAATTGTGTGGTGGGCTGGAGGGAGTTGTATATGTGAAAAATTGGGTTCTATGATTTTTTTAAAAAAGTGTAGTTATCTAAATGGGAGCAAAAAAAAAATCACAATGAAACATTTTTTTAATTTTTAAAAAATATTTTATTTATTGGGGTGCCTGGGTGGCTCAGTGGGTTAAGCCTCTGCCTTCGGCTCAGGTCATGATCTCAGAGTCCTGGGGTCGAGCCCCGCATCAGGCTCTCTGCTCGGCGGGGAGCCTGCTTCCTCCTCTCTCTCTCTGCCTGCCTCTCTGCCTACTTGTGATCTCTCTCCATCTGTCAAATAAATAAGAAAACCTTTAAAAAAATATTTACTTACCGGAGAGAGAAAAAAACGAGTGCATGAGTAGGGGGAGAAGCAGAGGGAGAGGTAAATTAGAGGGCTGGCTCCCACAATCCCAAGATCATGACCCAAACCCAAATCAAGAGTCAGACGCTCAACCAACTGAGCCACCCAGATGCCCATTATTTTTTTTATTTAAATTCAATTTAGTTAACATATTATTAGTTTTAGGGATAGAATTCAGTGATTCATCAATAGTATATTAACACTCACTGCTCATTATATCAGTTACCCTCCTTAATACCCATCATCCATTTATCCCATCCCCTATCCATGTCCTCTCCAGGACCCTTCAGTTTCTTCCCTACAGGTAAGAGTCTCTTATGTTTGCCTTCCTCTCTTTTATCTTATTTTATTTTTTCTTCCCTTCCCCTATGTTAATCTGTTTTGTTCTTAAATTCCATGTACGAGTGAAATCATATGGCATTTGTCTGTGTCTGACCTATTTCACTCAGCATAATACCCTCTGGTTCCATCCATGTCATTGTAAATGGCAAGATTTCATTCCTTTTGATGGCTGAGTAATATTCCATCGTGTATATACGCTGCATCTTCTTTATTCATCTGTCAATAGACATCTGAGCTCTCTCCATAGTTTGGCTATTGTGGACATTGCTGCTGTAAACACTGGGATGCGTATGCCTCTTTGAATCATTATTTTTGTATCCTTTGGATAAATAGTAGTGCAATTGCTGGGTTGTAGGATAGTAATTTTTTTTTAAATTGAGAGAATGTCAGTTAACTTTTTTTTTTTAAAGATTTTATTTATTTATTTGTCAGAGTGAGCACAGGCAGATAGAGTGGCAGGAAAAGGCAGAGGGAGAAGCAGACTCCCTGCTGAGCAAGGAGCCCGATGTGGGACTCGATCCCAGGACGCTGGGATCATGACTTGAGCTGAAGGCAGCCACTTAACCAACTGAGCCACCCAGGCATCCCAGTAATATTTTTAACTTTTTGAGAAAACTCCATACTGTTTTCCAGAGTGGTTGCACCAGCCTACATTCCCACCAACAGTGTAAGAGGGTTCCCCTTTCTCTGCATCTTTGCCAACATGTGTTTCCTGGGTTGTTAATTTTAGCCATTCTAACTGGTGAGATGGTATCTCATTGTGGTTTTGATTTGTATTTCCCTGATGCCGAATGATATTGAACATTTTTTTATGTATCTGTTGGCCATTTGTATGTCTTCTTTGGAGAAATGTCTGTTAATGTAACATTTAAAGGGAAAAAATGGTGCAGGGTAGAAAACATTCTAGGAAAAAAAAGATCTGATGATCTAAATAAAGCCTATCTCGGACTTATCACCTTTAGTTCTTTAGTTTTGGGGATATCCTCACTGGAGCAAGAGAGTAAAAATGAAGAATAAACTATTGTTCAGTAATGAATGGGGCAAAAAAGGATTTCCAAAGCAATCTTTAAGTAGGAATGATAGTTTTATCTGAAGATAGATGGACAGTTGTAGGGTTGCAGCTGGAATAGACCATGTTCAAGAATAGTTTTGGAAAATAAAGGGCTGATATTTTAATTAAATGCAAAATTAGAAGGTTAAAAAAGAAATGATTGGTTGTGTTTTGCAGCAAGAAAGAATAATTCTAAGAATGCTTTTTCTTTTGTTTATTTGCCATCCACTTTCCTGTGAATTAAATATGGGTACAGTTGTCTTCCTCAGAGACATCGGACAGAGACAGACATTGGAATGCCACCTTTTGGAATAATTTACATTTTTTGGTAATGAGAAAGCAGGAAAGATTTGGCTTCATAGAAATTTATATTCAGCTATAAATCCAGTATTTTTATCTCTTAATTTCTAAGGGCAGTAGTGAAAGGGGGCACAGTATATGGTGAATTATGAATGAGGACATGAAAGGATTTCTTGGTCTGATGTGAAACAAGTCTCTTCCCCATCCCACCCCATTTCTGGAGTTGTCTTAAGTCCATTGTAAATATGGCTAGTGAACCATATAAATATCTCCTTTGGAGTGTGGTGCATGGGCTTAATATTATTCTACCCCTGAGATGCTTTCATACAAATAAGAAGTGCTTCTTAATAAAAATCAGTGTGTACAGGGGTATAAACTAAATATCAAGTCTTTAAAGTTCCTTCATGACATAGATTACCAATGCTAACTCTAATTCATTATTTACCTAGCTTTAAAAGCATGTGGATATGAGTATATGTGAGCAGCAGTAGAGGAGTGGGGAGAATCTTCATGTTCACATCAAAGATGTTAAGACATCAGGGACTGTTATCAGGACTCCTTCTCCAAGATTTTTGGAGAAAGGTAACTATCTAACTAGCCAACTAACTAACAACAGTGAATGGATTCACTGGACTGGACACTTTGCTGTGAGTACTTTTCTGAATATACATTATACCTACCAAAGTTTACAATAAAAAATAGTGGAGAATACTTTGGGATTAACAGGCACCCAGGCCACTGGGATTAATGCACCTTCAGCAATTAAGAATGACAATTACTGATTGCTGGTTTCTGGTGAAAATAGGTAGGCAACCTAGCTGGAGATAGCTAACAACTGGTCCTAAAGCTTAGGCTCCAGTTTGTTATGGGGGAGGAATGTTTTTGAGAATATCACTTATAAATATTCTCCAACAGAGCTCTGGGTGAATGTGTCCCACATTCCACCAGGAAGGGGACTGTAAAAATTGAAATAGCAATTTTGCTTTTTAGTTGCCAAACAAATACTTTTACATTTTGGGATGGGTGCTTGTGTGCTGAAAAGAGAAATTTATCAAAGGTGAGATACGAGAATTAGTTTAAAAAGTGAGCCAACAATGGTAGAAGCATGGCTGCCAGGAGAAAAGAATGCAAGTGACAGTAGCAAAAACAGAAGTGGTTGGAGGCTATAATCCAAGGAGAAAATGATCCCTGCAAGACTCAGTGAGACTGAGAAGCATTAAGGATGTGAAAGAATAATCCAGAGCTCAATACTCAAACATCACTAGAATTTTTTTTTTTTTAATTTAAATTCAGTTAGCCAACACAGTACATCATTAGTTTCAGATGTAGTGTTCAGTGATTCATCAGTTGTGTATAACACCCGGTGCTCATCACATCACATACCCTCCTTAATGCCCATCACCCAGTTACCCCATGCCCCCACCCCCTTCCCTTCCGCAGCCTTCAGTTTGTTTCCCAGCGTCAAGAGTCTCTCATTGTTTGTCTCCTCTCTGATTTCTTCCCATTCCTTTTTCCCTCCTTTCCCCTAGGATCCTTTGTGCTCTTTCTTATATCTCACATCTGAGTGACACCATATAGTTGTCTTTCTCTGATTGACTTCTTTTACTTAGCATTATACCCTCTAGTTCCATCCATGTTGATGTAAATGGTAGGTATTCATCCTTTCTGATGGCTGAGTAATATTTCATTGTATATATGAACCACGTCTTCTTTATCCATTCATCTGTTGAAGGACATCTCAGCTCTTTCCATAGTTTGGCTATGGTGGACATTGCTGCTATGAACATTGGGGTGCAGATGCCCCTTCCTTTCACTACATCTGTATCTTTGGGGTAAATACCCAGTAGTGCAATTGCTGGATCGTAGGTTAGCTCTATTAACTTCTTGAGGAACATCCATACTATTCTCCAGAGTGGCTGCACCAGCTTGCATTCCCACCAACAGTGTAAGAGGGATCGCCTTTCTCCACATCCTCTCCAACACTTCTTGTTTCCTGTCTTATTAATTTTAGCTATTCTAACTGGTATAAAGTAGTGTCTCATTGTGGTTTTGATTTGTATTTCCCTGATGACAAGTGATATGGAGCATTTTTCCATGTGTATGTTAGCCATTTGTTCATGTCTTTGGCCCATTTCTTGACCAGATTATTTGTTTTTTGGGCATTGAATTTGATAAGCTTTTCTAGATTTTGGATACCAGCCCTTGACCCGATATGTGATTTGTCAGTGTCTTTTTCCGTTCCATAGGCTGCCTTTTACTTTTGTCAACTGTTTCCTTTGCAGAGAGCCCGATGAGGGGCTCCATCCCAGGACCCTGAGATCATGACCTGAGCCAAAGGCAGAGGCTTAACCCACTGAGCCACCCAGGCGCCCCAGCAGTGATTGGTTCTTTTTGTTTTTTCTCTCAGGCACAGGGGGGAGCTCAACATTTAACTATCATACCCAAAAGCATCTTTGAAATGAGGTGGTTCAGCTGGTTCTCGGAGGTTGAAAGGTATCTTTTCAGCTTTGCAAAATCAGCTTCCTTCACGCTTCTATTCCTCCTTCTCTACCAAATGCTTTGATTTTTTTATCTGTGGCAGAAAGGAGACTGTCCCTAAAACTGGGGGTAAAGAGGAGGAAATGTCAGGCACTGGGCAAGGTTTTTCATTAACTCTGTAGCTTGTGACTCACTGAGCAAAAACCATACAAGCAAAATTCAACATTACGGAAGAATTGTCATTATTTTTTTTAAAGATAAGATTATAATTAATTGTGATACATATTGAAGTATTCAAGTAATCTATAATACAATTTTAAGTCAGATTAAATTGAATATATCCAGTAGCCAATGTAGGTAATCCTTCCAGATATAGACTGTCTCTTCCTGAAGTTTTCTAAAATATCAGTTTGGAAAAGCACTTTTCTCCTGTTGAAATAATAATCAGATGTAGTTCACATTTCTGTTGCTCTTAAAAATTATTAAATCCCATCAGTGTTTCTTGACTTTTCCCATAAGGAGTCACTTTGTCTTATTGTATAGTTATTACTTCTTTTTCAGTCATTCAACAAATAATCATTCAGCATTTCCTCTGTATCGGTCCTGTACTGTTTGCTTAGGAACCTGTACTGTTTGCTTATGAGCCAGTTGGAAAAAGTCCGCATCCTTATCTTGGTTCCAGCAGAGGGAGATAGACAATAAACAATAATGGTATTAGGTAGATGACGTATTTCACCTATTTAGGTGAAAATGTGACCATAGAGCAAAACCTTGAAGACAATGAGGAAGTGGCCCACTGGATACCTTGAGACCTTGAGGGAGAGACTTCCAGACAGCAAGAGCACTCATTGCAAAGGGCCTGAGGCAGGGGCATGCTTGGCATACTTGAGGACTAGTGAAGAGGTGAATGCCCAGAGCAGAAAGCCAGAGGAGATGAGCTCAGAGTAGTAAAGTTAGCCAGATGGAGGGATTAGGTGGGTGTAGGCCATTGTAAAGATCTTGGCTTTTGTTCTAAAGGGAATGAGGACTCATTGCAAGTTTTATTTTCTTTTTAAAATATTTACTTTAGAGAGGGAGAAGGAGAATGAGTGGAGGTAGGGGCAGAGGGAGAGGGAGACACACAGACTCCCTGCTGAGTGGGGACTCAAAGATGCTGACTTGATCCCAGGACCCTAAGATCATGACCTGAGCTGAAATCAAGAGTCGATGCTTAACTGACTGAGCCACCCAGGTGCCCCTCACTGTAAGTTTTTGACCATAATAGGAACATGATCTTCCCGTTTTCCTCTGTTCTTATGTTTCGTTGCTTTTGGACATTTCCATAATATTTATAATAGTGTTACTAATAATCTCATTTTTTAAAAGGTTTTATTTATTTATTTGACAGAGAGATCACAAGTAGGCAGAGAGGCAGGCAGAGTGAGAGAGAGCAAAGCAGGCTCCCTGCCAAGCAGAGAGCCCGATGCGGGGCTCGATCCCAGGACCCTGGGAACATGACCGGAGCCGAAGGCAGAGGCTTTAATCCTCTGAGCCACCCAGGCACCCCTAGTAGTCTCATTTTTATGGTCATTAGTTATATATAGTTAGTAGTCTCTAGTCATGAGTAAATTCACATTTTTATCTGGTATGTTGCCTGCAAAATGCAAAATCAGATACATGACAGCTTAGTCATGTAAGGAGACAATTATTTGTGGATTCTAAGCAGTTAGGGCATTTCCGTGTTCTGGTTGGTTGGCTTTGTGACTCAGTTAGAACAAATATCAGCTCCGACTTATATGAGCAGAGTGCAGATTTTAGTAACCAACCTGGGTCGTGCCCCAGACCCAGGTCTGGAGAGGTTGTGGTCTGGTTCACCTCATAGTAATGGCTTGTAGTAAGGTGTGTGGATTGATGTGCTCCTGACTTGGAACACTGGCCCCGTCTAAGAAGAGAAGTGGAATTTAATGTAGTTCTGTTTGCATATAAGGAGTCGAATGATTCCTAGTCCTGAACTAGTTCTTAGATATTTCTAGTGATGAAAGAAATTTTCTTTCGGTAACTGGTGAGATAAAGTGGTGTAGGGAAGGAAAACGTTTTCCCAATCCTCTTAGAATACCCGGGTTGGTCTGAAAAGTAAACTGATAAAGACAGATTAATATGATAAAAGCATACTTATTAGTTAACTTTTTACATGTATATAGAGGCCTTCACAAGAGATTCAGGATGAGAAGAATGACCAGAGCAGGAAGCTCTGATACCTTTGAGGCAAAGAAACAATACATTTGTGAAGCACTGACAAGACAGAGGGGTTTGGGCTCCTACTGGGGCTAGACAGTTCTCATCTTTCTTAAGTAGGGCTAATTTAATAGTTTGTTTACAGATTCCTCTGGTGCCAAGTCTGGGCTGATAGGAATTTGTCTCTAGTAAAAGGAGAATTTATTTTCTGTCTTTAGGTAGAAAACAGGGAGCTTTTTTCCTATATTTACTGTTTAATTGTCTTTAATTCAAGATAATTTTTATGTTAAAGAGGCATATTTTGAGGTAACATATTCTGGTTTCCTTTGGTAGGTTGCTGTCAGTCCCTGTACAAGCCTGAAACAAAGGGTAAGAGAAGCCTCGGTCTGCTGATCTGTAGGCCTTAGGCCAGAGGCATGGAAGCAATCCTTGAATCTTCCATAGGGTTCAGCCCTCTCACCAGGAGCAGGGGCTCCATCAAGGCCCAGACGTAATGAGATGACCCCAACTCCTTAGCCTTGTCCTCTGTGCATATATGACTTTTGAGGCACTCAGTAGGACTGAAATCATGATTTTCATGAGCACTTGGTACTATTGACCTCATTGACACTTTCCTCCATACAAAGTATTAAAAATTATATTTTATGATGGTGTTGGTATAAAGGCAAATATATTTATATTAACATTTTTTTGTGTCATAAAAGTTTATTTTTTCCTTCTGATTTCAAAAGAAATTAAAACATGTTCATGAACTTCTAAACCTATTGTGGACACTCGGCACTGAGCTACAATGAGACTTAATGGGTGAATTGGTCCTGACCCTCCAGGGATGGCCGTGGTTGATGGAAAGAGGTTAAGGATTCAGGATCCTGGTATCAACTAAGTATGCTCTGATAATCACTAACAAATTGAGCTTGAGAAGAGTCCAAAGGATTAAGCAAGATCAAGTCTCCAGAGATTGTTAAAGAACAGCAGGATCTTCTAACAGCTGTGAAGGGAAGTGTTTTTGTTGCTGTTCCTCCTTTATCCCAGTTTCTTTCTATGCAGTGGCTGCAGTGAATTTGTCTTTTGCCAAAGTATAACCACATACAAACGCTCAAGGGTTAAATAGGAGGACTTTGGGAAACCTCACCCGAGCCAAAGACTTCTCTACCTTCACGGCTGCAGCGTGGGATATGGGATATTTTAACTGACTGACTGACTGAATCCACAGATACTGAGCACTGAGCATGTGCTTTCTGCATGGTGTTAGGGTCGTGGTGAGCAATATAGGCAGGCTCCTTGATCTTAGGATATGTAGTCCTGGGTTGTGGGGGGCGGGTAGAGAGAATTGGGCAGAGATAAGTGATAGACAATTGTAACACAATTAGAGTGTTAACATTTTATGGAAGGAGAAAGGGAGGGTTCTGAGAAAGATCATGGGAAGGGACCTTAACCCAGATTTGCAAAGCACTGTGACAGGTAAGGCTCCCCAGTTAAAGTGAAATTGGAATTGAGGCCCTGCAGGGTAAGTAAGAGTTAGCAAATGATGAGAAGAAAGAAAAGGAGGAGAGGGAGACGGGGAGGAGGAAAGGTTGGGGAGATGTCAGACAATCAGGAGAGAGCTTAAAGAGTGTGGTGGGAGTCAAGGGAGGGGGTCAGGGGAGAACCAGGACAGATGAGAGGAACTACAATGAGTTTGGCGTGGGTGAGGCATAGATTGCATTTGGGAAAAAGAGAAGAAGCTGGAGAATTAGGCAGAAGCCATAGGGGCAGGGTCTTGAAGGCCCTTTATTATAAAAGTATCAGGAAGCCATAAAAGGTTTTTCTTATTTTATTTAAATTCAATTAACATAAAATGTATTATTTGTTTCAGGGGTACAGGTCTGTGATTCATCAGTCCTATATAATACCAAGTGTTTATTACAACACATACCCTCCTCACTGTCCATCACCTGGTTACCCCATCCCTCCACCCTCGCCCCCTCCAGCAACCCTCAGTTTGTTTCTTATGAGGGTTTTGGAGGGGAAGGGGGTGGGGGGTTGGGTGAGCCTGGTTGTGGGTATTAAGGAGGGCACGTATTGCATGGAGCACTGGGTATGATGCATAAACAATGAATATTGGAACACTGAAAAAAAAAGTTAAAAAAAAAAGTCTCATGGTTTCTCTCCCTCTCTGGGAGAGATTTTGTTTTGTTTTGTTTTTGTTTTGTTTCATTTTTTCCCCTCTCTTTCTCTATGATCCTCTGCCTTGTTTCTTAAATTCTACGTATCAATGAGATCATATGATAACTGTCTTTCTCTGATGGACTTATTTTGCTTAGCATAATACCCTCTAGTTCATCCGTGTCATTGCGAATGGCAAGATTTCATTTTTTTGCAATATTCCATAGTATATATACACCACATCTTCTTGATCCATTCATCTGTTGATGGTCATCTGGGCTCTTTCCATAGTTTGGCTACTGTGGACATTGCTGCTGTGAATATTGGGGTACAGGTGCCCCTTCTTTTCACTATATATGTATCTTTAGGGTAAATACCTAGTAGTGTAATTGCTGGGTCTTGGGTAGCTCTATTTTCAACTTTTAGAGGAACCTCCATACTGTTTTCTAGAGTGGCTGCACCAGCTTGCATTCCCAACAGTATAGGTAGATTTCCCTTTCTCTGCATCCTCACCAACATCTGTCATTTCCTGACTTGTTAATTTTAGCCATTCTGACTGGTGTGAGGTGGTATCTCATTGTGGTTTTGATTTGTATTTCCCTGATGCCCAGTGATGTTGAGCACTTTTTCGTGTGTCTGTTGGCCATCTGGATGTCTTCTTTGTAGAAATGTCAGTTCATGTCTTCTGCCCATTTCTTGATTGGAGTATTTATTCCTTGGGTGTTGAGTTTGATAAATTCCTTAAAGATTTTGGATACTAGCTCTTTATCTAATATGTCATTTGCAAATATCTTCTCCCATTCAGTTGGTTGTCTTTTGGTTTTGTCAACTGTTTCCTTTGCTGTGCAGAAGGTTTTAATCTTTTTTTTTTAAGATTTTATTTATTTGTCAGACAGAGTGAGCACAGGCAGACAGAGGGGCAGGCAGAGGCAGAGGGAGAAGCAGGCTCCCCGCTGAGCAAGGAGCCCGATGTGGGACTCGATCCCAGGATGCCGGGATCATGACCTGAGCCGAAGGCAGCTGCTTAACCAACTGAGCCACCCAGGCGTCCCAGAAGGTTTTAATCTTGATGGGTCCCAATAGTTCATTTTTGCTTTTGTTTCCCTTGCCTTTGGAGAATTGTCTAGCAAGGAGTTGCTGCAGCTGAGGTCAGAGAGGTTGCTGCCTGTGTCCTCCACTAGGATTTTAATGGATTTCTGTCTCACATTGAGGTCTCCATTTTGAGTCTGTTTTTGTGTGTGGGTTTTAAGCAGTCAAGTGACATATTTATGTTTGCATTTGAGAAAGACCATCTTGATTATAAAATAGATTATAAGAAAACAAGAGTGTGGGAGGAGGGAAGGGAAGGAGTAAGAAGGGACCACTGTCATTAATCCAAGTGAAAGAAGATACTGATGGCTAGAGCTACGCTGATGGCAGTGGTTATGAAGGAAAACAGATGTGTCTGAGTTACTTAGTAGCTCTTATTGACAGGACTTACGATAGACTGGAGGTGGAAGCCAGTGATACCATTTGACATAATGGGAAGAAATAGGGGGAGAATTGAAATAAAGATCACGGAGAAGATCCTCTTACACGTTAATAGTAAACACAGACTGTTCTCATCTGGGTGTGATACCCTATAAAACTGCTGCCCAATTTGGTATTTATGACCACAGTGATGGAAGCAGCACATCCAGTAGACAGCTACCCTCTCTTCTTATCTTCTTCCTCTGCCTTTTACCCTATAACCCTCCAAACTTTTGTCCCACCTCTCAACTCCTTCTAGAAGAAACAGCGCTGCAATGCCAATCTCATGGTGGGACTGAGTTCAGCAGAAGACTTGACCTGAAGCTTCTGGCAGCACCTTGCTTTGGCTCTTGGATGAGAACCCTAGACAAGAATGTGCTGCAGTTTATTTGGGCATCACCTGATTTTTGAATTAGCCAAGGAACGCCATTGCCTCAGCAATTTGCAGAGAAAAGCAGATTGTTACGAAGTTGTCACAATTCAATCCCTAAAGCTTCCAAACTTGCCTCCATCTGGACTAGAAGTGATTCCATCTCTTAAGCTAATTTTAGGGACAAGAGCCCTGGAGTAGTAAGGAAGAGAAAGGTGTGTGGGAGTTTGAGGGGCACATCCTATCAGATGTTCTCTCTGAAGATGATGTTCTTCTCTGAAGAAGATTTTTCTAAACACATACTCTCCACCTCCTCTAATTGTAAAGCCGTGCAATCCACAGATGTTGGCTTGGCAAGTGTGACCTTGCAGTCAGAAAAGCGAAGCAGCAGAGGGTTCACTGTGCCAGGTACCGGGACTTGAGTTTTCAAGGAAGCAGTACCTTCCCAGTGCACTGGTGAACAGAGAAAACATTTTACTTTCTCTCCTCTCCTCCTTTTTCCTCTGGGGTGCTAGAGAAGGGTTGGGTGGAAAAGTTGGGTTGGACTGAGGAAGAACTGCAAAGACATTTTTGTGTAGAACAGCTGAGGTCTCTGTACCATACCTCGTGTTTGGTTTGGTTTTTATGGGTTCATGGTTGAAATACACAAAAGCATAGGTGCCAAAAGGATGGAAAAGTCATTTGGAATAAGAATAGGCGCTTGAACATGACCTCATGGGAAGAATGTTGCTCAGTGGAGACAAGTGGGAAACATACATAGATGTGGGGGGCTGACACATTGTTCACTTTCCAGAGGAGGGTTGGTGGGGGGGCAGCATGCCAAATGCTGGTAAAAATGTTCTGGAGGGCAAACCTTACGTGGCCTGAGCATTTGGAATTTTTTGTTGGCTTCTTCCTACGGCTGTGTTTTCCAACTCTTCGGGCATAGGAAAGCTCTCTTCATTCCCTTGCAGGCTGTTAATTCCCTAACATGTAGGCCTTTGTCTCATTGACGAAATCCAAGCCAAAGGTAAGCAAAGGAGAAATTTATTATCTCACAGTTTTGTGAAGATTGGAATTACGCTGCCACAAGCCAGAAAGCTATCAGAAGAGAGGAAAGAGGCCCAGAAGAGATCCTTTTCTAGCACCTTCAGAGGGAGCATGGCCCTGCTGACACCTTGATCTCAAACTTCTGGCCTCCAGGACTGTGAGACAATATACAATATATTTCTGGTATTTAAGCTATTCATTTTGAGATACTTTGTTACAGCAACCCTAGGAAACTAACACACCATCTGAACTCCTTGAACAAATGCAGTGCCAGAATTTATGCTTCAAGTGCCTTTCTCACTGCCTCTTTTGCAGATTTTTTTTTCCCCCGGAGCAGGAAGATACTATCTCAGAAGGAGTCTGTTTACAGTATCCCAGTGGTTGTGTTTCTGTGTGTACTCTGCATTTGTGGTTGAGGTGAACTTTGCTGAGTTCTATGAATCTAAGTGTTTAAAAATGGACCTCAACAAGAACCCTAGATTTTTGAACCCTTTATTTTTGAATCAAGAAAAACAGTTCTTAAAAAAGATTTAAAAAATACTTTTACATGGATTTCAAGGAAGTAAATATTTTCCACATTAAATGTCTGTTAGAATGAGTGTAATTGGGCAATCTCAGATAAGTCATTTACCTCCCTGAGTCATGTATTTTAAAAATGATGGTAACAGACCCTGTTGCATCCAAGAGTTGCTTTAAAAAAAAACCAACTAAACAAATGAGTGTGAAAACCCACTGTGAACTGCAAAATACTATACGCTTTTGTCGACATTAACCAAATTTATGATTATTGTTTTATCATTTGCACTCTGCATTCTTTTAAAATAAATTTGAGACATAATGAAATACAGATAATTAAAATGGAAATTAAAATACAAAACTGTCTAGGCGAAAGAGAACACAAATATACTGTAAGTCCTAAACTAAACTAGTGTGGTGGAAACTGCCTTAGCAAACAGCTAAATTACAATGCCCGGGATTCTTTGCAATCAGATGTGGCCATGTGATTTGGTTCTAGCCAGTGGGTCCTAATAAATGGTCCTAGACAGATCTGTGCCACTTCCAGATCTGACCCATGAAGCCTCCTGGAGGGTGTTTTTCACAGCATAACCCATTCAAAAAGGGTGGAATGGTGACCTGAAGACCAGAGTGATCTTAGAAGTCATGTGTTGAACATGGTAGAGGTGTATTAGCCTAGAATGTATGTGTGAGGAGCAGACAGACCGTTTCTTTCCTCCAAAGGCAATAGAAGTTCCTGCCCTGGGCTGCTCGCTGAGTCTGTAATGAACCTCGCCTGACATACCTCGGATCTGTCTGTTACAGGAGTTTAGTTCAGCTGATACATAGGGTTACTGTATTTGAGTATTAAATTCAGCGTTCAACATTTCTGAATCAGAGACTGCTAAAACTGGGAGACACCTTAGAGATCTAGTCTACTCCACTCATTTTTCAGGTTATCATCTTTCTCTGTTAATCCTGCAGTGTCTCCAGATTGCCTTCATAATGAAATTCAAAATCCTTAACACGCTTCACAAAACATGTTCTGATTTCTCCCTATCTTGTTTCTTATCATTCTTTATTTTGGAGATACTTCTCTAATTAAACAGAAAAACTTGCCGTTCCTCTAACCTTCTCATTTCTGTGTTTCTTGCTGTCCCTGAACTGCTTTCTTTTTTCCTTGCCTATATTGAGATCATCTCTATTATCACCTCTGAAAATCTCCTAATTTTCCCTACTTGTCACTTTTTATCTTATATTTTCTGGTATTTTCCTGCAGCACTCGATGCTGTTCCTATAACACTTTGCTCTATTGTAATCATTGGTTTGATTTAGGGACTTGTCAACTAGACCAGAGTTCACTGATGGCAGAAGACTTACTTTGAAACATCTTCGTATCCATGGTTTCTACCACAATACCTAGAATGTTTTTCAAATAAGTGAGAAAATTATTTCAGCAATATTTATTAAGTGCTTCACATGTGCCAAGCTCTTTAAGCACTAGGAATCCAAAAATTGACAAGGATTCTGCTTTCATGGAGATTACACTCCAGTGGAGGAGATAGACATCAAATCAAATAAAAAAAATAGAAACTTGGTAAATGCTGTGCATAATACATATATCAGCCATTAATAACGTTCCAATCTGACTTCCCAGCGCATGACTACAAGAAATTTATGATTTGGCACTCAAAATTATTATAGTTTCAGATGTTGCGAAATTATTGAATCCTATAAGTAATAATCATACCTATCCCATATTGAGCCCTTATTATGGGTGAGACACTTCAAAAGGATTAGCACCTTAAGGTCTTGCTGAATTCTCAGGAAAACCCTCTCAGTTATAGACTGTTATTGCAGAGGAATGAATTTATAATTATGGTCTCTAGACCAAACTCAGAATCAGAATCGTCTACCTAAAAATGTCGTCAGGCACAGGTTGGGTTAGTTTTCAGCTGTGACTTGTACCAAGCTCTGATCCTGGTAACACCCAGGGTTGTCTGGAATTAATCTACAACTTGTTTTTCTTTACAGAGGGAATTACAAAGCGAGATGCTTCTCAGATCTAGTGAAATCTTAACTCCAGATCATTGGCATCTGTGTATTCCTGTGAGCACTCCAGGAAGCCTGGGAAAGTATACCTCCACGTGAGGGTTAACTGCATGTTTCCTCCCCCACCTTTCTTTTCTTTTATTCCTACTGTCTCCATATAATTATCCCCATTTTTCCAGATGGGAAAGTTGGGGCTTAGTGGGATAGTAAGTGCTATATCTTACTATCTTATAGTAAGATATTATCTTATAATCTATATAATATAATCTATATTATATATATATATATCTATATATAATATAATCTATATTATAGTAAGATATTATCTTATTATCTTATATCTAGAGGTGTGATATGATTGCCTAAATTCAGCTATGGAAAATAAAGAAAGCTCTGTTTTCACATATATAAGAATCAATGGCTTATAGAGACAATTAGAAAAAATATATAGGTTTATAATTTTAGATATTTAAAAAAAGAAAGCACTCAAATTTTTCAGGTGATACATTTCTGGCCTTTACTTGTAGAAGAAATTATTTGGAATTTTATGAGCATTCATTCATTTACATGCAGGAGTCAAAATGTTCCATAGGACACTGTCCTTGCTTTGGAATAGAATGAAACAGATGTACCAGCAAATGTTGAAAAAGTACTAATTGGGGCACCTGGGTGGCTCAGTCGTTAAGCGTCAGCCTTCAGCTCAGGTCATGATCCCAGGATCCTGGGATTGAGCCCCTCATCGGGCTCTCTGCTCAGTGGGAGGCCTGCTTCTCCCTCTTCCACTCCCCTTGCTTGTGTTCCTTCTCTCACTGTCCCTCTCTCTCTGTGTGTCAAATAAATGAATAAAATCCTAAAAAAAAAAAAGAAAAAGTACTAATTGCTATGATAGAATGGTTATTACATATTATGAACATTCATTGAAAGAGGTACCTATATGTCCATGGATGGTCAAGAACAGTGTTACTGAGGAGGTGACATTTGATCCGGTCTCCTTAGTTTGAGTAGAAATTCATGGAACAGAGAGAGAGACAATATATACAGAGCAGAAGTACAGAGCATGCAAGAGCTTGGAGGGCACATAGGAAAAGAGCAAAGAGTTGAGTTTGCTTGTTATAGAGGATGCTGGGAGAGTGGTGGTGGTGAGAGAGTGGCCAGAGGGAAGGTAAACCAAATCACAGAAGGCTTTGTAGGCTATGACTAGAAGTGCAGATATCATCTTATGTAAAATATAAAATGTGAGGTTAATGAAAACATTTAAGATGGAGAAAGGACATAAAGATATTGGTGTTTTCAAATGGTAATGGTGAAGATAGGAAAGCAGAATTGCTTTGAGAAGGATGTTTTCAAGAAAAATTTAGGAGATAGAAACTATGAGAACTGATGACAAAGATAATTTAAGCGAGAGGAAGAACTGGAGCTGTGCTTTCTGGTAGGATGGCCATATGTGGCTATTTAAATTAACACTAAATGCAGCAAAAATTCATTTCCTCAGCCATACTAGCCACATTTCAAATGCTCTATAACCATGAGTATCTTGGAACCATATTGGACAGCACAGACATAGAACACTTCCATCGTCACGGAAAGTTCTATTGGACAGCACTGGATTAAAGACTGTTTTAAATTTGGGCAGTGAATGACAATGGCACGTAAATAGGGAATATAGGAGAAAGTTTGAAAGAAAAAGAAAAGGATTTCTATTTTGACACAGTGCATTTAATGTATTGCTGGGCATCCAAGTGAAAATGTTAAGGAAGCTGGTGGAAATTAGGTCTGATACTCAAGAGAGAGGCAAGGATTATAGACAGATATTTCAAGGCCTTCAATATTTTTTCTTTTTTTTAAATTAAAATTTAATGTATTATTTGCCCCAGGGCCACAGGTCTGTAAATCATCAGTCTTATACAATTCACAGCACTCACCATAGCACATACCCTCCCCAAAGTCCATAACCCAGCCAACCTATCCCTACCCCCCTTCCCCCCAGCAACCCTCAGTTTGTTTCACAAGATTAAGAGTCTCTTATGGTTTGTCTCCCTCCCGATCCCATCTTGTTTCATTTTTTCCTTCCCTAACCCCCACAAGATGCCGCCCTGCCTCTCAAACTCCTCATATTAGAGAGATCATATGACAATGATCTTTCACTGATTGACTTATTTTTCTCAGCATAATACCCTCTAGTTCTATCCATGTCATTGCAAATGGCAAAATTTTGTTTCTTTTGACGGCTGCATAGTATTCCATTGTATATAGATATATCACATCTTCTTTATCCATTCATCTGTTGATGGATATCTAGGTTCTTTCCATAGTTTGGCTATTGTGGACATTGCTGCTATAAACATTCAGGTGCATGTGCCCCCTTGGATAACTACGTTTGTATCTTTAGGGTAAATACCCAGTAGTGCATTGCTGTGTTGTAAGGTAGCTCTATTTTCAACCTTTTGAGGAACCTCCATACTGTTTTCCAGAGTGGCTGCACCATCTTGCATTCCCACCAACAGTGTAGGAGGGCTCCCCTTTCTCCACATCCCTGCCAACATCTGTCCTTTCCTGACTTGTTAATTTTAGCTATTCTGACAGGTGTGAGGTGGTATCTCATTGTGATTTTGATTTGTATTTCCCTGATGCCAGGTGTTGTTGAACACTTTTTCTTGTGTCTGTTGGCCATCTGGATGTCTTCTTTGGAGAAATGTCTATTCATGTCTTCTGCCCATTTCTTGACTGGATTATTTGTTCTTTGGGTGTTGAGTTTGAGAAGTTCTTTATAGATTTTGGATACTAGCCCTTTATCTGATATGTCATTTGCGAATATCTTCTCCCATTCTCTCAGTTGTCTTTTGGTTTTGTTGACTGTTCCCTGTGCTGTGCAAAAGCTTTTGATCTTGATGAAGTCTCAATAGTTCATTTTTTCCCTTGCTTCCCTTGCCATTGGCAATGTTTCTAGGAAGAAGTTGCTGTGGTTGAGGTCGAAGAGGTTGCCGCCTGTGTTCTCCTCAGGATTTTGATGGATTCCTTTCTCACATTGAGGTCTTTCATCCATTTTGAGTCTGTTTTTGTGTGTGGTGTAAGGAAATGGTCCAGTTTCATTCTTCTGCATGTGGCCATCCAATTTTCCCAACACCATTTGTTGAAGAGACTATCTTTTATCCATTGGACATTCTTTCCCGCTTTGTCAAGATTCGAAGACCATAGAGTTGAGGGTCTATTTCTGGGCTCTCTGTTCTCTTCCATTGATCTATATGTGCCTGTTTTTGTGCCAGTACCATACTGTCTTGATGATGACAGCTTTGTAATAGAGCTTGAAGTCTGATATTGTGATTCAAGGCCTTCAGTTTATAAGTACAGGCTGAAGCCATGGAAGTGGTTTGAGAAGAGGACCAGGTATACCGCCATAGATCTCCCTCACTTAAAGGGAAGTAGAGAAATAGTAATACAGTATGAAAAGTGATCTAAGGAATCTGAAAAGCCAGAGAAAAATTCTGAGGGAGTGATAAAATCAATGTCAAATTAGGCAAAAATGTCCAAAGCTGGGGTGCTTGGGTGGCTCAGTTGCTTGGGGTTCTCTCTCTTCCTCTTCTTTTGTCCCTCCCCCCTCCACTCTCTCTCTCAAATAAGTAAATAAATAAAATCTTTAAAAAAAAAAGTCCAAAGCCTTAGAGCACCCAAATAGGATTTGCCTTGAAAAGACTCCTCCAGTTTTGAAGATTAGGAAGTCATTAGTAATCTTGCCTACAGTGGTTTCAATGAGTGGTGGGAGAAGAAGCCAGATCTTAGCAGAGCTGGGATGAAATTGATGTCTTGTCAGGGAGGAGTGGTATAGGACAGACCAGCTCTCCCTCATTTGAGAAGTTTGGCTGTAAGAATGGCAAAGAGACATAATTATCTTGAGGGATGGGGAAGGATAAATAAATTTTTTTTTTATTTTTTAGAAAGTGTGAAACTTGAATTTTCTTTACCTGTAAGGAAGGAGTGGGCAGAGTGAAAAAGACTTAAATGGCCTTGGAGTGAAGTTATGAGTACTGAGCCAACTGTAAGAGATAGTGGAAGAAAAGATGGGTGAAACTTGGGATGGGAAAAAGATACTTCCGTTTCTCAGAGCCAGGATGGAAGGAGAGAATGATTAATAGTTGGGGGTGGAGGTAGAGAAATGTGGAACTGTTCACATCTTAGTTTTATAACAATGTTTTCAACTATGATTTGTAGACTCTACAGTAACATTATGTATGTGGCTAATGTTGAATGTTGATAAAAGCCAAAGATATGTCAACAGTGTGTAACTCAATTTGTATGATCTTGTGTTGGGGAAAGCTAATGACATCTAAATGGACAAATTTCCAGACTAGAATGCCTTAGAGTAAATCCATTAGGCTAACTTCCAATACATTTGTGTCTAAATTGGACTTCTGTAGAGCAGGTTAATAATCATCTCAGAGTTGAATTTTGTGGTAAATAAGCTCCAAGGAAGACAAAATAAGTAAATGAATAAGTCTGTACTTTACACATCAGAATCAAACTGCAGAGCACCAGCTACAGAAAATAAAAAAGCCTAAAATACTAACAGAGAAGAAAAAACATTAACTACAAGAGTAGGTAATTAGATTAGATTGGCAACAAACTTCTCAGTGGCAACAGTAGAAGAATGAAGAAAGAAGGGAATTATCTTTAAAGAAAACATAGTTGTCAATCTAGTATACCCAACTAAACTATGATATAAGGGCAAAGGTAAAATGAAGACATTGAAGAGTAATCTTGAAAGAATTTACCAGTTAAACATTCTCATGGAAAAGTTACTTAAGAACACACTTTAGGTGGGGCGCCTGGCTGGCTCAGTGATTGGGTATCTGCCTTCAGCTCAGGTCAAGATCTCAGGGTCCTAGGATGGAGCCTTGAATCAAGCTCCCTGCTCAGTGTGGAGCCTGCTTCTCTCTCTGCCTTTCTCCTGGCTTATGCTCTCTCTCTCAAATAAATAAAAATCTTTTAAAAAACTAACAATTAAACCAATAAACTTTAAAAAAAGTTTTAAAGAACACACTTTGGGAGTAAAGACTTGTGAATGTACAGAAGGAAAATAGGAGAAGCAAAAGGAAATGTGATCAAAAGAAATTAGTAAATATGGTAGTATCTAATAATCACTAACTCTATAAAACAATGAAGACAGTACTGATTAAAGACAAAACATATGTGGAGTTAAAATACTAACAATAATAATGTGTAGAACAGGAGGAATGTGAGTAGAGTGAAAAGTTCTGCAGACCTTTTATTACCCAGGAAGAAGAGAGAGAAATTGTTTCAGATTTTAAGTCAAATCATGCATGTGGAAATTATAAAGGTAACCACTAAAGTTACAGAAATAGAATATATAAAATTCAAATAACTCAAAATCTGAAAACAATAAAGATCAAACTTAAGCTGAGGAAGAGAATAAAAAAGAGTTGTAGAGAATTTTTCATATTGTGCCTGCTGACTCTTTTCTATATTACTTTGAAGATGTTTCACTATCAGTTGTGAATGTCTTTGAGTTTATGGGTTTAGGAAAGAGGGAGACTATGCAGTTTCCTCCATACTTGTGACATGCCAGCCAACATAGCACTAAATGTTAGTGTCACAGAGTGTCATTTTGGTGGTGAAATGATCAGATGCATAGAAATCCCAACAGAATTAAGAGAAATCTATTAGAACTGAAAAGAGTTCAGCAAAGTTTTAGGTATACAACCTCTTTATAAAAATCAATAGTATTTTCCGATGTCATTATCAACTAGAAAATATAATTGAAATATGATGCTATTTATAATATCACCCCAAATGAATAAATATCTAGAAACCAACTTAAAAAAGAAAGCCAAGGGGTGCCTGGGTGGCTCAGTGGGTTAAAGCCTCTGCCTTCAGCTCAGGTCATGATCCCAGGGTCCTGGGATCGAGCCCCACATCGGGCTCTCTGCTCAGCGGGGAGCCTGCTTCCCTTCCTCTCTCTCTCCCTGCCTCTCTCCCTACTTGTGATCTCTGTCTGTCAAATAAATAAATAAAATCTTTTAAAATTTAAAAAAATTTTTAAAAAGCCAATATCTTTGTGGGGAAATATTTAAACCTCCATTAAAAACATAAAAGAAGTTTTGAATAAATGGACAGACTGATTTAATGTGGTACAAATGTCAATATTCCTCAAACAAATCTACAAGCTACAGTTCAAGTCAAAATTCCCTTTATATTGTTTAAAGAACTTGAAAAACTCTTTATAAAATTTTGGAAAATAAAAATCTATGAATAGCTAAGCTACATTTGAAAAAGAAGAGAGAAGAAAGAGTATTTACTATATTGCATATTAAGACACTTGACAATTATGTGGTTTAAAATTTTTTTAAATTATTGGTAATGGAACAAATAGATCAGTGAAATGGAATATAGACTCTAAGATTGAACTGTGTATATGGGGAATTTATACAGCTGACAGAGTGACGTATTAAAAAAAGATGAAAGAACAGACTATTTTAGCATCAGTGGAAAAGTCCTCACACAGGAAGAAGAAATTTAGATCCCTGTTTTACACTGTGTAAGAGGTACTTCTGCATAAACTGAAGACATCATTGTGAAGATTAAAAATTCTAAATCTAATAAAAATATTTACAGAAAAATAACCACAAAAAAACAAACCTGATTTAAAAACGGGTTAAGGATATGAAAAGGCGGTATAAAGAGGGAACTCTGAATGGCTGCAGTCATCAAGAGCAACTTCAGATGTTGTCATCAGAGATGTTAAAGCAACAGTGAGACGCCGTATTAAAGCTATCAGATTAGCTAATGTTAGAACTGTACACACAAAGTGCAGGTCAGCATACGTAACGATGGATACTTCAATGTTCTCCCATGGATGTGTGGAATGGTATGTTCATTGCTGTTATGCCCTATGGGCTGGCAGATTCTTGGGTGTTTATCCCAGAGAATTTCTCGCATATCTATGAAGATACATATAAGTAATGTTAAAATGGGAAACCATGTGTGTGTGTTAGACCCGATGAAAGCATGAAATATTTGAAGAGAGGAGAAAGTAGGGCAGCAGGTTGGTGAGATGTCTATAAGCTTGTTATTCTTTCTTTTGGGTTTGAGTTCTGAGGGAAAACTATAAAACCATCTGGATAGGTATGGGGGGAATCAAAGTGACTGGGCTGTTTGTGCAGATTTTTATGCAAAGCCTTACCTTTGGCCCAAGCCACATTTTCTCACATCTCTGGTGAGAGAAGGAAATAAACACAGATGGAGGATGGTGTCTAGAGGAATGACCCGGAGGTCTTGTGCCTGATTCTATACTGCAGATGATGTGGGGGGCAATGAGAGGACTGAAGACATGGGCTTAGGACAATGAGGCAGCAGTGTGTAGGGACTTTCCGAGAACAAACCAATGGCTGTGTCTACTGACTTCAGCAGTGGGTGTCTGCGTGATGGTCTGTAGGGGCAGGAGTGATCAGCCACATTTCAGGAGATGTCATCGTAAAATTCCCAGAGGCCAAACCATACCCAACTATTCCATAAACCTAGATACCAGGGAAAGGCATAAAGACCTACAGGTGGGGCATGTAAGCATCCTTTCCTCTGATAAATCACACGATTTATCACATGATTAAAATCATGTGTTAAATCACATGTTAAAATCACATGATTTCCCTCATAGATAACATATTAGAGTGCAAAAAGAGGAAAAGAAGGTTGGCTACAAAAATGAATAATTTACCCCAAAGAGATTTGACCTGAAAGAAATAGTTAAGCAGGAAGAGATGTCTTTAATTGGCATGGGAGATTAGAGCAGTTTTAAAATAAGAAGACGCTGTGTTTTCCCCCTCCATACGTGGATGTAAAGTTTGTGGCATGACCTTGTTACGTTGCCATAGGAATTGTCATTATACCAAATTAAGTATGTGATTCAGGCAGTTCTTTATCACACTTGATCTAAACAGATGGGAAACCCTGTGGAGCAAATTACAGGATGATTCAGAGCAGGAAACACACTTTCACAAGGAAACAAGAATCATAAGGCCCTGGTAATCGTGTGCAATGGGTTCACCCACGAATATTAAACAGAGGCCGTTGTGGGATAAGAGCAGCTTCTATGACTCCTAGTGGTTTTGACAAACTGAGAAACTTGCGTCAGAGCCTCACTCAGGTGTTTTCAGGGCTCCAGTGGCGTTCCTCATGTCCCTGCATTTTTTTTTTTTAAATCCCCTGACAGATGCTATCCTTTGCTTTTCGGTTCTTGGCTAATGCCTCTTTTTTCCCCTTAAAATGCACATACCTTAATTTAACACTGATTTAAAGCAATTCCCCCGCCCCATTTTTTTGGGTCACCAAATTTTCCTCTAGTTATTCCTACCGCATTTTGACTATTAATGTCTACCAGCAGGGAGAACTTATTATAAGATAGTTGCTTCTCATTCTTAATTAATCAAAGATAAAGAACAGTTCAATTTAAAACTTCTGGTCTGCTTCTAGAGCTAGCCACTACGTCTTCACCATCTTAGTATATTCTAGGCTTACAGTTTCTCTTTATGTTCATTTATCACTTCCAGGACTTCCAAAATGGAGACATAGTAAATGAATAAGGCAGGACAGTGCAGTTTTGGTGAAAGGACATGACTGGTTTTTGAATGAGTTCACATCCTAGTTTTGTTTTTCACTTAGGTGAGTTACTAAACTGACCCTCATTCATTTAAAGGATGATAAGACTTTCTGCATTATTGTGGGAAAATTTAGATGGTTCAATATGCCTACCAGTGAGGAGGGGGAAATTAACCGTTTAATTTCCAATATTTAGGGTTCTTTTATCCTGGTTTTTAGTGAACTTTAGCTCTGTAAATAAGAAGGCTCCAAATAATAATAAAAGTTAGTTAGTAGTTATTTGGGAAGTTTAGGTAAATTCTTTGGTGGAATTCTTCCCAGAAAAGTGAGAAAGTGAGTGACTCAAGTGAGTAACAAATGTTTCTCAAAGTAAGGTAGTTTCCAATTCTTTAATAAATCAGCTGATAGATCATTAATAGATTTTGGTGATAGAACACTGTTTTCATTTCCCAGAGCTGCTATAACAAAGTACCATAAACTGAGTAGCTTAAACAGCAGAAGTTCATTGTCTCATAGTTCTAGAGAAGTCTGAAGGTGTCAAGTAGGGCCACATTCTCTCAGATCTGTAGTGGAGAGTGCTTCCATGCCTTTTCTACCTTCTGCTGTGTGTAAGCAATCCTTGGCACTCCTTGGCTTTGGGTGGGTCCCTCCAATCTCTATTATCAGATGACTGTTTTCTCCCTGTGTGTCTTCACCTCTTCCTTCGGTGAGAGTTGGTTCCAAATTTCCCCTTTTTATTTTTTTTTAAGATTTTATTTATTTATTTATTTATTTGAGAGAGAAAGAGAGTGAAGTCAAGCTATGGGAGGGGCAGAGGAAGAGGGAGGGAGACAAGCAGGCTCCCTACTGAGCAGGGAGCCCAATGTGGGTCTTGATCCCAGGACCCTGAGATCATGACCTGAGCTGAAGGCAGCCACTTAATTGACTGAGCCACCAAGGCACCCCTCCCCTTCTTACAAGGGTACCAGTCTTACTGGATAAGGGGCCCATCCTAATCTAGCATGATCCTATCTTAACCAATTACACCTGCAACAACCCTATTTCCAAATAAAGTCACATTCTAAGGTACTCAGAGTTAGACCTTCAACATATGAATTTTGGGGGACACAATTCAACAAATAGCAAGGAGAAAGAATTCAGGAGGAAAGAAATTGCTAACTCATATCCAGAGAACATTGATAAGTTTGTATATTCTGTTTTCTTCAGTCCTGAGTCAATAAAAATTGAGGGTTCAGCTGAGACTTTGGGTATTCACTGCTGGTTGGAGAACTGTTTGGAGGCTGGACAGGTCCATCAGAAGCATAATTCCTTTCCAGAGGTGGCTTGGCATATGGAGCTCACCAGGGGTAAAGGCGGTGGTAATGTGTGGGTGAGCCAGCCGGGGAGGTAGACAAGTCCAGACACAAGTTGAAAAGAACCTTTCTATTCTGGACTCATATCCCAACACTTTATAGAAAACAGGACCCAGGGAAAGTGCCTTCTCAATAGAATGTGATCATCTCCTTCCAGAGTCACAGATTTATGAATTTTCCTGTTGGTTTCTTTATTTTCATCTCCCTAGTTGCCCAGAGGAAAATCAGGATAATTCTGACAGTAGAACTTTCAACCTAAGCCCTTTTATTGCTCCTGGGTTTGTGGTTTTGGGTATTACTCATACTTTTACATCCACAAAGTGACCTTAAGTTGTTGAAATGTGGTCATTAATTAATCAAGTAATCTAAGTAAAACCTTCCCTGTTAGACATTTCTTGTATCATTTTTCCAGTGAGTTTTGAAACTGGGTTTCCAATAATTTTCTGATCATGAAGGATCCTCTGGCTTTGGACTCACAGTAGAAAAGTTCATGGAAAGCCTAGGGTGTTAACTTCTTTCCTGGCTGTATTCCAGCTGGTTTTAAATTGCTCTGCTTGCTTTGGCTTTCCCACATTCCCTCTGTATGTGGGAGTTATAGGAACCTTCCACTAGTGTCCAGTAAAACTCACCCCTTCCCTCTCAATCTTGCTGCAAAAGGCTGGAAAAAACTTGGTGGTAATCTTACCTTAAAACTCAGGCCAAAGGATAGACAGAGGTAACGAGAGGGGGAAGTGAGGCATGGTGGTCATTTTTCACACTTAACTGTTTGTGAGAAACAATGAGGAAAGAGCTCCACAGAGGGAATGGCCCTTTATGGAGTAGATCCTTCATTATTTCTGAAAGAAATAATGAGTCCCATGAGAATTCAAGATTCACCTAGAGGTTTAAGAAAGGATTAGCAATTCATGTGTGCTACCAGCCAAAGGCAAAAAGGAGGTTATTCTTGCATTGTGGGTGGCCAAATGTCCGTAGAGCTTTGGGATTATCTGACAGATAAATCGCAATGATAAAAAAACAAAGGAGGGATTATTTCTAAGCAGACAGCTATGCTATTAAGTCATTCAGATAAGCAGTGAGCACTTAGGGGGTTGTTCAAACTGTCCTCAAATACTCTCATAATATATTGTCATCCAAAAAATTGTTTTACCCCTCCTTTTATAATTATGAAGGTAATACATGCACATTGAAGAATAATCAGACTGTATGGGAAAAATAAAGGAACTTTGAAAAAATATACTATAAACCTTCTACCATAATTATTTTCTTTTTTTAAAAAAAGATTTTATTTATTTATTTATTTGAAGGAGAGAGAATGAGAGAAAGAGAGCATGAGAAGGGGGGAGGATCAGAGGGAGAAGCAGACTCCTTGACGAGCAGGGAGCCCGATGTGGGACATCCTGGAGCGAAAGGCAGTCGCTTAACCAACTGAGCCACCCTGTGCCCCACAATTATTTTCATCATTGCACATTGCCCTCTAGTTTTTGTCTAATGCCTTCATTTTCCTTGAGTTGTAACCTGCTTAATATTAAATCTTAAATGTTTTCCTGTGTTGTTATATAGGTTTTATTATTATCATTTTATGTGGCAGGATACTACTTCATCGTATTATGTATGTTAAAGCACTTTCCTATGGTGGGATATTGGGAAACATGTACTTTTTTTTTTTTTAAGATTTTATTTATTTATTTGAGAGAGGAAGAGAGGGAGTATGAGAGGAAAGACTGTCAGAGGGAGAAGCAGACTCCCCACTGAGCAGGGAGCCCGCTAAATGACTTGATCCTGGGACTCCAGGATCATGACCCAAACTGAAGGCAACTTCCCAACCAGATGAGCCACCTAGGCACCCAGAAAACATGTACTTTTATGGGTAAATTGAGTTATATTCTTCATAGGTGGTATTTTGATTCATTGCATTTGGGGGGAATACATTTTCTAGGAACCATCTTGAGTTCATTAGACGTAAGAATTTATTAAAAATGAGAATTACCTAGTACCTGCTCCACCAGCCATTTGTAAAAGATGAATATTAGAAACTTGGGCCATGGAGTTAGTATTCTAAAAAAGAAAGAAAGGAATGAAAAGTGCTGTTTGGGTGTCAAAGAGAACTAAAGAGAAATTTAAGGCATTAGTAGAGAGATTAGTGACTATAATAATGTATTTCTGTGTTCTGGATAAGAAGGCATTCGGCATGGTCTCTGCAAAACGAAGCCAGAATTCCAACTAGAAATGCAATAATGTTAAGAAAACTTTTCTTGGCATTATACGTTCACACATGTACTTTTATATTCTGCAAAGTTGAAAAAAAAAGTTAAAATTCTGAAGTATTGAGGCCACAGCTATAAAAAATTAAGGTTTTAAACTAAGAAAATATATGTTATGGTATGCTAAATATTATTCTAAATAGTGCTTTTTCATGCTGGCAGACGTTCTACTTCTGCCAATGTGAACAATTATTTTTGCTGGCCAAAACAGTTTAAACAAAAACAGAAGTAAGCCACCATTTCTTAACACAGTAAAGTTGAAAATTTCAAACATTTAATGGAAATTATTTTCACATTTATTTCATTGGTATTCAAAGGAAGTAGTAGGAATTCCATGAAAGTTTGTGTTTATGACAAAAGTAAATTGCTAGTGTAAAGTTATTTGGAGGTTAGAAGGATGATAAATGGAGATGGTTTAGAAGGAAACAAGTATATCTATTTTAAAAACATTATTATTAGCTTCTTCCTTCTTTGACCCTTACACACTGTGAAAGAGTCTGAAAAGGATGCAGTGAGTGGACTACCAAATAGTCATTCTTTTTTTCATGTTTAACAGAAACTGAATTGTTCTCAGTGAGTTCCATGGATCCAGCTAAAATACTTCCCCAGACTTGCTCACAATTTGGGGTAGTGACATGACATTTTGGCTGATGAATAATTGACAAAATCTCCTAGATTCTACTTCTTTACTCTTCTTTCCTTGTTCTTGCCTGGAAAGCAGATAGTGAGGTTGAAGGTAACAGCCAACTGGAGACATCCCACAGTCAGGCTGAGGAATTTGGCTACATAATGAGAATGAGGAGTGAAAGGAAGAAGGATCCTGGGGCACTGATGGCACCATGGAGCCACTGGGCTGCTTGTTGCTGTACTTCTTTTAATGTGAGGCAGATTATGCGAGGCTATTTGGTTAAGCCACTGTCATCAGATTTCTGTTACATACAATACTCACAAATGCTAAATGAGGCAGACCCCTTGATATAGCCTCTTCTTGTATCTTGTATTTTATTTACAAACTATCCATAATGGGCAATAATGTGCTTAATGGTTTTTGTCCTCAAATACTCTGAGCTATTAATTACATCAATGACTTGACATTTGTAAAGCATTCTGTCTTGCTCATTATTGTATTAAATGCTTGTAAGTTCCTGACACATTGTGTGCACTTAGTAAATATATATTTCCAGGTAATTTAGAAAGCTCTTTGGCTCCAAAATGCACACCCACACCCCCTCCCCACACACGATGGACATCTTTACATAAATGTATGTATGCGCAAACATTCTATTGTAAGTTATGTGTTTTCCACTTGCCAACCCTTGTATGGCTTTGAAACACTTAGGTATTAAAGAATCACGCTATGAGAATAATTGTCACTATTTCTTTTCCAATTAGGATTTGTATATTACTGTAAAGATGGACATTTATATGTCTTATTGAACTCTAAGGTCTTAGAGAAATATAAGGGAACTGATGTGGCTGAAAGGGAGATAAGGAAACAGTGACTTTAGATCTCCAGCATTTGTCAGGCCGCCTGAATAAGCATTCTGTAAAAACAAAATGAAACAAACACACAGGATTTTAAACTCAAGGAACTTTTGGAAATACAGCGTGTTACACCATATTTTTCCTGGTGATTCATGGGTCCATTAAAGTTGCCTACAGTAGAGGAATCTGTTTAACTTTGTGTAATCTGACATTTTCCAATCTTATGTACCATGTGTAACACAAACGTGTTCAGTAAATTCTTGTTGATGGAAGGAAGGCTTCATGGAAGGAAGGATTGATGGAGAGAGGTAAGGAATCTCATGGGATACCAGTATTCTAGAGAAACACCCTGGGGAAGCTGCCTAAGAGCCATGGTTTGAAAAGCTTTCTGGAGACTGGAACATGCCTCACATATTGCTTTTTCTCCATATTCTCATTGCTTAAAATTCTGAGTTTTACTCCAAAGATAGAAAATATGTGAACTTGTTATCTGTTGATCAGAGTTTTCTCAACATAGTACTCTAGGCAATTACTATCAGTTGATTGGCATAAGCAAAAGAGCTAAAACCATCTCAACATAAGCCTTAATATTCCTTTTTCCCAGCCAAATAACTTATATATATTTCACAATCACTAGCCTCATGTCCCTCGCATTATCTGAAGACAGATGATTCACTCTTTCTCCTCAAATACTCTTGTGGTGGTTTTAAAATGACTACGAATTCTTTGATATTTCTCTTCAGTTGATGGAAGATAATTCCTTGTCCACTGAGTGTGGGCTGGGGTGGACTTAGTGAATCTCTTCTAATGAAAAGAATATAATGGAAGTGACAGTGTGAGACTTCAAAGACTAGATATAAAAGACACTATGACTTCCTGCTTATTTTTTCTCTTTCTCTCTATTTCTATCTTTCTCGCCCTCAGATAATTCACTGTGGAAGAAGCTAGCAGCTAGGCTAGATGCCCATGTGGTGAGGAACTGAGGCTTCCCACAAACAGCCATGTGAGTGAGCAATCTGCAAGTAGTGCCTTTAGCCACAGTTGGGCCATCAGATGAAACTGATCAGCCAATATCCTAACTACAACCTCATGAGAAGCTGTGAGCCAGTGCCACCAAGATGAGTGACTTCTGAACTCCTGACCCATAGAAACTAAGCGATACATGAAACTAAGGAATTGTAGGAGTTAGAGGAGTTTTAGGATAATATTTAAAATATAAATGGATAACTAATTCAACAATATGAAGAACTTTTAAAGAAATGGAACTCTTTTACAGCCCCCTTTTAAAACCCACCCTCCTCAATCCCATTTTCACCACTTTGTTATGGCCAGGTTATCCATCAATTCCTATTTTTGTTTTGTTTTATTTTTCTTTCTTATAAAGCGATGGTCAGAAAGCTCTTCTAATACAGGGCCAGACAGTAAATATTTTAGACCTTGTGGGCATGTGGTCTTTGTCACAACTATTGAACTCTGCCCTTGTAGCATGAATGCAGTTGTAGACAATATTTAAATGAATGAGTAGGGCTGTGTTCTAATAATAGCTTATTTATGGACACTGAAACTTGAATTTCACATCAGTTTCACATCATGAAGTATTATTCTTCTTTTGATTTTTTTCAACCACTTAGAAATGAAAAATCATTCTTAGCTTGTAGGTCACTTAAATCCAGGCTGTGGGCCAGATTAGGCCCATGGGTATAGTTTACTGATTCCTGTATTAAGTTAATAGAGTTCTTGATATTTAACTGTCACATGGATGCCCAAAATATTTCAGACAATAATCATGTGACCAAATTATGGTTAAGGGGATGTAGGTGAAAATGATATGTGCCAATTCTGAGTCAACCTCTTAAAGGGAAGTGGTGGACTTCCCCACCCCACCCTCACCTTTATTCGGCTTTCCCACTTCTCAGTGGCTACAGTGATCATCTTGGACCATGAAATGACAGAAATGTCCTTGGGATGGTGGAACTAACAGAGCTAGAATTCCTAACCTTGGCTCATAAGCAGTCATACTGTTACAAGGGTGAGAAATAGACTCTATGTTTTCAGATCCCTTTCATACATCACCAAATGTGAGCTCTAACTAATTTAGCTGATTAGTCTTTGGCTGACATCTCTTAAGTAATGGCAGGTTAATGTGTTGTACTTTCAAGAATCACTGCAGACAGTGGTTAACAGCTATGTGTGGAGTTACAGAAAATTCATTCTTGGTTACCTACCAAGTCAGAGTATTCTGGACATAGGTAGCTTTAACCTTTTTAAAAACCCAGAATTTCTAAAAATTGCAGGTATGTGCCTTTTCTTCTGATTGTTGATTTCCTGCAATTTGGACCAGAACAAATGTGCCTTTGTATCCCAATTCTCCCACCTCTATTATATTATGGCCAAGAGTGGAACATTATTAACCAAGAGAAACATAAACAATTCACTCCTTATTATCTCTGAGGAAGAATTAATTCATATTGTACTTTGTGGAGCTTATTTATATAAATGAATGGGTTTAAAAATCTGCCCCCCCCCCAAGATCCCATGGTCCTATGGATCTTCTCATTCATATCACTGAAAGAAAATGTAGTCATAATAGATATACTTATTTTGTAAATTTTTTTTATTTTCCATAGCAGAACTTGGGGATCCCAGGCTGTGAACCACAGTGAAAACAAAGCCCACAGCCAAAGTCTGCAAACCACTATGAGAATCGTCAGCCATCACTTGGCAGCACCAGAACATTAGGCATTGTCCAAACGCAATTGTTTGAGTTCTTGCACTGACACACAGTGTTTCCCATTCATCTCCCCTCCTTTCTCTCCCTGCCAAAAACCCAACTCGATTTAAGTAGGCACAGTCTTCCAAGTCCTGGCTGCTAGTGTCCCCAAGAGATTTCAGGGAGATGCAGCCTTGGCTGAGGGTCAGAGCCAGAGGCTCCGTGAGGCTCAGTTCCCTCAGTGAAGGGCACAATCTCTGCGTTTTGGGAACAGCTGGAGCTTCGGAGGGAGAAAAGCAGTTTGGCAAGTGAGGAAAGAATGTACTTGTCACTTCAAGAGGCAAGAAACTTCAATTTCTCTCCTGCTTCTGCCAGCAAGTGTTTATTGGAAAGGAGAGTGGTGGTGATGGCAGGTGACTTTTGGTTAGGACTTTATGGAATGTTTCATGTTTATTTTACCTTTTCAAAGAGCAGATAAATGTACAAATCCCACAGTATAACTATTCTGAATTCTGCTCTTGTTTTTATTGGATAAGTGAGTGTTGTTCCTCAGAGTTATTTTTAAGAATGCTGCCTCTGGCCCATTTTGAAACTCTGCTTGCTTTCCTTGTGTGTGAGCTAAAATTTGTTGTAGGGATTTTGGAAGAAAGTAGCGGAGGGTATTAAATGGAAGGTGAAGGCCTACGGGAGGAAGAACCCTGTTCTGAGAACACAAGCTGGATTTACAGATGGGGGAATCAGATGGGCCTGTTCAGACAAAATATGGACTTTTAGCTGACACCAAAGGTGAGGTTATAAAAAGTTTGATGCAGTTGAGGGGGAAATAAAGTTTTTAAGAATGTCATAGTCTTTGGTTGTGTCTTGAGTGCTCTGATTTTCTTGGATTCTTATAGAAATGAATAGAACAAAAGAGACTATTTTTTTCTATCTCTGAATTCCCTTTGTTAGACTTGGAAAGTGCCACCCAATTTTAAGTATTAATTATAAAATGAATAAGAAGTTCAATATTAATATTCAAAAAGTAATAATTGTTACCATTTCAAAGTCTCTTATCTCCCTTCCTCAATTCCTAACGTTTGTGTCTACTTCAGGATTTTTTCTTTTAACTCTATCTATTTTGTTTGCTTGTTTGTTTTTGTTGTGTTTTTTTTTTTAATTTGGCAGTGAAAAAGTTCACTAACTGGGTTTTGGGGCACAAATAGATCTAAAAGTTAAAATAGGGAATCAGTGGGAGGATTGGAAAGGGAACAAATAATTTTTGAGTTCTGTCTTTGTGACAGACCCCTGTACTAGTTCCTTTCCTTGTAAGAATCTGTGAAGTATAAAATATTATGCCCATTTTAAAGAAGGAGACTGAGACTCATAAAGGGTCCTCATAAATTGCCTCACATTATCTGATGTTCTGTTAAATGGTAAAGTCAAGGTATCTGGATATAATGTGGGCTTCTTATTCTAAAGCCCACATTCTTTCCACTGCCACACTTTTGTCTACTTATAAAATCTGGGTCAATTATGTTTACATTAGTTAATCATTAAAAACTGATTGGTCACCAGTAATCTGTATATATTTTTTATTACTCTTCTCTTGCTAGTGTGTTGTGATTCTAGGTAATGAGACTAAGTTGCAAGGACACAAGGGACCCCAGAGTCTTCAAATATATAGTCACTTTGGGTCTCCAGATTTTCCCCAACTAGAATTAGTACTTCTTGAGAGAAAAGTAATACATTGTGGTCTTTTTGTCATTGTCCACAGTGAAATTCCTGGCCTGGCAGGGTTCATGCAAGCCACTTTGGAGGTACGGCCGCCCCCACATCGGGCTGTGTGCTAACTTGACGTTTAACTCGGGCGCTCTTCTCTGAGGCCAAAGCACCAGGTTTCACTCAGCATCCCTCATGTGAATTGTAGCAACTGTTGGTAAAGTGTCTTTTGGGCTGCTGTTCTTAGAAGGGGCCTGTGAGCAAAGCAGGAACTTAGAATTTCGTAGAGTCGTAGAGTGTTCCCCACACAAGAACAGACAATGGGGATGTGAAGAAGTCAGTGAACTTCAGGGAATATCATAGCAGCATCTTTTGTGGTCTTCTTTCTCCATTCATCGGCATCAAGAGCATTACCAGTGGGTCGACATATTGTTGGTTTTTTAATTTAATTTTATTTTTTTTTAAATGTTTAAATATGATTTCCTTATCTATTAAGTTTTTCATTTTGACCCCAGTATAGTTAACATACAGTGTTACTTAGTTTCAGGGGTACAGTGTAGTGATCCAACCATCCCATTCAATACAAGACGCTCATCACACAGGCCCTCCTGTATCACCTCTTCCCCCTATCCCCCCATCCACCTCCTCTCTGGTGACCATCAGTTTGTTCTCTAGAGCTAAGAGTCTGTTTCTTGGTTGTGTATCTGTCTCTCTCTTTTTCTCCTTTGATGGTTTGTTTTGTTTCTTAAATTCCACATATAAGTGAGATCATATGGTATTTGTCTTTCTCTGACTGACTCATTTTGCTGAGCATTATACTCTCTAGTTCCACCCATGTTGCTGTAAATGGCAAGATTCCATTCTCTTTATGACTGAATAATATCCCACTGTATATATAACCACGTCTTCTTTAGCCATTTGCCTATCGCTGGACACTTGGACTGCTTCCATATCTTGGCTATTGTAACTAATGCTGCAGTAAACATAAGAGTGTATTTATCCCTCCGAATTAGTGTTTTTGTATTTTGGGGGTAAATACCCAGTAGTGCAATTGCTGGATTGCAGGGTAGTTTTATTTTTAACCTTTTGAGGAACTTCCATACTGTTTCTCACAGTGGCTGCACCAGTTTGCATTTCCACCAGCAGGACACAAGAGTTCCTTTTCCTCCACATCCTTGTCAACATTTGTTATTTCTCGTGTGTTTTTGATGTTGGCCATTCTGACAGATGTAAGATAGTTTTATTGTAGTTTTGATTTGCATTTTGAGTGACGCTGAGTATTTTTTCACGTGTCTGTTGGCCAAATGTCTTCTTTGGAGAAATGTCTGTTCATTCAGAAGAAATGTCTTCTGCCTGTTTTTAAATTGGATTACTTAGCTTTTTGGTGTTGAGTTGTATACATTCTTTATATATTTTGGATACTAACCCTTTATTAGATATGTCATTTGCAAATATCTTCTCCCATTCAAAGGTTATCTTTTAGTTTTATTGGTGGTTTCTTTTGAAGGCTTTTTTTTTTTTTTATGTAGTCCCAATAGTTTACTTTTGCTTTTATTTCCCTCGCCCCAGGAGACATATCTAGAAAGACGTTGCTATGGCTGATGTCAGAGAAATTACTGCCTGTGCTCTCTTCTAGGATTTTTATGG
This sequence comes from Mellivora capensis, assembly GCA_004024625.1. Taxonomy (NCBI): domain Eukaryota; kingdom Metazoa; phylum Chordata; class Mammalia; order Carnivora; family Mustelidae; genus Mellivora; species Mellivora capensis. The sequence continues at coordinate 41,572 of PISX010001320.1, read as the reverse complement.
TTTCAGTTCTCATATTTAGGTCTTTAATCCATTTTGAGTTTATTTTTGTGTTTGATGGAAGAAACTGGTCCAGTTTTATTCTTTTGCATATAGCTGTCCAATTTTCCCAACATCATTAGTTGAAAAGACTGTCTTCTTCCCATTGCATTTTATTTCCTCCTATGTTGAAAATTAATTATATAATTGTAGGTTTATTTCTGGGTTTTCTATTCTGTTCTAGTGACCTACGTGTTGTTTTTGTGCCAGTACCATACTGTTTTGATCACTATCGCTTTGTAATATAACTTGAAGTCTGAAACTATGACTTCCAGTTTCATTTTTCTTTTTCAAAATTGCTTTGGCTATTCAGGGTCTTATGTAGTTTCATATAATTTTAGGACTGTTTGTTCTAGTTCTGTGAAAAATGCTATTGGTATTTTGATAGATTGCATTAAATCTGTAGATTGCTTTAGGTAATATAGGCATTTTAACAATTTATTCTTTCGATCCATAAGCATGGGATATCTTTATATTTCTTTGTGACCATTGATATATTGTTTTAAGTGTCTACTTTGTGCAAATCATGGTGAGAATATTAATAATTTTTAGAAATTATAAAAATACTTAACTCTTAGAGATTGTCACTTTGCTGTATTCACAAATACAGTAGTCAACACAAACACTGCCTAAGGAGTTTCTCAACCACTACAGAAATGTAGAAATATTTCTTATAAGCCAGAATGTTTAATTAATCAGAACTCCTTATTTTCCAGGCATTCTGAGAAATCAGTATTTTCCTATCACTTGCACCATGACACATCTGGGTTGTTCAGTATACTTTATTCTGCATCTTTAACATTATGTGTGATATACATGACAAATACATATTTAAATAGTCACAGCAATGATCATGATAAATTCCAAGTGGGGTTGGCATGCTCTAATTCTCATGAATTGAGGGATAATATTTCTATGTTACTGCTTTCTATGGCAAGTCCTGAAAACGGCTGCACATGTCTGGCAATTTAAAGTTTCAATAAACTGGGGCACCTGGGTGGCTAACTCAATTAAACATCTAGCTCTTGATTTTGGATCAGGTCATGATCTCAGGGTCTACTGATTGGAGGCCACATTGGTCTCTGCACTCAGTGGGGAGTCGGTTTAAGATTCTCTCCCTCTCCCTCTGCCCCTCCTGCTGCATGCTCCATTTCTCTCTCTCCCCTACTCTCTAAAATAAAAATAAACAAATGTTTTTTAAAAGTTTCAATAAACTAATGCTTGATAATAATAGTGACTTATTTCTCTTACGTATTAAATAACTGGAAGTTTAATTTTGCACATACATTTAAAAATAGCATATATCAGGGCACCTGGGTGGCTCAGTTGTTAAGCATCGGCCTTAGGCTCAGGTCATGATCCCAGGGTCTTGCATTGCTTGCTCAACAGGAAGCCTGCTTCTCCCTCTCCTACTCCCCCAGCCTGTGTTCCCTCTCTTGCTGGTTCTCTCTCTGTCAAATAAATAAAGCTTTAAAAAAATAGCATATATCATATAGAATTGCTGATATGAGTCTAGTAGAACTTTGCCATTAAATCTACTGGATAGGATATGTAAAACGATTTGTCTCTGGACCAAACTGTACCTCTAGTACAAAGTGGATCAGACGAGTTTTCCAGAGTGACACAACTTTACAACTTTACAACCTTGCTGTTGCTTTGTTGTAAGATCAAACCTATTGTAATAGATACACTTTTATGAGTCTAAAATTGAAGAACCTATTTATAGATATTATAATCTAATATGTTAGTGATTCACTGGATGAATTATTAAATAAAAGAATATTTATTAAAGGACTATCTTTAATAGGTTTCCTTGTTTGGGAGAAGATATTTGCAAATGATATATATGATGAGGAGATAAAGAACTTATATAAAGAACTTACACAACTTAACACACATAAAAAATCCAATTAAAAAATGGCAAAGCTCAACTATACTTCAATTAAAAAACATGGGCAGAAAACCTGAACAAGTATTTTTCCAAAGAAGACATACAGATGGTGAACAGACACATGAGAAGATGTTCAATGTCATTAGTCATCAGGGAAATGCAAAAAAAAAAAAAATCATCAGGGAAATGCAAATCAAAACCATGACGAGATATCACCTTACTCCTGTCAGAATGGCTGGCATAAAAAAGACAAAAGGTAAGTGTTGGCAAGAGTATGGAGTAAAGGAAATCCTCATGCAGTATTGGTAGGAATGTAAATTGATGTAGCCATTATGGAAAATGGTATGGAAATCCCTCAAAACATTATAAATAGAAATACTGGGTATTTACCCAAAGAAAACAAAACACTAATTTGAGAAGATATATGCATTCCCATTTTTATTGCTCTAATCTTGATTATTTTCCTTCTTGAGTGTGGGGTTGGCTTAATTTGTTGTTGATTCTCTAGTTCTGGCAGTATACACAAAGATAAACTCAAAATGTATAAAAGACCTCAATGTGAGGCAGGAATCTATCAAAATCCTAGAGGAGAACATAGGCAGTAACCTCTTTGACATCAGCCACAGCAAATTCTTTCAAGATATGTCGCCAAAGGGAAAGGAAACAAAAGCAAAAATGAACTTTTGGGACTTCATCAAGATCAAAAGCTTCTGCACAGCAAGTGAAATAGCAAATCAAAGAGGCAACCCACAGAATGGGAGAAGATATTCGCAAATGACACTACAAAGGGCTGATATCCAACATCTATAAAGAACTCCTCAAAATCAACACACACAAAACAGATAATCATGTCAAAAAATGGGCAGAAGACATGAACTGACACTTCTCCAAAGAAGACATACAAATAAATGGCTAACAGACACATGAAAGAATGTTCATCATCACTAGCCATCAGGGAGATTCAAATCAAAACCACATTGAGATACCACCTTACACCAGTTAGAATGGCCAAAATTAACAAGACAGTAAACAACATGTGTTGGAGAGGATGTGGAAAAAGGGGAACCCTCTTACACTGTTGGTGTAACTTTGGAAAACAGTGTGGAGATTCCTTAAGAAATTAAAAATAGAGCTTCTCTATGACCCTGCAATTGCACTACTGGGTATTTACCCCAAAGATACAGATATAGTGAAAAGAAGGGCCATCTGTACCCCAATGTTCATAGCAGCAAGGGCCACAGTTGCCAAACTGCGGAAAGAACCAAGATGCCCTTCAAAAGACGAGTGAATAAAGAAAATATGCTCCATATATACAATGGAATATTATGCCTCCATCAGAAAGGATGAATACCCAACTTTTGTATCAACATGGACGGGACTGGAAGAGATTATGCTGAGTGAAATAAGTCAAGCAGAGAGAGTCATGTATCATATGGTTTCACTTATTTGTGGAGCATAACAAATAACATGGAGGACATGGGGAGATGGAGAGGAGAAGGGAGTTGAGAGAAATTGGAAGGGGAGATGAACCACGAGAGACTACGGACTCTGAAAAACAACCTGAGGGTTTTGGAGGGGAGGGGGGTGGGGGAGGTTGGGTGATCCTGGTGGTGGGTATTATGGAGGGCACATATTGCATGGAGCACTGAGTGTGGTGCATAAACAATGAATGCTGAAACACTGAAAAGAAATAAAGTAAAATGGGGGGAAAAAAAGAAACTGTGCCAGTTTAAGGAGTCGGGGAAAGGATTCTTGCTGAAAGATCGTGCCATGCATTTGCAAACATAAATCAATTTTAAACCAAATTTTCCTTGAATGTGGTAGTTGAAGAATGAATTTTCTTTGTTAGCCAATTTATGAGCAGAATTGGAATACTTTCACCACTCAAAGCACCATTTAGTTATTCTTAAGATTATAATGAGTTTACTCTGCTTCAGAATTGCTTTATGTCCCACATTTTAATCTAGGAGTAATTTCATGATACTTTTATCTGGCTAGCATAATTCAAGATTTGAACATAAGTGCTTATGCATATTTTTTAATAATAGTTTTGTGATGTATGGACTTGCCAGGAATTAGACGAGGTCTGTACATCCAGCAGTTTGACATATTTTATTAAAGAATATAGTAAATCAAGAGGTTGGGAGACAGAAACATATGTGAGTAAAAGACAGGAAAATAAGTTATATGAGGAATGGCTAAAGCAATGAATATAATTTAGCTTAAAGAAGGGATATTTGAAGAATTATATGGAAAATGCTGACCAACTGGATCTTTCTCTTTATTGAGCATATGGGATAATGAACTTAATCAATATAAGTTAAGAATATGAATACTGAATTCGAAGAGACAGGTTAGAGTCCCATCTTCAATCACTTATTTGCAGTCTGTAACTTCAGGCAGATTCCTTAACTGGCTTCGGTTTTCGGATAGGAAAAATATATAGCAATAATTATCTAATAAGGTGGTTGTGAGGATTAGATGAGCTCATCTTTGCACCCTGATGCACCATAAATGTCCACTAAGCTATTTTTATTGTTTGAAGTCAAGGACATTTAAATGTTGGGCTAGATCTTCAAAGGAATGGATTCTTCCCTTGAGAGCCATGAGACTGTGAGGGGATCCCCTCTGTCCGCAAGCAACATTCTTCTCCAGATGATCCATTTATATATTTTTCTAGCTCACAATCCTAGCAGCAAACTATAAATAAGGAGCAGCTGTTGTAAAAATCCTCTTTGCAAGGGACGCCTGGGTGGCTCAGTGGGTTAAGCAGCTGCTTCGGCTCAGGTCATGATCCCAGCGTCCTGGGATCGAGTCCCACATCGGGCTCCTTGCTCAGCGGGAAGCCTGCTTCTCCCTCTGCCTCTGCCTGCCACTCTGTCTGCCTGTGCTCGCTCGCTCTCTCTCCTCTCTGACAAATAAATAAATAAAATCTTTAAAAAAAAACATCCTCTTTGCTCTTTCATGTTGGCTCGCTATCTCCAGGAGGAAAGTTTTTGCTATTTAAATTCTGTGCTTGTCACCCTGAATGCGGGCTGGAATGGGTCTTGCTGCGGATGGGGCTATACCAAAGCTGTCAATGGGGACCGGTGCCCAAGCGTAGGCTGCTCTTGCCTCTCAGACAAGCCTCACACTTCAGTAAGGCAGGCCAAATCTGCCTGCTACTTTCTTCAAAGCCAAGGGTGGTTTCTCTGCCAGGGTACGGGCCGGGGACTTGATATTCTCCAGGAAGAGTCTCCCCCCGTGACTATCAGAGTTGCTGGATGGGTTCTTGTGCTCCTTTACTCCTCAGGTGAGACGATTCTCTTCTATGTTGTTTTCTCACAGGACTCCACCCTGGGAACCCACATGGGATCCACTTTTATTTGCTGCCTCCTCTTTCTTGTCTCACTCCTCCCACTTTCCTTTCCGTGTTTTGGGGGTTACCTCTCAAATAAGTGGCTTGCATTAAAAATTCTTGTTTCAGAGTCTGCTTTGGGGGGAGCCACACTCACGCAGGGTATCAGTGGCCATCTGTCATGATTTGTTGATTAGCATTTTGCAGCTTTATTGAGATACAATGGACACATAATGGTGGAAGTTTAAGGTTTATAAAGTGTACATCTGATACACGTATATATGTCTTTTATGTTTTCAGAGCATTGGACATCAAAATAGAGATTATGGGAGATTTGATGTGAATGGGAAATGTTGGGATATACGGGGGGGACTGAAAAGATGAGTGTCCATTTGCTTTAATTAAAAACATCTAATTGAGTGTTAAGTGCCAGACACTGGTCTAAATCCTACTAGTGTAAGAGATGGGTGCTGTCCTGGACAGATTCACACTCTTCTAGGAAAGACAATCTTAGTAATTCATCACTAAATTCCAAGATGATCCAAGACTTAGAAAGCTGAGAACAAAGTGCTTTGGGAGTACAGACGAGAGAGAAGCTCAACAGGCTGATGGGGATGTACCTCAAATTCACAAAGGAAGTCAGTTTGTGCTAAAGGACAAGTAGGACTTTGGTGGACTCAAGTTGAGATGTGCCTTCTAGGCAAGAAGAACAACCTGCACCTGCACAGAGTTTGAAGTTGCCTAGAGTGTTTGCGAGGACAGTTGGAGAAAAGCTAATTGTGGGGTGGAGAAGAGGCAGGAGATCAGGCTGAGAGAATGTGAAACGTCTGATTATGAAAAGTCTTGTCTGTTTCAACTGTAGAACAGATGGCAGGAGCACGAAGGGCTTCATGACCAGAAAAGGCAACTGCGATGCTTTGTCCCAACACTTCCTTTCTGCATGTCTCTAGTTCAAGGAGAAAAGAGAGAGAAGAGGCTCAGGACAGAGGCTGTGTATTTTCAGGTACATTCATTACTGATTATAACATGCCAGACCCTATGCTAGCGTGTCCTTTCCAAACCTTATCCCATTTCATCCTCACGGTAAGCCTGCAAGGTAGGACTACTGAGCTGTTTTGATGGAGGACATTGAGGGCTTAGAAGAGGTCTAGAAAATTGTAAGATTTGGAATCATGGATGATTACCTGATTCAAAAGTCCTTAAACACTATACCATATTACTTCTCTCTTGGAAGAAGCAAATAATGGAGTAGGCAGACTCTGCGGAGTTCACCTTTCCTGGACTGGGGTGACAGCTAAGTGGAAACCCCTGAAGGCAGAGGCCCACTTGCTGAGTTCTGCTCATTTGGAGCAGCAAAAATCAGAAGACACAGAAGGAACAGCCTTCATGTGGAAAGTCGTTTGTTTTGTTATTTACTTTGGCGAAGTCTCCAGAAAATATTTTGGGTTTGGAGTATTTGTTTTTTCACCAGATTCATCCTTAGCAACTGCTAAAAGCATCCAACAGATGACAAGAGAATTAAAAAAAAAAAAAACCACTTAAGCCACCAACAGTGGCAAAGCCAGTACCACAGAGTAAGTGACTGTTGGTTTTGGTTAGCCATTTCCTGGACAAGCCCGCATACTCCACTATCATACTTCCGTACCACCTCAGAGTGGATCTTTTCTTTTGCAGAAGGCTTAAGGAAACAAAACAAGCTTTTCTGCTATGCTCCCAGCATTTTTGAACTACTTAATTTTTTTTGGACTTTAATATCTGTCTTAAGAACGCAGTTACTGGGGCGCCTGGGTGGCTCCGTGGGTTAAGGCCTCTGCCTTCGGCTCTGGTCATGATCCCAGGGTCCTGGGATCGAGCCCCATATCGGGTTCTCTGCTCAGCAGGGAGCCTGTTTCCCCCTCTCTCTCTCTGCCTGCTTGTGATCTCTGTCTGTTGGGTAAATAAATAAAATCTTTAAAAAAAAATGACTTGTGTTGCCTTTAAAAAAAAAAAAAAGAACACAGTTACTTGACAGAAAATGCTTGTCGTTAACTTGTCATTTAACACTTGAGAAAGTTGGGCCTAATTGATGTGACTTAAAGCTTTTTCTACAAACAGAATTCTGAAATCTAGAGAGATAAGAAAAATAAGATGGATCCTATGTTTTCATAAATAAATAATGGAAACCAGACATATAAATGGTTTTGAAAATTTTAAGCACTGTGCATTCTTGCTACGCTAGGATAGAAGAGGGAAGGAGTAGGGAGACAATATGGAAAAGCCAAAGTCTTTTTTTTTTTTCCAAGTAGGCTTCTAGGCTTGAACTCAGGACCCTGAGATCAAAACCTGAGCTGAAATGAAGGGTTGGATACTTAACCCATTGTGCCACCCAGGCAGCCAAAGTACCTTTTAAACATGTGACTGAAGCATTAATGAAAAATTAATTAATCAATTAATTAATTAAAAAAGAAGTCTCACAATGGTCCGTGTAATGTAAAACTTTTTTTTTTTTTCAAATAAGACATTATTTGAAACATCCCATTTCTGTAATGGATGTTAAAACACCCGCATCATCTGACTCCCTATGGGCTGCCATCCATACTTACAAGAGGACCATTGCATATGGAGATGGGACATTTTGAGCAGCGGTCATTTCAGGCAACAATCTTACGTTAGAGATTTGAGTCCATTTTCCATCAGCTACTCGAGCCCTACCTCTCTGTTAGAATCAGAACAGTGTTTACTGTGTATCAGGCTCCCTGTGGTCTTTGAGGATCAACGTGAATATGTTAACTTGCTGCTCCTGGGGATGCTTGATGGTTATCCCTCTTCAGACGGAAAGGGGGAAATCTAACGTGTTCGTCTGAAACCTTTATTTGCTATGGGAATTTGCTTTGGTTAATGCCAAAGGTTTAAGACCTGCTGGTTCACTCAGAGGTCAAGGAACATTTATGTAAGGAATCTTCAATAACATTCTTGCAGCTTGGCGAGTGGAGAATGCCCTGATGCCAGTTTTCCCCTCTTTTGAATATTAAATTTGTGTATGCCTTCGTCTAAACTCCCACTACATGGTGAAACTGTTTTCAAAATGTGCAGATAACATCATGTAAAGTCAGAGCACTTGTTTTACGTTCATTTCCTTTTCAGGGATTTTCTTTTCTGGTTTTTGAAACATCGGTCATAACCAAAACCTGCATTAGGAAAACATCTTTTACCAAACAAGTCAGTTTGCATTAAAATGCTCCCTAAGGGGATGTTTACCTGCGTTTCCCAAAGTATGCTCTGCAAACTTCTCATTCTAACCCCTGGTTATTAGGATGGTAACAGTTCTCCTTCGGTGAAAATGTTTTCTGTGATTAAGTTTGAGTAATTCCAGGAACCGGGTGACACCGCTTGCTTTCTCCCACTTCCAGTTTGAAATTATTTGACTCCCCTGTTGAACCTGTGGGCTTTGGGGTGTGGGTGAGCCTTTAGGCACTGTTAGGTCCTTTTGGTACAGTGTTTGCTCGGACTACAGAGCGCTGTGTAAGCACTTGCCAAGCACAAGGCACTTAATCCTCAGAAAATCTTGGGGGAACATCTACCTCAGTTTCAGGTGTGTGTTAAGTCTTCCCCTCCCTAAATGTCCACCGACCAAGAGAGAGCTGAAAGGCTAATTCGAGTCTACCCCGCCAGTCAGAGTGGGAGATGACAGGAAATTCTGCAGGACTGGTATCCTGATTTTTCATCACAGGCCTCAGATCCTGAGAACCCTTTGCCTGTCACTGCCCACCGGTCTCACTGCCCTTTATGCTTTCTTAGTAATAAAACTGAAGTCCCAAAAAAGCTACAAAGAAAGATAGCAGCCTAGTTGAGAGGCACCCAAGAGAGAAAGAACAAGTGGAGCTATCAGAACATGCCACAGAAGAACGGAAATGGAAGCACCGGAGAGGACATTCCGGCTCAAGATGGCGGCGTAGGAGGATCCCCAGCTCACGTCCTCCCACGAACATGACCAATCTGCAGTTACATATAGAACAAAGTCTCCTGGGAAAAACAAACAAACAAAAACAAAACAAAACAAAAAACCTTAAAAATTATCTGAGCAACTCCCGTGCATCTAGTGAGCAAAAGAAGTCTTGCTTCAAAGCAGGTAGGAGAAGCTAGGACACAGTCTTGCCAGAAGCCCTGTCCCCAGTGCAGTGACCCACAATTGGGAGTGAACTCCCAACACTGAGCTTCCTCCTGAAGAGAACAGGCTTGAACCCTACATCAAGCACCCAACTTTTTTTTTTTTTTGATGATTTTATTTATTTGTTTGATAGAGATCACAAGTAGGCAGAGAAGCAGGCAGAGAAACAGGGAGGAGGAAGCAGGCTCGACGCTGAGCAGAGCCCAGTGCGGGGCTTGATCCCAGGACCCTGAGATCATGACCTGAGCCAAAGGTAGAGGCTTGGGTTAAGCCTCTAAGCCACTGAGCCACCCAGGCGCCCCAAACACCCGACTTTTAAGACCTGAGAGACAAGCCCTAAAACATCTAGTTTGAAAAATACCGGGGCTCATGTCCATGGGACCCACAAGGCTGTGAGGCTCTGAGAAACAGCTCGTAAAGTGTTTGAGCCCTTGGACTCACCTGCCTCAGGGCTCAGTGCAGAGGCAGCCGATAGAGAGTTGCCCCGACTTTGTGTTCATGAGGCTCATTTGCTGCTTTTAAGGCCTTGGTTTAGCGGCAAGCATCTAATTCATCACACACGCAGGGGCCTGCTGGCTGGTGAGTGTCTTCTTCACACTTTTCCTCTGCGTCCCTCTAGCCAGCAGGTGCTATCTTTTTATTTTTTCTTTATTTTCTCTCTCTCTCACTCTGTCTCTCTTTCCTGCAGGCCCCATTTATATGTTCTCCCTCTGCCTCATTCCAGCCAGTGGGCACCATCTTGGTGCTCTCCCTCTGCTTTCTCCAGAGCATCAGTATTTCCTGGAGGGGAGCTTCTCCGTGCATCTGGTGTTCCTGGTTTTGTAGCTGCCACCCAGGGGACACCCCTTGATCACCTGGCTCTGAGGCCAGGGCTGCTATGATCCTGAGTCCCATGGGACAGAACCAATCAGAGAAGTTCTTGGCAGGCTACTACTCCTGGGGCACTGCACCAAGAGCAGACGGAGACACACTCCTGTCTTTCTGTCAAAAAGGCCTGCTCGCTGCAGCTTGTCCTGGAGCTTTGGTCCACGGGGTAGGCTTCTGGTTCGGCACATACCTTGAGGCCAACAGAGGTGCCCTCCGGAAATGGAGGCTGATGAACGTGATCCTTGCACGCTTCCTCTGCCCAGCTACTGCCTACTGTATCCCCCCAGACAAACTTACATGCTCATTCAGGGCCCTGATTTTTGCAGCTTGCCACCAGGGAACACCTGTACACTGCCTGACTCTGGTGGCCAGGGGGCCTAGGCTTGCTGTCCCACAGGACCGTGTGTATTTGCATATTTTAAAGCTGCTGCCTGAGGGCCTGGCTTCTAATCAGCTAGATGGAAATTATGACGGGAAAGATAAAAGATTGGAGGGTAAATCCAGGAAACTGAACATATGGGTAGTAGGTATTCAGAAGGGGAAAAGAGAACAGTGGAGGAGATCCTGTCAAATTCTAGGGAAACATTTTTCAAGGCTGAGCTGTCTGGAGTCTGCAGATTTAAAGCACTCACAGGGCTCCAGGCTGAGACATTCAGAAAAGACACATAATTATTTTCTGGTCAAATTCTTAAACTTTAATGGATAAAGAAAAAACTTTTTACAATCTCCCAGGAAGAAAGATGAAAGTATCTGCTGAGATAGAAGAATCATATGCCACTAGAATACCCAACTGTAAACAAAGGAAACTAAAAGACAATTGAATAACATCAGAGAAAAAGAGTCCTACCTCAAGAACGCTACATCCAGCCAACATATTATTCACCTGCATAGACATTCAAGGATTGGTGACAAAACAGCGTCATCAAGTAACCCCTCTGAGAAAAATATTTGAGATAGTCTAACTGAGATATAAATGTACTCAAGTTAAGAATCAGGCCAGAGGAAAGATGAAGAAGACAGGAATAAATGATGAACAGTGAGCCTTGCCATAGAACAGATTCCCTTTCAGTGGACAGGCATTTACCATGTGCCTAAGACATACCAACATAGTTGTTGACAACGAGGATACTCCAGTGACTAAGATAAACAAGAATTAAATCTTAATGGGTGAATATAATCTACCTGAGAATTAATAACATAATGTTTGGTTAAGGAGGGCTGGAACACAGGGAATACATTGGACTGGATTTTAAAATAAATGCTAAAGTATGCCCACAAAGCCTAAGAGAAGGGGGTGGGGAAGTACAAATGCATTACAAAATTCTCATGGGGGAGAGGGAAATGACAGGTGTTGGGGACTGGGAGGGTGAAATTAAAAATAGTCTAAAGAACTTTTTCTATTGGGGAAGAGTGGCAAAGCAGTTGTTTTAATTGTAGATATCAACTGTGGTTGATTAAAACCTAAAGATGACTTTAGACATCTCTTGCCTTAATCTCTAGGACTGAATATTGTGTGTGTGATTCTGTTGTCTTACATGACAAAAGCATTTTGCAAATATAATTAAGGTTACTAATCAGTTGGCTCTGAGTTAATCAAAAGGGAGACATCAAGGTAGACCTAATGTGATTACATGAGCAGTTTTTTTAGGGAGGGAGGGGCAGAGAGAGAGGGGGGACCCTAAGCAGGTTCCACACACACAGCGCAGAGACCAATGGGGCGCTCAATCCCACAACCCTGAGATCATGACCCCAACCAATATCAAGGGTCGCACTGAACCACCCAGGCCCCCCAAATCACATAAGCACTTTAAAAGCTGAGTTTTCTCCAGCTGATGGCAGAAGATGAAGTCAGGTACATGGAAAGCTCAGGAAGGATTTGCTGCAATACTAATGGCTTTGAAGATGGAAGGAGCCACAATGCAAGAACTGAAGGGCAGCTTCTACTTGCTGAGAATAACCTTTGGCCAACAGCCAGCAAATAAATGAAGACCTCAGTCCTACACAGGCAAGAAACTCGATTCTACCAACAATGTGAATGAGCCTGGAGGCAGATTCTCCTCAGACCTTCCAGATAAGATCCCACCATGGCCATCATCTTGATTTCTGCCTGTGAAATTCTAAGCAGAGATTCCAGGTGTCCAGACTTCTGACATACAGAACTGCAAGCTAATAAATGGGTATTGTTTTACACTGCTGCTTTTGCGATACTTTGTAATGCAGCAGCACAAAGCTAATAGGTTAGCTTGTGAAAGCATTAGCTGATATTTAACCTGTATGACATTGTCTGGATGCTTTTGATCAATCACAATTTTATAACTTAAACATATGAAAAATTAAGTAGTTTATAATAATTCAATAGCACATATCTAAACTGAAATAAATAAAAAAGAAATCAATGTATTTGGAAGTCCTCTGTAGGCCACAGAGTGACATATAGTCTCTAGAGGCATATACAGAACGTTAGGAAATGCATCCAGAGCACTATTCTTGAGTTTGTTGACTGTTCTCCCTCAGCATGACCCTTAGTAACATTAAGTGTGTTAACTCAAATGGAAAGTGCCCTTTAACTCAGTTAATACAAAGTGTTTTCACTGCAAACCTGTAGTTAATAAAGGAAAATGTTATATGCTTTTTACAGAGGGTTACCTGGTTAATAGATTTTTCTCATGCTTTATTACTGTCGCCTCTTATATTTAAGTATCTATTTTTCTAATCCCAGCTTTATTGAGGTATGGTAAATAAAAATCGTATGCATTTAAGTTGTACAATGTGATGTTTTGACATACACATACACTGTGAAATGATTACCACAATCGAGCTAATTAACATATCTACCACCTCACATAGTTATCCCCTACCCCTTTGTGGTGAGAACACTTTAGATTTACTCTTAACAAATTGCAAGTATACAATATGTTATTTTTTAAATTTAAATTTATTTTTTCAGTGTTCCAAGATTCACTGTTTATGCACCACACCCAGTGCTCCATGCAATACGTGCCCTCCTTAAGTATCTATTTTATTTAAATTTTCGTCCTGTCATTCTCATCATCTTCAACTTTGTTTTCACTGTAAGGGTTTATAGCCTCCCAGCTTTTACAAATGCAAATTAACCTTATGATTATTTCTATCTGGAATCTGGAGTATAGTATTTCTTAAATAACTAATATACAATTTCTGGGTTTACCTAATCTCATGGCTCCTTAATTCAAAGACCTTTCTTCAAAGTTATCCAAAGCTCAAGAGGCAAAATGAAATGAAGAGGTGAAATGTCAGAAAGAATGTTGTACTCTAGGGGCGCCTGGGTGGCTCAGTGGGCTAAGCCTCTGCCTTCGGCTCAGGTCATGATCCCAGGGTCCTGGGATCGAGCCCCGCATCGGGCTCTCTGCTCGGTGGGGAGCCTGCTTCTACCTCTCTCTCTGCCTGCTTGTGATCTCTATCTGTCAAATAAATAAATAAAATCTTTAAAAAAAAAAAAAAAGAATGTTGTACTCTATTAGAGTTCAGTCTTCAGACTTCCATTAGCTAGTATTGCCATCTTTGGCAAATCTCTTCTCTTTTCTCTCAGGCTCTACCTTTTAATGTTTGTAATTCAGATCTCCATTTCTTTCTTTCTTTCTTTTTAAGTAGGCTCCGTGCCCGACATGGGGCTTGAACTCATGACCTTGAGATCAAGAGTCGCATGCTCTACCCACTAAGCCAGCCAGGAGACCCTTAACATTTCTAATTCAAAGGAGTGGTTTCCACACTGTAGAACCCTGGGCCCTTCTTGGAGGTCCCCATGTTTGCTCTAGAAATAAGTCAGGAGCCAGTGGGGTGGCTTTTGGATGCCTGCTCCTGTTTTAATTGGTAGAGTTCTTTTATCTGCTTCATAGAGTGGCTTCTGTATCACATTTTATTTCAAGAAATAGCTATAGAGCTTTTGAAAAATGAACACCAGAGTATTAGATGATTTCTAAGATTTATCTTGGTTTAAATGTAAGTTCCTCCTCCACCTGAATTTTCTTTTCTAAATTCAGTAACTGAATACATTTTCTTAAATTTAATTTTTTAAAGATCTTATTTATTTATTTGACAGAGATCACAAGTAGGCAGAGAGAGGGGAAGGGAAGCAGGCTCCCCGCTGAGCAGAGAGCTCGATGGGGGGCTCGATCCCAGGACCCTGGGATCATGACCTGAGCCAAAGGCAGAGGCTTTAACCCACTGAGCCACCCAGGCGCCTCCTGAATACATTTAGATAGCAAGGAATATACATTCTACTATGTATTAGTCATATTCCATAGAAACAGAACCAACAAGATGTGTTCATTTTAAGGAATTGGCTCACCTGAGTGTGGAGGCTTTATAAGTCCAAAATTGTCTGAGTCGGCCAATAGGCTACAGACTGCGCTTTGAGTCTAGACAGTCCGAGGACAGAATTCCCTCTTGGTTGGGACACGATGGTGCTGGTGATGGCGACTGTCTTTGTGCTTTTAAGACCTTCAAATGACTGGTGAGTTCCCATCCAGAAGGTAATCTGCTTTACCCGAAGTCCACCAATTCAAGTGTCAATTTTATCCAAAAAATTCCTTCATGGAAACATCCAGGAGAATGTTTGACCAATTTCCACGCCCTGTGGCATAGCCAAGTTGACACGTACAATTAACTGTCACATGCTAGGAAGAAAAGAAATAGGACATTTTCGCTGTATAATTACTTTTACCAATAGACGAAAATATGCACTAATAAAAGAAAATAGTGCATTTCATTTTGTGGAAAATGACAGAATTAGAAAAATCAAAGTTTCATTTTGGATAAGGAAAGCATGCTGTTTGGGGCAGCTAAAGTGACTGTGAATTTTTAAGCTAAATTGCTTGGACAAAAATGTCTCCTCTTTCTGTAAATGTTGGGCATAGTGTTATAAAGAAATAGCTCCTCTTAAATGATTCCTATGTCTTTCACTGAAGAACTACCTCTGTGTTTTTAGAGATCATGGATTCATGATGTCCCAGCCTTTACGTCATCTGTGTTTCTTCCTAAGTCTATGCTTCCTATATCTGCTTACTGTTTCCCTTTGTCATTCCTCCCATCTTTATTTGTTGCTATTTTCTTAAGCAACTTTTCAGTAAATAATGGCATTTTGCAAGAAATAAATGAACACGCTCTTAGTAGATTGTTCTATATAAAATGTACGTATCCTTTTTAATATTTGCTTATTTGGTAATTGTCTTTGAGGCAAAAGGAAGGGGCAAGGTACATTCATCTTACCGAACAATAGAGAAATGAAACATTTATTCAAATTTAGTGGTAAATGTAATGAATAATAAAGGTTCTATTTCTCTGAGTGCCAAAAGAAATTTACATAGTTTAGCAATGTATATCATAGAGTAAAAATAGTTTGTGTTGTGCTGTATCTCCCCTTGAAATAGATTTTCCCCCACAGAACGATATTTTCTTGCTAATTTAATTATTCTCTTCTCTGTACCTTGAGAATTCTAGTGCTATCCAGATGTGAAATATGCCTTAAAAAAAGAAGTGTTTCATTATGAAATGACATGCATGACATATTTGCTTATAATGACACCATATAGCCAAATTCCCAAAGCAGCAACAACAAAGTTTCTCAGGACCTCTTAACGACTCATTTGTATTCTTTCAACATGATTCCTTGCTTATATGCTGCTTCCTTGGTTTGGGCCAAGGTTATACCTGATTTATCTATTTTGCAGCCTCAGGAAGAGACTGATATTTTATCTCCTAAAAAAAAAAAAAAGGTGATGAAGGAGACTTTCAGTATTTTTTAAAGACTGAAAAGAGTGGACATCAAACTCGGGAATAGAGAGTACAAGTTTTTCATGCTTCCAAAGCAAGTAAATACAAGGAGAAGGTACTTGGTCAGAGTGATCTGTGAAGACAGCAGTCTGATGAACAAGAGTGCTATTCCAACTGTAGGAAGTGGCCAAGGAGCCAACTCAAAACATCACCAGCTTTTGAGAAAGACACCATCACCTGTTAACTATCTTGATTTGAGGTTACTTTTGAGATGAGAATGGTATGCTCACCGTTATCTTTGAGATTTTTCTAGAAAAAGGAATTTACCCATTGCCAGAGGTTCAAAGCAAGAGGAGCAGATCTTAAAAATTTGAATATAGTGTTCTATAGGTAGCATTTCTTTCTCCACAGGAGCATTGTCTTGCCTCCTGCTCCCCTAACTTCATTTGTACGAGGACTTTTATTTATTGTAGTGTCTCTGGAACCTCACATTGGTCTCAGATAAGATTGCCTATTAAAGAAATATTCGTTGAGCTGAGTTAAACTGATTTCTCACTATTAATATACTATTAATTCTAGCTTTTGCTTATTGTGCTGTATTGTGAGATCTTAGAATCACTGGGATTGATATTCTTTTAAGGCCCAGTAGAAGCATTTAAGTAACAGTAACATAATAGTAACATTGTTTTTATGAATCAACTTACAAAAGGAGACTTAGAGGCAAATTTCAGGATTGAATATAGAACGTCCATCTCTAAATAAGTTAATGGCTACAGAAAGCCTGATACACTTCCAGCCCCTACCCAAAGAAGATAAAATGTTGATTTTCAGTGAGTTTGGTTCAATTTAAATTCTTCAGAATTTTTTTCCTGAACTTTCACCTGAAGGCAACTAATGCATAGCTATATGCCCCCTGTGTCTTCTCATACACTGGTGTTCCACTGTACCACCTACATTTGGTTATTTCTAACTTGTTAAGGGTTAGAACTAGAATCAGAAATTGCAGCCTAATGGTCTGCACCCAAATAGGGTTCACATAGTTGCTTTGTTTGGTATTTTAGAAATTGGTATTTGTATTTCAGGGTCCCTAAAACCATCCTTGGGTTCCATGACTGCTAGAAGGACTCATATAACAAAGAAAAACTGTTACTATACTCATGGTTACAGTTTATTACATCAAAAAGGATAAAGATTAGAATTAGCAATGGAAAAAGGTACATAAAGCAATGTTTAGGAGACTCCCAACAGAAGTTTCCAGGTGTCCTATCTCAGTAGTCATGGGGACAGTGCTTAATTATCCCAGCAATGATGGGTGACAGCATGCATGGAGTATTACCAATCAGGGACATTCACCTGAAACTTGCTATCCAGTGTTTTTCTTGGTTGGTCACATAGGTTTCCATTCTGTCTCGAGGTCAGGCTGATATCACAAAAGCCGTAAATCACTTTTGTTGGCATAGACTCTCAGACATGGTCTAAGGCCCTTAGGTAAACAAAACACCCTCATCAGGCAGGGCATTCTAAGGGCTTCCAGGGTACCTTCTAGGAGCCCGATGAAGGCGACACCTTTCTTTATAATGTGTGGTGTGTAGTCAACCCAGACCAGCTGTGAATCCTGGGCCACATAGTATTAATAGAAACCTATGAGATTTAGGAAATTTCCCATTAAATATGGATTTTGGGATTTTCTTCAAAGAGTGGACAAACTGGCTTATGTGTGAACTTGGCTTCCACTGATAAGAGCTGAGTAGCTCTTTTTACTTTAGAAAAGGCATGTTCTTTCCAGCCTACCATAGTCCTTCAATATTATACCCAATTTGTTTCACTCAATTACATCACTTGTTCATCTCTTATGGACATTAAGTTATAGATCATTTGGAAAGTAAGAGATTTGTTGGTGATTGAGAATCAAAAACAGATCATTCTTTTACCTACTGAATTGGTCATGTATCTCCTCAAGTTGTTTTTTCTATGCTACTTTGTTCACCATTTCATTGTTTAACACATGGGATAAATTGTTATTCCTGAGAAATCAACATTATTCAAATTAAAAAAAAAAAACAGACGATTACTCTGGGGCAAGTTTTCAAATTTTTTAGTCCAGCGACAACTGCAACAAAGTAATTATAGATCATCTACTTTTTCTAACCTTACTCATCCTTTTCTCGTAAACCACCACTGTCACCTAAATCAAGGAAATAAATATTATTTCTTATTTTAATAAGATTTTATTCAATATCACATAGAAATTTTTGCTTGGAAGCCAGGACATAAACTTTTAGGCTACATATAGCCATTTTTTAATTGGGACCTGGTCTAAGTTAATAATACCCTATATAACCTGACTACTACATTAGAATGAAAGCAGTTTGCAGAACAAAAATGCTGCACACCAGGTACTTCTTAGATAAATGTTCTTTAGAAAATAGATACAAAATATGGCACACCTGGATGGTGCCATCATCTAAGTGTCTGGCTCTTGGTTTCAGCTCAGCTCATGATCTCAGGGTTGTGGGATTGAGCCCCGCATCAGGCTCTGGGCTCAGTGTAGAGTCCGCTTAAGACTCCCTCTCCTTCTCCCTCTGTCCTCTCCCCCTTCCAAATAAATAAATCTTATAAAAGAAAAGCAAATAAAATAGGTACAAAGCAGTTTATATTCTTTTCTCCAGAAGCCTGATGCAGTCCCAGCTCTGTGTCCTTTTAGAAGCTTTGGCTGCCTCATTACAAGAACAGTTTGCTCAAGGCACACATCCATCAGTACAGAGGCAGGACTAAGGTAACCGAATTCCTCCTAATCCAAGGGCTCAGAGCAGGACATTTAAGGATCAAGCCTGAGCGTTCGTTACCCATAGGGATGCGGCTATAGTCTGAATTTTATAGAGTAATTGCTTGCCTTAGAGTTGAAGCTTAAACTAACTGACACATCCATAATTCCATAACATCTCGACTGAATTCTTAAGTAAATTACAAATATCTTAACACCTCTCCAGATTTCTAGTGAGGATGGTTACTATTGAGAGAGTAGATATCATGATCTGTCTCCTAGTTCAAAGCGGAGCTGCACTTAAAATGCCCATGTGTGCAGGTATCTGTCATATCCTTAAATTTCTGTGGGCATTATGGAGAAATTAGAGACTTCATTGGTGACTCGGTGGTTATTATACTTCCTTTTGCTGAAACTCATTTTTAAAGGAAAAACATGCCAGTCTTCCCAAATTAAAAAGTAATGGTTAATAAAGGACTATGACTTATATTACACAGAATATATGGATATGTGGCCATAATGCAATAAATCATAATGAAAATGAATGTAGGGGTAAAAGAAAAAAAAACCTTCACTTGCAGCAACTCACTTGACTGGCTTTGAGATTTGCTCTTAATAACAATAGGCAAAACAAATACAAAAATCTGAGAAATACTGTGTTAATCAGCGGAGCATTATAAAAGCACAGTCTTTCTCTTGGGTTAGTAATTATCAAGAATTGGAAGTTCCATTTATAGCTATATCTATAGCTTAGAGCCATTAAAAAGTCAGCTTTATTATGAAAAGTCCTGCAGGAAAACAAAATTCGTTGTTAAGACTCTGGAAGTCTCTAGCTCCCAATCTCTTTCCCCCTCATTGAAACAATTGTTTTTATAGCATTATTTTAGATAACTAAGGTTTCTTAGGAGCATAAGGATCACATTATAACAAAATAGATGGTATTTAATGCAACACTAATAGTATAGGTGGGACTAGAAAGAGACAGATGGGAGGATTTGTGAATATCTGAGCCGTTTCCTTTAAACCCTGTGATTTTGTTTCACATGCAGGCTTTTAGCTTATTAAGCATTCATTCTTCTGATGTTTAAAAATGGAATGATTTTTTCTTTGTTTAAACTTTATATCAAACAACAAGAACTTGAGCTTACTTTTCGCTGTGGACCTAAATTCTTACATTCTGTGTATAGGTATCCTCATTGTAGCCACTGTACATATAGTTCTACATGTATCGGTTCTGAATGCTCTTTTCTTCTCTCAAAAGTTCTCCCTTCAGGCCCGTGCACCTGAATATTTATAGCAGCAATGTCCACAATAGCCAAACTATGGAAAGAACCTAGATGTCCATCAACAGATGAATGGATAAAGAAGGTGTGGTGTATATATACACAATGGAATACTATGCAGCCATCAAAAGAAATGAAATCTTGCCATTTGTGATGACATGGATGGAACTAGAGGGTATCATGCTTAGCGAAATAAGTCAATCGGAGAAAGACAACTGTCATATGATCTCCCTGATATGAGGAAGTTGAGAGGCAACGTGGGGGGTTTGGGGGGTAGGAAAAGAATAAATGAAACAAGATGGGATCGGGAGGGAGACAAACCATAAGGGACTCTTAATCTCACAAAACAAACTGAGGGTTGCTGGAGGAAGGGGGGTCGGGAGAGGGGAGTGGGGTAATGGACACTGGGGAGGATATGTGCTATGGTGAGTGCTGTGAAGTGTGTAAACCTGGCGATTCACAGACCTGTACCCCTGGAGATAAAAATACATTATATGTTTATAAAAAAATTAAAAGTTAAAAAAAAAGTTCTCCCTTCACATATTCAAATTGTATCCATCTTAGGGATTCTTTTCTTTGCCTACTCATGCAGCAGTACTCCCCAAAGCGTTGTAAGATAAATGTGATTGGGAACATGCATAAAAATACAGTTGGCAAAGGAGCAGGGGGAAAAAGAGAAACAGAAAGAAATTCTGTGTCAGGGAAAGGGATATTTTATGTGCAGGAACTACAGAAGGCAATAAGATGCTGGGTAGTATTTCTCCTTCGTTCGAAGGAATGTCATAAAATGTGTTAATCATTAAAGGAGCCAAACACTTTTAGATACCTCATTCATGTGTTATCTTTAAATAAATCTGAAGCTGGTGCTTGTGCTGCTAGTGATTTTCTGTCTGCAATGGGGAGAAACGAGTTACTATTCTTTTTTTTTAAATGATTTTATTTATTTATTTGACAGAGAGAGATCACAAGTAGGCAGAGAGGCAGGCAGAGAGAGAGAAGGAAGCTGGCTCCCCGCTGAGCAGAGAGCCCGATGTGGGGCTCGATCCCAGGACCCTGGGATCATGACCTGAGCCGAAGGCAGAGGCTTTAACCCACTGAGCCACCCAGGCACCCTACGAGTTACTATTCTTAATTATAGGACAGTGAAACCCTTAGTCGGTAGGGCACGTTGCCTTCATTTGAGAACAGTTTTATTGTTTTTATTTCAGGGATGGTAACAGCACATTTTGTCAGTTTTGAAAGTTTTCCAGTTAAATGTTTAATGATGGGTGGGCTGAGGCTGAGGGGTGAGAGGGCCAAAATAGAACAGGTCTCAAAATTCTCTCTTCCTACCGCTACCCAGAATGTACTCTGTACTTTGAATTCTCCCTCTAGACAGAGCTTCAGAGCAAATGAGGTATGTATTTTTAAAAAATATTCATTAACTAAACAGGAAAAAAATTCATAAGGTAACAGTTATTTTTATTTTTTCAAATATGAAGATGCAGAGTTCCAACATTTAGAGAGAACCCTCAGTTCTCAGTTAAGCCCAATCAATGTCTCTCATTACTTGTATTTTAATTTTGATTTTCTCTTAAGTGTACCCCTTTATATAAACATAACATTATTCAAATGTATATTCTGAAAACTTCTAGAACATAAACACATTTAGCAGGCATCTGTGAGATAATTATTACGACCTGAAATTTTTAAGTGTTTCATTAAAGAGCCTCGTTGTTACCAAGATACCAAGCAGTTTGATGATGGTTATGGAGAAGGGGACATGACTGTGAGCTCAGAGAGAGAGCCGTCTGCATCATCTTTGTTACTGTATTCCTAGCACCTGGTATGGTGCCTGGTGTGTATACAGCAGGAGTTTAATACCTGCTTTAGTTTGAATAACCGGAAAAGAGGATCGTGTCGATGCTGAGATTCACATACACAATGCATTTTCACATTTAATCCTCAAACCCCTCAAGTAGGTACCACTTTTATCCTTTGTATTAATGAGACTAAGAGCTTTAAGACCAGTGAGCGTTTGTGGCTTAACCAAGGTCACAGAACAGAACTAGTGGTGGAACTGAAATCTGAAGGCAAATTCTTGAACCTTCTACTGCACTAACGTGCTTTTGCCACAGAGTTCTGAATACCTGAACTGTTTTAGAAGGAAGGGAGAAGTTCGAGATTTGCAGCCAAAGTGCCCTTGAGACCCTGTGGTTTTGCTTGTCCCAGCGCAGTGATTGTTGCCTGCAATGTTCCCGAAAGATGTTAAATGGATGTAGGAGGGCTCTGAGTTTCTGCTTTGGGCAGGAGACTCTTTTTTTTTTTTTTTTTTTAAATACAAATATTTCCAAATGGGAGAGGAGGAAAAAAAAAATCTTAGAAATCTTTATTATCCCGTGAAAAGCCTTTTGAATACATGTGAAGAAAGATCCCAGCCACGTGAGGCAGGAGCTCGGATGTGGTGCCGAAGACTGTTGATAGGTCCAATTACACCATTTATTCTAATAATGACACCAACTTATTTTCTTTTAATCTTCCACTCAATTTTCTGTGCTAAGTTTAGATTTTTGTAACATTAGACTGTTTCTGAAGCAGTTTCTAAGGAAACCTCTCAGGCGAGGCACTTAAATCAGTAATTAGAAAGTCGTTATGTGTAAATTAAGTGAAACCGGCTGCGTGCCTGGAGGAACAGATGGGAAGGGGCAGTTGCAGAGATCTCAGCTCGACTGGCCTCCAGTTTTATTCCGTTTCTGACAGCCCCCGGGAAAACAAGCTTTCCAAGGACCCCAAGGATGTTCAAGGTCCAAATGTAAGAACAATTTTTTAGTTATCAAACTTTGTGCCACCTCTCCTCCCTCACCTCCCTCTCCCCCCCCCCCCCCCCCCCCCCCCCCCCCCCCCCCCCCCCCCCCCCCCCCCCCCCCCCCCCCCCCCAGTGATCTTGCAGGCGTCACCTTGTCCCAGAACTTCGGACCATCCCTGATAATGGTACCGCACTCTTCCTGCCATCCCACTGCACACGCGAGGTCAGCAGTAGGGAGGGGCTGCAGGGTCCCAGGCTTGGATCCTCTCCAAGGACCCCAGCTTTCTGGGATTATTTTACCTGTCAGATTTAACTGAAACTGATGCAACTCCCTTTCTGGAATCTTGCATCCCATGTTGGTGGAAAGTCAAGACCGGTCCCAATATTTTGGACCAAAAAAAAAAAAAAAAAAAATCAACCATGTTTTTTTGGTGCCAGGGTTGGGAGGTAGGGAGTATGACTTCCCTGACTTCCTCTCTGGCTCTGGATGCCTGCCTCTGCCTCTCTGGAGCTCTGTCTGTTCTGCGTTTTCTCTTCTCCACTCCATCGTTGGCTGACTCTCCCCAAATCCAAAATTCACCCTATTCTATTATTCAGAGCAATCCCACCTTCTGCAGCCCTGACGGCAGACTTAAGCCCAGACCTACTTTTGGGTACTCAGACGAATCAAAAGCTTGCTAAACAAAGCCTCCGTGTTCTGTCAGCAGCATGAAGCCCCCTCAGAGGCTTTGCGAGGATACATTTTCCTTCACCTTGGGCCGCTCTCGCCCTTGGGGAAGGCCTCTCTTCCTCAGCAGGGTAGAGGGCTACAGTGAGCGCTCTGTTAACGTAGTATACTTATTCCCCAGGTTTCTTTTTTCCAGGCCGAGGGACATTCTTTTAGGTAACACGTTTGGTCTCTTATTGTCCCTTTGTTCTGTCCTTTGGCGAATCTGGGACAAGAGACCGGGCACACGCAGCCCACATGCTTCCCGCTCCGGAGCCTTGTTGTCTGCCCTCCCGGACGGAAGGCACCACACTTGCAGGACATTAGTTTTGAGGGGCAGGTTCTCCCCCCTCACTTTTTTATTTTTTTATTTTTTTACTCTGCTCAGGTAAGGTGTGTTCTCACGGAGCTCCCAAAGCAATAAAGGGAAACTTCTGATCTTGGTTTATTTGAATGTTATGTGTCACTCTCTCAGTGATTTTCAAATGTATGTGGAGAAAGGAGGGAGTATTTGTTGGTTCCCTCAAAACCCATCTGGTTTTGTTTTAGGTTTTTTTTTTTTTTAAGATTTGTTTATTTATTTTAGAAAGAGAGCTAGCACAGAGGAGGGAAAGCAGAGAGAGAATTCCAGCAGACCCTGTACTGAGGAGCCCAACACAGGGCTCGATGCCAGAGCCCTGAGATGGTGACCTGAGCCGAGATCAAGAGTTGGTCGCGGGACCGACTGAGGCATCCCAAACCCCAGCTGATTTAAATAACACATTGTCCCTCACCACCAGTAACATGTTTCCCCTTTAACCAATATCCTAAATCTATCAAGCCTGACCCTGGTACCCTCCAGTCTCAGAAAACAATCTAATCTTCTACTTCAGAAGGAAGATTAAGCCAACTGTCTCTTCCTTTGCCTCAAGTCATGAACCTACTTCCTGTCTTTCCTCTAATTTTCTAAGAATGAGGTGTTCCACCCTGAGAGTAACCACTTGACATCATTTTTTTTTTTAGAACACACACAGAGAGAGAGGGTGGAGCAGATGGAGAGATTTTTTTTTTTTTAAGATATTATTTCTTTATTTGACAGAGAGAGAGAGAGAGAGAGAGAGAGCACAAGCAGGGGGAGCAGCAGAAAGAAGCGAGCTCCTTGCTGAGCAGGGAGCCTGATGTGGGACTTGATCCCAGGAGACTGGGATCATGACCTGAGCTAAAGACAGACACTTAACCAACAGAGCCACCCAGGGACCAGAGAGAGATTCTAATTCAGCAGGCTCCATCCCCGGGGTGGAGCCAGATGCAGGACTCGATCTCATGACCCAGAGATCTTGACCTAAGCTGAAATCAAGAGTCAGACACTAAACTGACTGAGCCATCCAGGTGCCCTCCATTGAATTTTAGTTACAAAACCAAATGAGTCTTTTTCATTTGTCATTCAGTCTTCCTCCCTGCATCACTTAGAAGATTAACCAACTCCCTGAAATTCTTTCTTGAATTTCATGGCACTACGCTACAGTGTAGTCTCTGGAACCTTCTAGACCAAGGTTTGCATTCTGCATCTGCTACTTACTCACTGTGAGGCTTTGCACGAGATTCTCAACCTTTCCAAACCTCAGTTTCACCCTTTGTATGATAATGGTAATAAAAGTGTCCTCCTCACAGGGCAGGTACCAGTAAAATAGAGATGAGGACACGCTAAGCTCTTTACCCCGGTTCAGGGCACTGAACCCAGGCTTCCCGGCAGTGACTTGCTCAGTACACTTTGCAATACTGTGTCCAGAAATCCCGGGCATTGTTCATTCTCATCTTCTTGAGCTGCACAATTTCAATAATTCTGACCCCTCTATCTTTACGTCACTTGCTTCTCTTGGTTTCCTGGACACTGTACTCTCTTTTTTAAAACTCTCTGCCCCTCGTCCACTTTCAGTCACATTTCCTGGCTCATCCTCTTCTATTTCATATTTAAGTGGCTGGAGTTCCTTGAAGCCTCTCATGTTTTATTCTTTCCCCGGGTGATTTCATCCCTGTCCACAGTTCAGTTCTTATCTATCCCCTGATGACTCCTAGATTCATTTTTCTAGTTAGGCCCGTTCTCTGAGTTGCGCAGTCATCCATCCGCCTATGGGTGGTCACAGGTACCCACAAACTCTATGTGCCTCGAAGGAAACTCCGGGTGTTCCTTTCCTCACCAAACTGACTCGGACTTGAGTTTTCGAACGTCCCAGAAATCCTTCCCATACCTATTAGACAGGCCAGGCTCCCTTGTTTCAGTGTTCGTAGGGCTCACTATCTCCCTGTCAGACTTCTCCCACAGTTACCCTTGTACAACTAGTGATCTAGTATCTTCCTCCCCAGGTAGTACAAGCTCCAGGACAGCTAAAGTGTCTTGTTAACAACTGAATAAACAGCATGTGGCGTTTTCCCTCACATTTTTCACAGTGACTTCATATTTTACCTCACATTTCATGAGTAGCAACAATATGTTACGTGCAGAAACAATGGAATCCATGGCACATAGCTGTCGCCTGAAAATGTTAGCTATTACGGTTTTAGCCACCAATCTGTAACGTCCCTCTGTCCCTTCAAATGCTGGTGTATCCCAGGGTTTCTATCTCTCATGTCCTACTTTACGTATCTTTTTTAAGCAATATAATCTACTCTCTGGTTTAACCTATCCCCTTTGTGCCAACACTTTAGTGGGGCACTTAGTTTATACTGAAAGACTTGGGAAATGCTCTTTGAGGAGTAATATTAAGTGCCGAGAGCTTCAGGATAAGTACGAGACCTTCAGGATAAGTATGGGCCAGAAGTCTTTATGACTACTATAGGAAATTAGCTCTGAAAGCCTACCCTGGCTTTTAAGTCAGCCAGCGAGCATGAGGTATCTGAAACACGGCATTCCAAATACATTGGTCACCTACTGCCGCCGTCTCTTCTTGTGTGGAGGTCCTACCCTTTCTGATTTGGTGACGCGATGTCACTGGGCTTGACTCTGCCTTCATCTCCTAGTTGGACCCATGCGAGCCTCTCATTCAGCTTCAGTGAGTCTGCTAACTGGAACATGGACAAAAGAGCAAGAAATGTTAAATGTTCATGTAAAGAAATATTACTATATACCCTGAGTGATGTAGCTCAAGGGTGGCTAACTTTGTTCTGTAATCCCAGTGGCTTAAATTAGAGCTTAAATTACTTTAAGCTGTTCAGGGCCAAAAGAATTCATAAGAATAAAAATAAATAAATAAAATGCATGCCCAGGGACAAACAGGGAAAAAAAAAAAAAGCTTTCAGTAATTCTTCCAGATGTTGGGAGGAAAACTTCCTCCCACCCATGGGGAGTGCTATAAACAGTCAAGGTGATGCACAGCCACGGTGTTCTGGGTTCCCAATGTTAAAACTCTTTAACTGATAGTCATACACATAGCTATTTTTTTAAAAGATTTTTTATTTATTCATTTGACAGACAGAGATCACAAGTAGGCAGAGAGGCAGGCAGAGAGGGAGGAGGAAGCAGGCTCTCCACAGAGCAGAGAGCCCGATGCGGGGCTCGATCCCAGGACCCTGGGATCATGACCTGAGCCGAAGGCAGAGGCTTTAAACCTCTGAGCCACCAGGCGCCCCTACACATAGCTATTTTTAGCAAAGCAAAAGTTATTAATAGTATTCCTTTTCACTCTCAAAAATACCTTGATTTGGATAATAAATTGTATGACCACCTTCCTTAAACTCCACCCAACCTAGAGTGGTAGAGTGATTGATGCCATAGGAAGGATGGGTTCAAATTTTGGCTTTCTGACATGCTCAAACCTCGCCTCCCTGTGACTTCTTCACAGCCCTTGTATACTTTGTAGAGAGCTGGTCTAAACTGGGACCTCCTTAATCCTGCAGAGATGTTCTACTTACGTTTAACTCTAAGAGATGGGGAATCAGTTTCAATCTCTTTCATACAGGATACTTTCAAACTCCTAATGTGAATTCAAACATCTTTTCTCTGGTATTCTCAGATTCAGCATATTAGGGAGTATAACTTGGCCAAACCTAGAAACTCTAGTTCTGCCTTCTACTTTACATCATATGATCAAAATAGTCCACTGAAAGATCAGCTAAGAATGAAGATTTGTCCAAGGTGGCAGGTCATCATTACTGTGAGACTTTGAAGCAGCTCACAGCTTTCAAGCTCTTGAGCTTTCCTTTATGTACACATGTACACATTATTCACACACGCATTCATAAGTCCATAGAAATAAGCACAAGGGTCTGGAGGGCTATTCATTAAGTGATCATTATAAAAGCTGTTTGTTTTTAAGTCAAACTGAAGAATGAAAAACATAAAAATCATTCTGGTTACATTTTCATCAACAAGTATATCTTGAGTACCAGCCGTATGCTAGGCACCATGTAACTATTTTGAAATAGCATAAACAATAAAATTATATAATCTGAAAACAAGTGGATTTTATTTTTGGTAGTTTGTAGCTCTCTGACCAAATTAATTGCACATTTATTTTTTCCTGTGGAATATCATACTCCCTTCTGCTATGGCATACATCACCCTATATTACAGCTCTCTGCAACCATTTTTATCCCCTCTGTCAGACTGTGATCCTTTCAGGGGAAACTCCATTTTTTCATCTTTATAATGCCAACTATTGGCCCAGTGCCTGGCTACAATTGATGTACTATTTTTTTCCCTCTTTTTGCTAGTTTTTTTTTTTTTAACTTTTCCTTATATAAAGTCAATTTAGAGCTAAAATATTTGAGTGGAGTTGAAATCTGTGTGGCATGATTTCAATAGCAGGCTAAGAAAAGAGATAGTTACAGAAATGCCTTCCCAAGTGAACTGAATTGAAAATAAACTCCCAGAACTTGATGTGAAATCTTAAGTTTAGAGAACAATGTGTAAGTTTTCTGATGTGAAATCTTAAGTTTAGAGAACAATGTGTAAGTTTCAGAGTGATTATAGGTTCCAGCAAACTTATCAGAGTTGGCATATGATGAACTTTAATTTTATTTTGGATAAAAACCTTATCTCATCAGGGGAATCTGAGTAGCTCAGTTGGTTAAGCAGCCACCTGTTGATTTAAGCTCAGGTCATGATCTCGGGGTCCTGGGATTGAGCCCCACCCCCGATAGGTGGGCTTTGTGCTCAGTGAGAAGTCTGCTTCAGGATTCTTTCTCCCTCTGTCCCTCTGCCTCTTCCCCTGCTAATGCATGCTCTTATGTGCACACGCTCTCTCTCTCAAATAAATAAATAAATTTTAATAAAGAAGATCCATACATCATCATATCTGTCTAGTCCATCTAGATAGTACCTTAAAGTAGGTGTTAGGTAAATGCTCACAGAATGAATGGGTCTATATTTATCATAGAATTTGCTTTAAATATTCTACGAGGAGTAGTATTTGTTTTGATGTTTAACATTTATCTAAAAATAAGGAAAGCTATTACTTATAATATGATTATAAATAAAGCATATCTTAGGAGCTAATATTTCCTCATTAGCAGAACAATTATTAAGTGCTCAAAAAATATTTGGCAAAATAACAAAATCAAATGACCACAGTTTCCTCCTCTGTGATGGGTCTAGCAAAATTCAGCATTTTCCCTATTGCCATTTCTTATTCTATATCTATTGCAGTTAGTTTTATGCTGATATTACTTATATTTATGCACTTATTGATTTTACTCACTAGGAAACTTTAAGGGGCGAGTGCATGGCAGCTTGGGATTGTGGAATGACCACATCCTGGCTCTAATGCCCCTGTCTCCTGATTCCATTAACTGTGTTATTTCCGGATTTGTTTCTATTGGTTAGTGTTTTTTTTTTACTTATAGGTCATATTTTCCTGTTTCTCTTTGTGCCTGGTAATTTTTGTTTTGATGCCAGAAATTGTGAATTATGTTGTTTGTTGCTGGGTTTTGTTATATTCTTTTAAATATTTTGGGGCTTTGTTCTGGCAGGCAGGTAAGTTACTTGGAATTTGTTTGACCCTGTTGAGGCTTGATTTTAAGCTTTGTTTGGAGTAGTCTTTAGACTAAGGCTATGAACGTATACTTTTCAGGACTCTACCTACTGACTCCTATATTGAGATCTTTTCGATCTGGCTTGTGGGACAGAAATTCTTAGTGCTGAGTGAACTCTGAATTGTTTGACACACGGCTGTTTGGCGGTTCTTAAGATTACCACCTTATGGAGTATGACCCTTGCAAGCAGATCAAAATTGAGCAAAAGATTTAAGAGGAACTCTCTCCTCTAAGGTATTCTGCCCTGATTCTCGATGCTTTCACCTTCCCATATTCTGATCTCTATTTCCTTAACTCAGTGAGATGACTCAGTGTTCTGTTTGTGTTTCCACTCCATATTTTGAGGCATTGAAATTTTCCAGGCAGGAAGCTAGGGTGCATCTCATTCATTTTTATATTTTCAGAGATCACAGCCCTGTACATTCTGTTGTCCAATATCTGAAAGCAGTTGTTGATATTTCATCTGGTTTTCTACTTATTTAATGTGGGAGGGTAAATCCAGTTTCTGTTATTTCTTCACGGCCAAAACCAGAGATTCATATACTGTATCATTTAAAAATTTGATGGCTGTAATAGGATTAAGGACTTTTAATTTGCTGTTTAAGAAAATAAAAGGACTGGAGTGCTTGGGTGGCTCAGTGGGTTAAGTGTCCAGCTCTTGATTTTGGCTCAGGTCATGATCTCGGGGTATAGCGCTAGAGATGGGCTCCATGCTGTGTGTGGAGCCTACTTAGAATTCTCTCTCTGCCCCTCCCA
This sequence comes from Mellivora capensis, assembly GCA_004024625.1. Classification (NCBI taxonomy): domain Eukaryota; kingdom Metazoa; phylum Chordata; class Mammalia; order Carnivora; family Mustelidae; genus Mellivora; species Mellivora capensis. The sequence goes on along the minus strand of PISX010001320.1, from coordinate 11,240 downwards.
ACCCTCACTCACTCTCTTAAAAAAAAAAAAGAAAATACAGAAGGAAAATTTATGCTATCATTTTCATTTCATAGAAGATAGGCTCTTTAACAACAACAATTTGAGAACTATCTACTCTCAGTATATAGGATATTCCCTTCTATCCCTTCTATTAAGTAAATTTAGTTCATGAAAAATTTACATTATTCATTTTCCCATTGTGTCATATGAGTAGAGTCTACATAAGGCTAGCTTTAATCTGTTGGTTTGTGGTCAGAGGCCACTGACCTAGGTCATGCCTACCTTTTGCCATTTGTGCTTTCTTGCCAAAAAGCACAAGATTCAGATAAATTAATGAGAAAGTGGTAAATGTTTAGCAATAGGACAGGGCAAAAACTCAGATCCTTGTCCAAAAACCTGAATCCTTGTCCAGTCCTATATCACAACAGGGTTTTCCATGTGTGTGAACATAGTCAGTTGAGCTTCTAGATACTCTAGACATTATCTTCCCATTGATATGTAACATCTCACAAAGTTGTTTTGGACCTTTGTCACCAAAGTCTTATCTGAGTTAAGTGCAATTACTTTGATAAAAATGCTGACTGATAATAGCTTCAAGAAATTAAGAGGTATGCTCAATGAAGCAATTAAAATAAGAAAATTCAAATCTCTTCATGACTTGTACAAGAGATAGAGATGCTCACCCAATCTTCCATCTGCTCCCTAACATTTACCAGCCCCCTGTGTGAGGCAGACCATGTGACCAGTTCTGGACAAGTGACTATAGGCAAAAGTGACATGTGTTGGTTTCATGCAGAAGTAAGAAAAACTGGAGTCTGACTCACCAAATACTTTTCCTCTGCTGTGGGGACTGTGGCTATTTGCACTTCCAGATGGTGGAGATAGAAAACAGTAAAATTTCCTTTAGCCTGGAGTTTTGAGGACTCTGTGTGGAAAAGTCCCTACAAGCCCACAATAGGCATGTAGCATGAATTATAAGCCACTGGGATTTGGAGGCTACTATATAATCAGCCTATGCTGCATTCTCATTGGTTATGGGATATGGTCCTGAATTACTGATGAAGCTGTTAATGATTCTGAACATACCTGCCAGTCTCCATCTTCATTACAATCAGTCACTCTGATTTTTATCTGTCAAATCTTTCCTTCTTAGGCTGCTGCATATCCTGGCAGCTTTGAGAGTGAGTGTCATCTTTTGTATATTGTTAGTCATTGTGATTGTGCTAATGGATTGGATTGGGGTAATTATAGCCTGTCAGCCTATATTGGGTGAAATTTTTATCAAATTGTGTATTTTTCTTAGCTGATATAGAAGTGGCTTTGTGAGGCCATGAACTGCCATAAGTAGTTCATAGGGGAGGATGAGAAACACAGTATAACATGTGTTTTTAATGGATAAAGCCAATTTGAGGTAGTTCAAACAATCAACATCAAGAAAAAGGATGTATTGGAAAATATTTTGCTATCTCATAGAACCTAAGAACATCTGCATGTAAGGCCTACTGGAGCAGGAACTGAAAAGATAACTCTCTAACCCAGGCAACACTCTTTCTCTTCAGTCTCTGGTCTCTGATCAGCTCATCATTCTGCTTTATTCTTTTTTATTAACTGGAATCACCTGCTTCTTTGTGTGCATGGGGGTAGATGGCTACCCTCAGTTCATTATGCTACAAGTTGGCATTATCTTGGTTCTAGTCAGATGGCAGAAGTTAATTAGCTGTGTCTGAATCTTTATTCCAAAGAGAAAAGTGTCATTGGCTAACATAAGATCAGAAGTGTGTGTGTGTGTGTGTGTGTAGCAGAAAGTTGGTGTGGTGCAGTAAGCAGTTCTTAAGGAAATCAAATCACTGTGAGATGATCAGAGACCCTGAAGTTATTTCCATCCTTTTGAGATATGGGAGGCAGTCTCAAAAGTAAATCAAGGAGTCGTAGGAAAATCTTACCAAAAGCTTATCTAGAAAAAATGACAAATCTGAAGATCAGGAACAGTTTATTTAAGAATGAAGGGAATTGAATAATTGATTATTAAATACAGGAGCAGGGGATGAGATACACTGTAAATTTTGCTTAATTTATAAAGGCTTGTTTCCATTGGCTAAATGCTTATTAATTTAATGCACTAGAAGAAGCAAAATGCATGTCATGAGGGAAGCATTCCTTAGTTTTACTTCTCCTCTCACACACCTCTAACTTGGCTTTTAATTTTTTTATTTTTTTTCTGCATCATCTTTTTTTTTTAAAGACTTTATTTATTTATTTATTTATTTATTTATTTGACAGACAGAGATCACAAGTAGGCAGAGAGGCAGGCAGAGAGGGGGATGGGGAAGCAGGCTCCCCGCTGAGCAGAGAGCCCGGTGTGGGGCTCAATCCCAGGGTCCTGAGATCATGACCTGAGCTGAAGGCAGAGGCTTAACTCACTGAGCCACCCAGGTGCCCCTGTTCTTTTTTAGTGATTTTATTTATTTATTTGACAGAGAGAGAGAGAGAGAGACAGTGAGAGAGGGAAAATAAGCAGGGGGAGTAGGAGAGGGTGAAGCAGGCTTTCCACTGAGTGGGGAGCCCGATTTGGGGCTCGATCCCAGGACCCTGGGATCATGACCTGAGCTAAAGGCAGATGCTTAAGGATTGAGTCACCCAGGCGCCCCTAACTTGACTTGTCTTAAAGGAGATGTATACATGCTGCAAAAGTTATTCATTACATGGATAGTAAAAAAAAAAAGAAAGAAAGAAAAAAACCCACAACCCCCCACCAAAACAAACAAACAAACAAACAACCCAACAGAGAGTATTAAAAAGCTTCGGAGTTTCCAAGAAAGGAATAGTTGTGAAAGTGAGCTTCGTATCTTAGCCAGAAGGCTCCAAAATGCATACAGACCCTGAAGAAGGATGAAATGCTAGGATACAGAAAGAAAACATTTATTTTCTATTTCTACTTATTCTTTACCAAAAAATTAAGAAAGAAATGAAGCTTTGCTGATACATAAATCAACATTGGTAGCCTAACTTGGATTGCATGTTGGACTTGAGGTACCATGTCTGATACCTGAGGTAGAAGACAATGTGCATCATGGCTAGGATCACAGACTCTGTGACCATATGTCTGGGTTTTAGTCCCATCTTTTAGAGCAAACACTTATGGGACCTTCCCTGAAATCTTTAACTCTCTGTGCTTCTTTTGTCTCACCTATAAAAGAGGAATAAAAATAGTATTTGTTTCATGGAATCGTTCTGAAGATAAATGAACTGATGCATGTAAAGCCCTTGGAAGAGTTGCTGATACACGGAAACATGAGGTGAGTGTTAGAAATAACTTTGGTCCTGAGAGATGAAGTGTAGTTCCACAGCACAGAGGAGCTAACGATGATACCTTCCCTCATTTGGTCAATTTCAGCACACTGTGACATACTGCCATTCAGATATACTTTGCTAATACAAATTACACCATTTAGTTCCAGTGAGGGCAGAATGGTTTTTTAGTACCATTAATATATAGAAATAAGTAACAAATCTTTTTTTTTTCATGTTAACTTATGTTAAGAACTTTAGATTTTTGGCTCTCAATGATTCTTTCTAAATTCTTTTCTTTCTCAAAATGGTAACTTATAGGTTACCATTTGTCTTTATTTGGGATATATATAAGGCATTTCACCCAATGAAGGAAAGCAATTGGAAAAGAATACAATACCCTTCATCTCTGAATCAGACTGATTGTGTCAGGCATCAGCACTATGAAGGAATCTTTCATTTGGGGTCAAATTAAAGAACAGACATCATCTTTGCCTTGGAAAATGAAAACGGAGACACCTGAGTAGCTCAGTTGGGTAAGTGACTGCCTTTGGGTCAGATCATGATCCCAGGGTCCTGGGATCGAGCCCTGCATCGGGCTCCCCACTACGTGGGAGGCCTGCTTAAGAAAAAAAGAAAAATGAAAACAGACCTCAAAGATAGAATGTGTGCATATAATTGTAATGATTATGAGGGCCAGAACGGGTTGGATTGTTCGGAGTTTTTTCCATCTAGTTGGGAATAGGAGCAGGTAACTCCCACTCACATTAGGTAAGCCTGTGTGGGCTAGACCCCCCAGTACCTGTGCCGCTGTGGCATTGACACGTCGGTGAGGAAACATTTCATACTTTGTAGAAAAGACAAAAGCTCAGCAGAACTCAGGGCACTTGGGTGGCTCAGTCAGTTAAGCGTCTGCCTTCTGCTCAGGTCATGATCCTGGGGTCCTGGGATGGAGTTCCAAGTCGGGCTCCCTGCTCAGTGGGGAGACTGCTTCTCCCTCTGCCTGCCGCCCCCCCCCCCCAGGCTTATGTCCTCTCTCTCACTCTCTCTGACATAAATAAATAAAACCTTAAGAAAAAAAAAAAACCTCAGCAGAACTGATATTGAGAATTCTGGAAAATAGTAGAAAGTGTTTTCACATGGTTTTCGAAGATTAAGGATCAGGGAGACCATCCTAGGTTGCTATCCCTGTGTGGCCCCACCATTTTCCTTCATGAGCAGGAAAACCAGAATTTGGTTCTTGGGAAGAAAAACCAAATCAAAGGATGTGTTCAAATGTTGTCATAGTCAGTTCTGTGTGTCAACTCGACGGAGCCTCCGGGTACCCAGATACTTGGTCCAACATCACTCTGGGTGTGTCTAGGAGGGCGTTTTTGATGAGATGAACAGCTGAATCCAAGACTGAGTAAAGCAGACTGCCTTCCTGCAAGTGGGTGGTCCCATAGGAAGTCCTGAAGAGAACAAAGAGATTGATCTTCCCAAGAACAACATGGAGCTGCTCATGCCTGACTGTTGAGCTGGGACATTAGTCTTTTTTCCTATTTTTGAACTTAAACTGAAAAATAAGCTCTTCTTGGGTCTCAAGCCTGCCAGCTTTCAGACTGGAAGTAACGCCTTCAGTTCTTTTGCGTCTGTAGCTGCCTACGGGTCCTGGGACTTTTTAGCCATAACCATGTGAGTCACTTCCTTATAATAAGTGTCTTCATGTAATAAAACATACATATGTAACATATTACATATGTGATATATATGTCATATATTATGTATAATATATGTGATATATTACAATGTAATATATACATGTTTTATACACACACACACACACACACGTGTGTGTATATATGTATTCTATCGGTTTTGTTTCTCTTAAAAACCCTAACACAAATGTCAATAGTACTAAGAATGATGATTTTCATTCTAATACATTCTGATAGGATTAGAATGAAGAAAAATGGCCCACATACTGGCTTAGGCAAGATCCACTTAAGAAATTGAACTTAGTGTAGAGATCTGAAAAACAAACAGACAAACAAAAGTAATTCTGAATCAAGAATACAAGGCATTCCAGAACTCTGCTTTTTATGCTAAATAACACATCTTGGTGTTAAAAACAGCATATGACTACGTAAATCATTTTATGGTATATTGGTAAATAGAAGATAGGAACGTAAGTCAAGAGTAAATGAAATCTGTATGTACATAAAAAGTGAATAACTCAATCTTTTAATAAGACAGCCTACCCTTCAGAATCACACCTTATATTTTTTGTGCAGTTTATGGAGTTGAACGTTGAGAATATTATTCTATTACTGAGTATTTTTTATTTGACTTTGTCTTTTAACCGTTAGCTAATATGGATTCCACCATTCACTTAACAACATGGCACTGTGATTTGGCAGGAAATAAACACTCGCAGCCTGGCTTTTATTATCCCCTAGGCAGCCATGAAACCAAATAAAGCAAAGATGAGACCCAGTGTTTTGAATTTTACCTCTTTTCCTATGTGTAAAATGATCTGGGTTTAGTGAAAAAATGTTTCCCTGAAACCTCAGAAAATGATTGGTTGGACTGAGCCTCAAGAAAATGTAGAGTTAGAAAGAAAAGGAAAAAGATGCATTTTAATAATTGCAGTGGAAAAAAACACCTAGATCTATTAAGCTCTTAAATGGGGCATATTGCATGTTTTCTACGACTTCTGTTATCTTGGCCCTTGAAGTAATTTGGGTAGGTGCCTTGATAGGCAGCCAGACAATGGTATTAGTGAAACTGATCATGTGGGCACTAAGCCCAACTCCAGCTTTACCAGTCCTACTAGTCTGGGCTTTTCTACTGTCTCAGGTATGCTTGTAATAGCTGGAGATTCTGGGATCGATTTCCTATGATTCACGTAGCCAAAAGCCAAATAGTGTTCATATTTCATTCCCAGCTTCACCGCAAGTCCAAGTTTTTGCCAAATACCCCAGTACCCGAATCCAGAATATATTCCTCGCAGACTTTCTTTCTCATAAGGCGTTATTTATGTGACTTTCTTGGGGTGGGATAACATGACTTTTACTTTAACCGAAAGGCAATGGCAATGCACTCCATGCTACTGGTGAGACAGAGTCTGTATGAGGGCAGGGGTCTCTGGAGGAAGAATTAGACGCGCATGTGTAGCACAGGCTGCCTGATGATAACATTGTTATTCCTAACAATCAAGTCGGACTTCTTGGCAAACGAGCTTTGGGTAATATGCAGCTTATAATGTCTTTATACTCACAGATTGGCAGGGTCCGGCTGATCTGCCCGCTCATACCTTACATTCCTCTTGAAGAATAAGGGAAAGAAATCCAGGAGAGTGGAGTGTGGGGAGATCATTGCTATTTTCCCCAAATAGGCAGCTACAAAGTACCAGCGCCCATGGGAATGCTCTGCTCTGAGAGCCACTTTGGTTTCTTGGTGGGGGCTAAGAGAGGAAGGTCAGATAGAATGTTTTATGCCAGAGACTGAAGTTCAATAGAGTTAGACTGGACCTTACGAGGAAGCAGGAGCAAGGGCTTGCACTTTCGTTGGTTATAGAATTTCTGCCCTGTTTTGAAAGACCTAATGATAATTATATGGAGCAAGAAATAATTAAAATCATAGGTAAAATAGCGAATTGATCAAGTAATTCTCTTCAGCTTTCTCCTTTACAAAGCTCTTCTCTCCTTTCCTGTTAACCCGAGGCATCACCGTTCATCATAATTACTCTTCCTGTGTCATTTCCCTGAGGCTCTTCCAGACTCCAATGATCAAACAGAAAATTCCATTTCGATACAATGTCCGTGATCGGTTATTATCATTCAATGGGGTGTTCCTCCCAGGTAAGATCTGTAATTTAAACCGTAGTTTTCTGCATCTCTAGCCCCTGATAAGCAGTGTGGGCTCGTTTTTAGTGTTATTCTAAATACCACCCCTTGACCCTGGAAAGCAGATAGATTAGAATATTCTTCTGGGTCTTAGAATTAATTCAGCACATGTTTTATAAAACCTACCATTTTCCTAGAGACTGTGCTAGTCACAGGAAAACAAAAGAATAAAATACAACCCTTGCCCTCAGTGAGCCACTGAAGATTTTACTAGAAAAGACGTGTCGTATCTTCGGTGCATGGTCTGAGTCCGCAAGATGGAAGGAGGTCATGAGCTGAGGGGAGACGAAGCTCCCAAGTTAGAGGTAAGAGTTGTGCGGTGGGATGGGATGTGCTAAGCGCTCCTTGCTTACCAGTGGGTCCCCTTCACCTCATCCCCCCCCCGCCCCCCGCTCTGGGGGGTCCTTGCTCAGAACACTAGTTCCTCACATTCTCATTCTTGGAACTTCCAGTGAGAGAGCCAATCCGGTCGCTCAAACGCTTGGATCTACAACTTACCAACTGTGACCTTGAACACGTGCAGTTAGTTCCTCCACAAGCCTCAATTTCCTCACCTGTGAAAATGAGGAAATGAAAATTCTCTAAATGGCTTGTTTTGGGGGAGGATTTAATGAGATAATTCATGTGAAGTTCTTAGTGCAGTTGCTGGCACATAGGAAGCTCTCAAAGAATGTTGGCAAATGCAACATAAATAAAAATGGATGTACCATGTGGCTCCATCTTTACAAGGAATTAAATAAAAGGAAGTAGAAATCCAACTCCAGAAGCCTTGACGAATGATGTAGGAATTTGGGGGTTATTTTCTGAAAGAAGCAGGCCCAGAGATCTTGGAGGGTCTAACACGTAAAGAAGCTTCTAAGAAATACTCTAGAATAGTTCCAGTCATTTGTTCATTGTCTCTCCAAATTCCACGCCGTTCATGACAGCTGTGAAGAACTTCTCTCAGTCTCTCAGCTAAATTTGTCTTCCTATTAATTTCCCCCTCCCCCTTGCCCGAAGAGCCACGTCCCACATCATGTGGTCATGTTCCGGCTCACACTTCCCATGCTCAGGCACTGCCCACACCGTTGAAATGTGATCATCCCTACGAGGGGCAGCCCCTGAGAAACTAGGGCTTTTCTCTCCTTAGATTTATTTTCTCATAAGTGTTACTTCTCTTGAAATTATGATGAATCGAGTGTTATATATTACTGCATAGTACTAATAACATTATTATCAAATGAATAATCCGTGCATGACTCTGCCATCGTAGCACGAAAGGAGCCCTAGACTATATGTGAATGAAACGTTATGGCTGTGTCCAAACACAGCAGGGGGCTTATCATTAAAAAGCAGGTGGACTGGGGCACCTGGGTGGCTCAGTGGGTTAAAGTGGGTCATGATCCCAGGGTCCTGGGATCGAGCCGCACATTGGGCTCTCTGCTCAATGGGGAGCCTGCTTCCTCCTCTCGCTCTCTCTCTCTCTGCCTGCCTCTCTGCCTGCTTGTGATCTCTGTCTGTCAAATGAATAAATAAAATTAAAAAAAGAAAAGGTGATCTTATGACTTGCTGATCCCCAAGGCCACCACGGTGGGGGCCTTGGCTCTACTCTAAAGACAAAAGACGCTAGTAGAGGTTTCAAGGGCTGGTGGGTGACACAGTCTTACATTTGGAAAGATCCTTCTGGATCTGTGCTGAGAAGAGACTGTGGGGGAAACAAAGGCAGAAAGTGGTGGACAGGTAGGGGGATTATTGCAACAGAGAGTGATAGCATGGAAGTAGGAAACAATGGGATTCTGGAGATATTCTGAAGGTAACATTTGTTGATGGGTTTGTTTATGGATTACATCTGGGGCCAGAAGTGGTAAAAGTGTGGAAAGGTGATGGCCGTTTAGGAAGCAGATGGGGGGTGATGCAGGCTGGAACTGAGGTCTGGCCTTTGGGTTTGACGCCAAAAGCTGGCTACATGTAGTTGTAAAAGGGTGTGGGTACGGCGCGGAGGTGGTCCCTGATACTCTTCACATGGTATATCTAGTCACTCATTTCATACCTGAGCCCTAAGCTTTCTTCTGGGTCCCTTGAAGAAACTAAAGAGACAATGTGAGGGTTTGCTAACAACATCCCTCCTCCTTCCCTGCCTGCAAATTCTAGTCTAGGGTGGAGAGAATCTTCTTAGCCTGTAGGGGGTGATGGTTGCCTGCCTAATAAAAAGCGAGTCAGCTAATGTTGACCTGGTTTCTTGTCCTTATTCCACAGGTTAGTATATAGAGATCTGAACCTCAGTCACATTCCTAAGACATTATCTAAATATTTTATCAAATTTTTGATCTTTTGCTTATATGAGGCACCTTTATTTTTTACACACTACAAAAGAAAAAAAAAACACTGCTAATTGACACACAATCCAACACCCCAATTGTGAGACACGTCCTAACTCTACAGCTGTCAAAATGTTAAAAATATGAATCTTAAAGATCAATGAACTGAAGCATGCTATAAAAAGCAAGTGTATAAGTTGAAAGCCAAATAAAAATAGGAGAATTCTGTACTGGATGCCTATATTACATCAGAATGCTATTTGGAAATACCAGTATTCACCATCTATGAATTTTCAATATAACTGGAATAACTTATAAAGCCTACTTAAATTATATTTTAGTGGCTATCTTTTTTTTTAAGATTTTATTTACTCATATGAGAAAGAGAGAGAGCACATGAATTGGGGGCGGAGAAAAGGGAGATGCAGATTCCCCAAGAGCAGGGAGCCTGCTATGGGGCTCAATTTCAGGACCCCAAGATCATGACCTGAGCTGAAGGCAGACGCTTAACAGACTGAGCCGCCCAGGCGCCCTTATTTTAGTGGATATCTTGTTAAAATGTACATGTATTTTAAATAACCCCACCATTATATCTTTAAAAAAGCATACTGAATAATATTCCATCTTTTTATCAATAGCTTAAAGTCGTGATTATAAATAACATTGGTTTCCAAGATGCCACTCTCTTTGCCTGACTCCTGGTTTCGTGGCTTCTCTGTCTCCTCTGAGGGTTCCTTCTTGCTTCCCCGAGTCCTAAACTTTCAAATGTTCGGTTCTTCTCTGTTGTCTCCTCTTGGGGCTCAGGTGAGCTTCCTAACCTCTTAAGGCTTAAAGGCTTTAAACACCACCAGTCAGAACCTCCCTCTGAACTTCCCTCTTACATTCAGTTACGCGGTTGTCTCTTTCACTCGATGCCTAGTGAACATCTCATACCTGACCTCTCCAAACGAGCCCCTCGCTTTTCCTTCTCAAGCTCTTCCTCCTGCTGTCATCTTTATTTCAGCAAATGACATTTCCATTCTCCCTCTGTGTCTCTCACCCCACATAGCTAAGCCATCAGAAAGTTCTTTTCATTCTATCTTCAAAATATATTCAGGAGCCCATCAGTTCTCACCACCTCCACCAGCACCACCGTTGTCTCTTAGCTGGACTTCAATAACCTCTCTCTGCTGCCACCCCTGCCTCCCTAGCACCCGTTCCCTAGATTTTTTCGGATTCCTTTAAAAATGTCATCAGACTATGCCATCTTTCTGGTCCAGAACCTGCAATGGCTTTATAATTGTTGCAGAGTCAGATCCAAAGCCCTTACCGTGATCCATAAGGCCTGAGTGGCTTGGCCTCTGCCTCCTCTCTGACCTCATCTTCAGTCTCTCTTCCACTGGCTTCCTCTGTGTGCTTCTCCTACGGAGTTTCTCCATCTTGGCCCTATTAGCAAGTGCCTTGCTCCGGAGGGGCGGTCCTGTCCACTGTAAGACGTTTGCTAACATCCCGGCCTCTCAGTAGATGACGGTGACATTCCTCCATTGTGACAAAAAACATATCTGCAGACATTGCCAAGTGGTTTCCAAGGGTTGAGGGGAAAATGGATCCTGATGGAGAACCACCGCTCTAACCTGTCAAACAGGCTTCTTCCCCAGGACCTTTGCATGGTCCATTCTGTCTTCTCGCAGATCCACACAGCTTGCTCCCCTGCTTGGCCAGGTCTCTGCTCCAAGTACCATGTTAACCATCCCACTCTCATTGCTTTTTTTTTTTTTTTAAGATTTTT